>JANJGN010000852.1:0-37500 GCA_026770705.1 Isurus oxyrinchus | reverse complement strand
CGGCGCGGAAGGTTCTGGATCGTGAGCGGGGTGGGTGCGGATTGGTCTGGAACGGGAGCGGGGTCGGTGAAAGAAGGTTCTGGAACGGGAGCGGGGTCGGTGAGAAAGGTTCTGGAACGGGAGCGGGGTCGGTGAGAAAGGTTCTGGAACGGGAGCGGGGTCAGTGAGAAAGGTTCTGGAACGGGAGCAGGGTCAGTGAAAGAAGGGTCTGGAACGGGAGCGGGGGTCGGTGAGAAAGGTTCCGGAACGGGAGCGGGGTCAGTGAAAGAAGGGTCTGGAACGGGAGCAGGGTCGGTGAGAAAGGTTCCGGAATGGGAGTGGGGTCGGTGAGAAAGGTTCTGGAACAGGAGCACGGTCGGTGAGAAAGGTTCTGGAATGGGAGTGGGGTCGGTGAGAAAGGTTCTGGAATGGGAGTGGGGTCGGTGAGAAAGGTTTTGGAATGGGAGCGGGGTCGGTGAGAAAGGTTCTGGAACGGGAGCAGGGTCAGTGAGAAAGGTTCTGGAATGGGAGTGGGGTCGGTGAGAAAGGTTCTGGAATGGGAGTGGGGTCGGCGTGGAAGGTTGTGGAACAGGAGCGGGGTCGACGCGGAAGGTTCTGGAATGGGAGTGGGGTCGGCGCAGAAGGTTCTGGAACAGGAGCGGGGTCGGCGTGGAACGTTCTGGAAAGGGAGAGAGGTCGGTGCAAAAGGTTCTGGAACTGGAGCGGGTTCAGTTGGAAAGGTTCTGGAACGGGAGTGGGGTCGGCATGGAAGGTTCTGGAATGGGAGTGGGTTTGGCATGGAAGGTTCTGGAACAGGAGTGGGGTCGGTGAGAAAGTTTCTGGAACGGGAGCCGGTTCGGCGCGAAAGTTTCTGGAACGGAAGCGGGTTCGGCAAGGAAGGTTCTGGAACGGGAGCGGGTTTGGAGCGGAAGGTTCTGGAACGGGAGTGGGTTAGGCGCGGAAGGTTCTGGAACGGGAGCAGGTTCAGCGCTGAAGGTTCTGGAACAGGAGCAGGTTCAGCGCGGAAGGTTCTGGAACAGGAGCGGAGTCGGGGTGGAAGGTTCTGGAACGGGAGCGGGGTCAGGGCGGAAGGTTCTGGAACGGGAGTGTGTTCGGCGCAGAAGGTTCTGGAACGGGAGTGGGATTGGGGCGGAATGTTCTGGAACGGGAGCGGGGTCGGGGCGGAAGGTTCTGGAACAGGAGCAGGGTCGGGCCGGGAGGTTCTGGAACGGGAGCGGGGTCGGGGCGGGAGGTTCTGGAACGGGAGCGGGGGCGGGGCGGGAGGTTCTGGAACGGGAGCGGGGTTGGGGCGGGAGGTTCTGGAACGGGAGTGTGTTCGGCGCAGGAGGTTCTGGAACGGGAGCGGGGTCAGGGTGGGAGGTTCTGGAACGGGAGTGGGGTCGGGAGGTTCTGGAACGGGAGCGGGGTCGGGGCGGAATGTTCTGGAATGGGAGCGGGGTCGGGGCCGGAGGTTCTGGAACGGGAGCGGGGTCGGGGCGGGAGGTTCTGGAACGGGAGCGGGGTCGGGGCGGGAGGTTCTGGAACGGGAGCGGCGTCAGTGAGCAAGGTTCTGGAAGGGGAGCGGGATCAGTGCAGAAGGTTCCGGAAAGGGGTTCCGGTGTACAGACGGAGTTGCTGAATGCCTGCAAGCATCAAGAACTGATGGCTTGAATTTAGGGGCAGGGGACATTAATTCTTGGGGTCTTTATTCGAGGGGAAGTGAGGGAGACGGAGCCACTGAAGGGCATTCCCTGTGGGAGAATGTGGGAACCGCCACTCCAGTTCCTCCCAGCCCCACCAGCGGCAAACAATAATAACCAATCGCAACGGAGAAGTGGATCGGGGCTCCTCGCTTCTCCCATCTCATCGCAGAGGAGAGACCGGGCCGGCCACAGAATGATAGAGCAGTTTGGTAGACACAGGTGCCCTTCGGCCCATACAGGTAAATGCTATCACTCTAATCACCATCACAGACACATGGTTACAAGGTGACCAAGGCTGGGAAACAAACATCCCACGGTACGCAATATTCTGGAGGACAGGCAGAATGGCGAAGGGGGAGGGGTAGCCCCTGGTACTAAAGTAGGAGACGAGGACATTAGTGAGAAAGGATCTGGCCTCTGAGGATTATGAAGTGGAATCAGTAAGGGTGGAAATTAGGGATAGCAAGAGTCAGAAAACACTGCAGGGTGTAGTTTATAAGCCCCCACCCCCGGATCATCAGTTGGGCAGAGCTGTACACAAACTACTGCAGCTTGCAGCAAAGCTATTGCAATAATTGCGAGGGGCTTTAATCTTCATATAGACCGGGACAATCAAATTGGCAAGAGTGGGCGAGATGAGGAGTTTGTGGAATGTTTCCTCTAAGCAGTACGTTGTGGGACCAACTACCTTGGGTCTCGCACCGTGTCGGGCAGCAGGGTTAATCAGTAACCTCGTGGGGAAGGATCTGCTGGGAACTCGGAATTCGACTGCACGATGATCAAATGGAAAGTTTAAAATTGAGGTCCTCCGATCGCAGACAGGAGCCGTGGGCTGAGAGAAAGCTAATCGGTTTGGTCCGAGAGGAGATTAGGCTCAGGCTGACTGGGCAGACAGACGAAGAGGCTGTGTCTGTGAATGAACGGTCTGAGAGGTTTATAGAAACAATTCAAAATGCTTAACAAAAATGCACTCCGTTGGAAGTCAAAGACTCAGCTAGACAGACCCGTCTGCGGCTCACTCAGTGTTAGATTCCTTTTAAAAACAGGTTGATAATGTCAAAAAAAACATGAAGTATGAGGATTGCGAGTGCTTTAGCAACCAGCAGAGGTCCACCGAAAACTCACTGAAATAACAGAGAAATAGAATTTGAGAGGACATTAGCCCCAGTGGTAACCTCACTGGACTTGTAATCCAGAGACCCAGGCTCATACTCTGGGGACACGGGTTCAGTTCCCCAGCACGGCAGCTGGAGGAATTGAAACTGAAGTTGAATAAATCTGGAATGATAAACCGAGTGATGATGATCATGAAACCACTGTCGAGTGTTGAGCGCTAGTGGAAGGGAAGGTGCCAGCCCACATGTCACTCCACCTCGATGTGCTTGACTCGGAAACTCTGAACAAGCCACTCAGTCGTCTCAAACCACGACAACGTCAATAAAAAGGATCGAGACCGGACGGGGACCTGGCATTGACCCGGACACTGGAACCGACAACAGCACACTCACCTGTCAACCCCGCAAAGTCCTTCTTACCAACCTCTGGGGGGCTTGTGTTAAAACTGGGAGAGCTGTTTCACAGATTAGTCAAGCAACAACCTGACATAGTCATCCTCACGGAACCATACCTTACAGATCATGTCCCAGACACCACCACCACCATAACCATCCCTGGGAATGTCCTGTCCCACCGGCAGGACAGACCCAGCAGAGGTGGCGACACAATCAGGAGGGAGATCCCCCCGGGAGTCCTCAACATTGGCTCCAGACCCCATGAGGTCTCCTGGCATCAGGTCAAACATGGGCAAGGAAACCTCCTGCTGATGACCATGTCCCTCCCTCCCTCAGCTGATGAATCAGTGCCTCCTCCATGTTGAACACCACTTGGAGGGAGCACTGAGGGTGGAAAAGGAGCAGAATGTACTCTGGGTGGGGGGACTTCAATGTCCATCTCCAAGGGCGGCTCGGTAGCACCACTACTGACTGAGCTGGCCGAGTCCTAAAGGACATAGCTGCTAGACTGGGTCTGCAGCAGGTGGTGAGGGAACCAGCGAGAGGGAGAAACATACTTGACCCCATCCTCACCAACCTGCCTGTCACAGATACATCTGTCCGTGACAGTATCGGTAGGAGTGACCACCGCACAGTCCTTGTGGAGATGGAGTCCCGGATTCACACTGAGGAGACCCTCCATCGTGTCCTGTGGCACTACCAGCATGCTAAATGGGATAGATTTCAGACAGATCTGGCAGCTCGATACTGGGCATCCATGAGGCGCTGTGGGCCATCAGCAGCAGCAGAATTGTACTCGAACACACTCTGTAACCTCATGGCCCAGCATATCCCCCACTCTACCATTACCATCAAGTCAGGGGATTAACCCTGGTTCAATGAAGAGTGCAGGAGGACATGCCAGGAGCAGCACCAGGTATACCTAAAAATGAGGTGGCAACCTGGTGAAGCTACAACACAGGATTACTTGTGTGCCACACAGCAGAAGCAGCAAGTGATAGACAGAGATAAGCAATCCCACAACCAACGGATCAGATCTAAGCTCTGCTGTCCTGTCACATCCAGTCGTGAATGGTGGTGGACAGTTAAACAACTCACTGGAGGAGGAGGCTAACGTGGGGAAGTGTGAGGTCATGCACTTTGGGAGGGAGAATAGAGGCATAGACTATTTTCTAAATGGGGAGAGAATTCAGAAATCTGGAGTGCAAAGGGACTTGGGAGTCCTAGTCCAGGATTCTCTTGCAGGTTGAGTCAGTAGTTAGGAAGGTAAATGCAATGTTGGCATTTATTTCGAGAGGACTAGAATATAAAAGCAGGGATGTGCTGCTGAGACTTTATAAGGCCCTGGTCAGACCATATTTAGAATATTGTGAGCAATTCTGGGCCCCGTATTTCAGGAAGGATGTGCTGGCCCTGGAGAGGGTCCAGAGGAGGTTCACGGGAATGATCCCAGGAATGAAAGGCTTAACATATGTGGAATGTTTGAGGACTCTGGGTCTATACTCAATGGAGTTTAGAAGGATGAGGGGGGATCTGATTGAAACTTACAGAATACTGAAAGGCCTGGATAGAGTGGACGTGGGGAAGATGTTTCCATTAGTAGGAGAGACTAGGACCCGAGGGCACAGCCTCAGAGTAAAGGGAAGACCTTTTAGGACAGAGGTGAGGAGAAACTTCTTTAGCCAGAGAGTGGCGAATCTATGGAATTCATTGCCACAGAAGGCTGTGGAGGCCGGGTCATTGAGTGTATTTAAGACGGAGATAGATAGGCTCTTGATTGGTAAGGGGATCAAAGGTTATGGGGAGAAGGCAGGAGAATGGGATTGAGAAACTTATCAGCCACGATTGAATGGCGGAGTAGACTCGATGGGCCGAATGGCTTAATTTCTGCTCCTATGTCTTATGGTCCACAAATATCCCCATCCTCAATGATGGGGGAGCCCAGCACATCAGTGCAAAAGATAAGGCTGAGGGATTAGCTACAATCTTCAGCCAGAAGTGCCGAGTGGATGATTCATCTCAGCCTCCTCCTGAGGTCCCCAGCATCACAGATGCCAGTCTGCAGCCTATTCGATTCACTCCAGGTGATATCAAGAAACAGCTGAATGCACTGGATATTGCAAAGACTGAGGGCCCTGACAATATTCCAGCAATAGTACTGAAGACTTGTGCTCCAGAACTTGCTGTGCCCCTAGCCAAGCTGTTCCAGTCCAGCTACAACACTGGCATCTACCCAGCTATGTGGAACATTGCCCAGGTATGTCCAGTATACAAAAAGCAGGACAAATCCAACCCGGCCAATTACTGGCCCATCCATCTACTCTCGATCATCAGTAAAGTGCTGGAAGGGGTCATCAACAGCGCTATCAAACAGCACTTGCTTAGCAATAACCTGCTCACTGACACCCAGTTTGGGTTCTGCCAGGGCCACTCAGCTCCTGACCTCATTACAGCCTTGGTTCAAACATGGACAAAAGAGCTGAACTCCCGAGGTGAGGTGAGAGTGACTGCCCTTGACATCGAGGCAGCATTTGACTGAGTGTGGCATCAAGGAGCCCCAGCTAAACTGGAGTCAGTGGGAATTGAGGGAAAACTCTCCGCTGGTTGGAGTCATACCTAGCACAAAGGGAGATGGTTGTGGTTGTTGGAGGTCAAACATCTCAGCTCCAGGACATCACTGCAGGAGTTCCTCAGGGTAGTGTCCTCGGCCCAACCATCTTCAGCTGCTTCACCAATGACCTTCCTTCCATCATAAGGTCAGAAGTGGGGATGTTCGCTGATGATTGTACAATGTTCACCATCCACGACTCCTCAGATACTGAAGCAGTCCATGTCCAAATGCAGCAAGACCTGGACAATATCCAGGCTTGGGCTGACAAGTGACAAGTAACAATCGTGCCACACAAGTGTCAGGCAATGACCATCTCCAACAACAGAGAATCACCCTCTGACGCTCAGTGGCATTACCATCACTGAATCCCCCACTATCAACATCCTGGGGGTTACCATTGACCAGAAACTGAACTGGACTAGCCATATAAATACTGTGGTAACAAGAGCAGCTCAGAGGCTGGGAATCCTGCAGTGAGTAACTCACCTCCTGACTCTCCAAAGCCTGTCCACCATCCGCAAGGCACAAGTCAGGAGTGTGATGGAATACTCCCCACTTGCCTGCATGAGTGCGGCTCCCACAACACTTAAGAAGCTCAACACCATCCAGGACAAAGCAGCCCCGCTTGATCTGCACCCCATCCACAAACATTCACCACCTCCACCACCGACACACAGTAGCAGCAGTGTGGGCACCATCTACAAGATGCACTGCGAGGAACTCACCAAGGCTCCTCAGACAGCACTTTCCAAACCCATATCACTACCATCTAGAAGGACAAGGGCAGCAGACACATGGGAACATCTCCACCTGGAAGTTCCCCTCCAAGTCACTCACCATCCTGACTTGGAAACATATCGGCTGTTCCTTCACTGTCGCTGGGTCAAAATCCTGGAACTCCCTCCCTAACAGCACGGTGGGTGTACCTACACCACATGGACTGCAGCGGTTCAAGAAGGCAGCTCACCACCACCTTCTCAAGGGCAACTAGGGATGGGCAATAAATGCTGGGCCAGCCAGTGAAGCCCACATCCCATTAAGGGAAAAAAAACATATAAACCTAAGTATGTAAAAAGGAAGAGAGTAGCTAAATGTTGCTCCTTTAGAAGCAGAGACAGGAGAAATTATCATGGGGAGTGAGGAAATGGCAGAGACATTGAACAAGTATTTTGTCCATCTTCACAGAAGAACACATAAGTTCCATACCATAAATAAAGGGTAACCCTGTGGCAGAGCGAGGAAATTAAGGACGTTAATTGCAACTGATGAAAAGTCGAGGAGAAATTTTAGCGACTGAAGTCCAACAAATCCCCCAGACCTGATGGCCTACATCCTAGAGTTCTCAAAGAGACAGCTGCAGAGATTGGGGGCGCGCTGGCTATCATTTTCCAAAATTTCCGAGATTTCGGAAAGCTCCCATTGGATTTGAAGTTCGCAAATGCAACACCGCTTTTCAAGAAAGGAGGGAGAGAGGGAAAACAGTGAACTACAGACGAGTTAGCCTGACATCAGTCATCAGAAAAGTGCAGGAATCGATTATTCAGGAAGTCTTAACAATGCACTTGGAAAATCACAATGATCAGACAAAGTCAATATGGTTTTACTAAAGGGAAATCCTGTTTGACAAATGTATTAGCTTTTTTGGGGGTGTAACTAGCAGGGTAAAGGGGAACCAGTAGATGTGGTATACCTGCATTTCCAAAATGTGATCAATACACAAAAGGTTAATAATGAAGGTAAATGCTGTTGGAGTTGGGAGTGATGTATGAGCACAGATGGAGGATTGGTTGATGAATCAAGTTGGCAGGCAGTGAATCGCTGGGTGCCGTACTTTACATTGTCCCCTCCATGTTCTCCCTACCAAAATGCATCACCTCCCACTTGCCTGCATTTCATTTCGTGCCAATTGTCTGACCACTCCACCAGCCTGGATCGGTTTTGTTAAATGCCTACCGCTCATGGTCCTCAATACTTGCAAGTTTTGCGGCATCTGCAAATTCTGAAATTGTGCCCCTGTACACCCAAGTCTGAGTTACTAAAACCTTATCAAGAAATCCAGTGGCCCTAACAGTGACCCCACTGCAGCTTCTTTCAGCAGTGTGAACCACCATTAGCCACTAGTCTCTGCTTCCCGTCACTCAGCCCATTCTGTATCCATTGTTACTGCCGTCCCTTCTATTCTATTCCAGCAGCTATACCGCTGCGCTCACAAGTCTGTCGTGTGGCACTGCTTCAAATGCCTTCTGGAAGTCCACATAAACCACATCGACAGCATTGCCCTCATCAACCTTCTCTGTTACCTCATCAAAATACTCAACCCAGTCCGTTAAACGTGATTTTTGTCTTAAGGACTACGTGCTGGCTTTTCTTAATAGACCCGTCTTTGGCCAGGTGACAGTTTTTGGCCGGGATTATGGTTTCTAGAAGCTTCCCCACCACTGGGGTTAAACTGACTGGTCTGCAATTGCTGCATTTATCTTTACAGCCTTTTTTCAACATTTCTAATTCCCCAGTCCGCTGCTGTTGGTGGGGAAATTTGCAGAGGAAATGCAGATCTTGCCTTAACCTGAGTGCCCCAGTCTGTGTACACTGAGTTCGCAGAGAGTCTGGGTCGTCTACGCTGAGTTCATAGAGAGCCTGGGTCGTGTACACAGTGGGTTCAGTGTGAGTCTGGGTCGTGTACACAGTGGGTTCAGTGTGAGTCAGGGTCGTGTACACAGTGGGTTCAGTGTGAGCCTGGGTTGTGTACACAGTGGGTTCAGCGTGAGCCTGGGTCATGTACGCAGTGGGTTCAGTGTGAGCCTGGGTCATGTATGCAGTGGGTTCAGTGTGAGTCTGGGTCGTGTACACAGTTGGTTCAGTGTGAGTAAGTTCGTGTACACAGTGGGTTCAGTGTGAGCCTGGGTCGTGTACACAGTGGGTTCAGTGTGAGCCTGGGTCGTGTATACAGTGGGGTCAGTGTGAGGAAGTTCGTGTACACAGTGGGTTCAGTGTGAGTAAGTTCATGTACACAGTGGGTTCAGTGTGAGCCCGGGTCGTGTACACAGTGGGTTCAGTGTGAGCCTGGGTCATGTACACAGTGGGTTCAGTGTGAGCCTGGGTCATGTACACAGTGGGTTCAGTGTGAGCCCGGGTCGTGTACACAGTGGGTTCAGTGTGAGCCTGGGTCATGTACACAGTGGGTTCAGTGTGAGCCTGGGTCATGTACACAGTGGGTTCAGTGTGAGCCTGGGTCGTGTACACAGTGGGTTCAGTGTGAGCCTGGGTCGTGGTCACAGTGGGTTCAGTGTGAGTAAGTTCGTACGCAGTGGGTTCAGTGTGAGCCTGGGTCGTGTACACAGTGGGTTCAGTGTGAGCCTGGGTCGTGGTCACAGTGGGTTCAGTGTGAGCCTGGGTCGTGTACACAGTGGGGTCAGTGTGAGTAAGTTCGTGTACACAGTGGGTTCAGTGTGAGTAAGTTCGTGTACACAGTGGGTTCAGTGTGAGCCTGGGTCGTGTGCGCAGTGGGTTCAGTGTGAGTCAGGGTCGTGTACACAGTGGGTTCAGTGTGAGCCTGGGTCGTGTATGCAGTGGGTTCAGTGTGAGTCAGGGTCGTGTACACAGTGGGTTCAGTGTGAGTCAGGGTCGTGTACACAGTGGGTTCAGTGTGAGTCTGGGTCGTGTACACAGTGGGTTCAGTGTGAGCCTGGGTCGTGTACACAGTGGGTTCAGTGTGAGTCTGGGTCGTGTACACAGTGGGTTCAGTGTGAGCCTGGGTCGTGTACACAGTGGGTTCAGTGTGAGCCTGGGTCGTGTACACAGTGGGTTCAGTGTGAGCCTGGGTCGTGGTCACAGTGGGTTCAGTGTGAGCCTGGGTCGTGTACACAGTGGGTTCAGTGTGAGTCAGGGTCGTGTACACAGTGGGTTCAGTGTGAGCCTGGGTCGTGTACACAGTGGGTTCAGTGTGAGCCTGGGTCGTGTACACAGTGGGTTCAGTGAGAGTCAGGGTCGTGTACACAGTGGGTTCAGTGTGAGTCTGGGTCGTGTACACAGTGGGTTCAGTGTGAGCCTGGGTCGTGTACACAGTGGGTTCAGTGTGAGCCTGGGTCGTGTACACAGTGGGTTCAGTGTGAGCCTGGGTCGTGTACACAGTGGGTTCAGTGTGAGCCTGGGTCGTGTACACAGTGGGTTCAGTATGATGGGTCGTGGTCACAGTGGGTTCAGTGTGAGCCTGGGTCGTGTACACAGTGGGTTCAGTGTGAGCCTGGGTCGTGTACACAGTGGGTTCAGTGTGAGCCTGGGTCGTGTACACAGTGGGTTCAGTGTGAGCCTGGGTCGTGGTCACAGTGGGTTCAGTATGATGGGTCGTGGTCACAGTGGGTTCAGTGTGAGCCTGGGTCGTGTACACAGTGGGTTCAGTGTGAGCCTGGGTCGTGTACACAGTGGGTTCAGTGTGAGTCTGGGTCGTGTACACAGTGGGTTCAGTGTGAGCCTGGGTCGTGTACACAGTGGGTTCAGTGTGAGTCTGGGTCGTGTACACAGTGGGTTCAGTGTGAGTCTGGGTCGTGTACACAGTGGGTTCAGTGTGAGCCTGGGTCGTGTACACAGTGGGTTCAGTGTGAGCCTGGGTCGTGTACACAGTGGGTTCAGTGTGAGCCTGGGTCGTGTACACAGTGGGTTCAGGGTGAGCCTGGGTCGTGTACACAGTGGGTTCAGTGTGAGCCTGGGTCGTGTACACAGTGGGTTCAGCGTGAGCCTGGGTCATGTACACAGTGGGTTCAGTGTGAGCCTGGGTCGTGTACACAGTGGGAATTTTGGTCCTGTACAGCTCCCCGCTCCTCAGCCTTCCCATCCCAGCAGCACCTGGTGATCAGGAGCGGCTTTTCCTGTTCCCGGTTCTCTCTCTCGGAGCCTCCTCCTTCCCTTTGTCCCATTTCTCAGGATTGAAGACGACGGCGGGAGGGGGCGGGGTGAGAGAATGAAAGAAACCAGCACAGAAGATTCACAGCAGAACGGGTTTTAATGGATAAAATTCCCTGTCTGTGGAAAGCCACAAACTCACTCCACGCTGTCTCGCCACACCCCCCCCCCCCCCTCCCTTTCCCTGCCCAACCCACCACCCCAGAGTCTCTCACCAACACCCCCCACCCGCCCGCCGACGATCCTGGCCTTTCATCCAGCTCCCGCTCCCTCCCGAACAGCCAGTCCGCCCCGGCCCCACAGCCCAATCCCCATCTCACTTCCCACGAGAGGCTTCAGCATTGGCCCTGAGAACAGCCCCTGGGCTCGGGTAGGGTCGCTGCTGGAACAGGGGGCCTGCAGCTGTGGTGTCAGCCCCCGTCTTGGCTTCGTTCCTCTTCGGGAGTCCCGTCGACCAAGATCCCCTGGGGAGTTAACAGGGGAAGACGGTCAGTGACATGCCCGAGCTGAGGGAGGAACGTGGAGGGGAAGGTGGGGTGGGGCAGGGGGACAGAGAGAAGGAGAAGGTGTGAAGGACACCAGGGAGAGCGACAGGGAGGCCACAGCGGGATGGAGAGAGAGAGAGAGAGACAGAGGAGGAACAGGGATTGGGTAGAGGAGGAAATGGAAAGGGAGAGAGGGAGAGGTCAGGGCAGAGGCAGAGGGAAAAACAAAGATGGAGGTGGTGGGGAGAGAGAGGGCGTGTGAGGGAGGGGAGGAGCAAGTACGTGGGAGAGAGGTAGAGTGTGTGTGAAGGAGGCAAGGAGTGAGGGAGAGAGAGGGAGAGATGTGGACGGGGAGGGAGAGATGTGGACGGGGAGGGAGAGATGTGGACGGGGAGGGAGAGATGTCGACGGGGAGGGAGAGATGTCGACGGGGAGGGAGAGATGTCGACGGGGAGGGAGAGATGTCGACGGGGAGGGAGAGATGTCGACGGGGAGGGAGAGATGTCGACAGGGAGGGAGAGATGTCGACAGGGAGGGAGAGATGTCGACAGGGAGGGAGAGATGTGGACGGGGAGGGAGAGATGTCGACGGGGAGGGAGAGATGTCGACGGGGAGGGAGAGATGTCGACGGGGAGGGAGGGAGAGATGTCGACAGGGAGGGAGGGAGAGATGTCGACAGGGAGGGAGGGAGAGATGTCGACAGGGAGGGAGAGATGTCGACAGGGAGGGAGAGATGTCGACAGGGAGGGAGAGATGTCGACAGGGAGGGAGAGATGTCGACAGGGAGGGAGAGATGTCGACAGGGAGGGAGAGATGTCGACAGGGAGGGAGAGATGTCGACAGGGAGGGAGAGATGTCGACAGGGAGGGAGAGATGTCGACAGGGAGGGAGAGATGTCGACGGGGAGGGAGAGATGTCGACGGGGAGGGAGAGATGTCGACGGGGAGGGAGAGATGTCGACGGGGAGGGAGAGATGTCGACGGGGAGGGAGAGATATTGAAGCGCAGAGATATCGAAATAGAAAGAGAGATATGGAAAGAGAGGGAGAGAGAGATATTGAGACAGACAGAGAGAGATATCGGATGAGAGGGAGACACAATACGAGGGGTGGAGTGAGGGAGATGATGTGGAGAATGAGTTACTCACCGTGGAGCATCGGAGTAAGCACTGGGGTCCATGGGATCCATACTGTCATCTTTCCGATCTCTCACTACAGGAACAGAATGGGTGGCAATTATCATCCATCACCTCAACCCCACAGCCCCAGCTGTCCCTGTGACTCTCCAGTCGTTACGGTTTGACACCCTGAGAACGATGCATTGATCTCGACGCTCTGGTGTCTGTTAGTTAGCCAGTCCTCTATCCAAGCTCCAATATCATCCTCAACATCATGAGCTGAGATTTTGTGTGCCCCCTTTTCTGTGGCAGCTTCTTACTCTTTACTGTGCATCACGCTGTGCATCCTAACAAGTTTCCAATCTCCTACCCGAGCGTTAATCTTCACAGTTCCCCATTAAACTCGATATATTACAACTCACGTTACCCTCACTCCTCCTCCCACTGCCTCCCTACATTCCCCTCCCCTCACCCACACTCCCCCCGCCCTCACCCCCCTGCCCCCCCCACACTCCCCCCCGCCCTCACCCACACTCCCCCTGACCCCCCCACACTCCCCCCGACCCCCCCCACACTCCCCCCGCCCTCACCCACACTCCCCCTGACCCCCCCACACTCCCCCCGACCCCCCCACACTCCCCCCGCCCTCACCCACACTCCCCCTGACCCCCCCCACACTCCCCCCGACCCCCCCACACTCCCCCCCGACCCCCCCCGCACTCCCCCTGCCCCCCCCACACTCCCCCCGACCCCCCCCCGCACTCCCCCTGCCCCCCCACACTCCCCCCGCCCTCACCCCCTGCCCCCCCCACACTCCCCCCGCCCTCACCCCCTGCCCCCCCCACACTCCCCCCGCCCTCACCCCCTGCCCCCCCACACTCCCCCTGCCCCCCACCCACACTCCCACTGCCCCGCCCTCACCCACACTCCCCCTGCCCCCCCCCACACTCCCCCCGCCCTCACCCCCTGCCCCCCCACACTCCCCCCGCCCTCACCCACACTCCCCCTGCCCTCACCCACACTCCCCCCGCCCTCACCCACACTCCCCCCTGCCCTCCCCCACACTCCCCCTGCCCCGCCCTCACCCACACTCCCCCTGCCCCCCCCACACTCCCCCCGCCCTCACCCCCCTGCCCCCCCACACTCCCCCCGCCCTCACCCACACTCCCCCTGCCCCCCACCCACACTCCCACTGCCCCGCCCTCACCCACACTCCCCCTGCCCCCCCCCACACTCCCCCCGCCCTCACCCCCTGCCCCCCCACACTCCCCCCGCCCTCACCCACACTCCCCCTGCCCTCACCCACACTCCCCCCGCCCTCACCCACACTCCCCCTGCCCTCCCCACACTCCCCCTGCCCCCGCCCTCACCCACACTCCCCCTGCCCTCACCCACACTCCCCCTGCCCCGCCCTCACCCACACTCCCCCTGCCCTCACCCACACTCCCCCTGCCCTCACCCACACTCCCACTGCCCCGCCCTCACCCACACTCCCCCTGCCCTCCCCACACTCCCCCTGCCCTCACCCACACTCCCCCTGCCCCCCCACACTCCCCCTGCCCCCCCACACTCCCCCTGCCCTCACCCACACTCCCCCTGCCCCCCCCACACTCCCCCCGCCCTCACCCACACTCCCCCTGCCCCGCCCTCACCCACACTCCCCCTGCCCCGCCCTCACCCACACTCCCCCTGCCCTCACCCACACTCCCCCCGCCCTCACCCACACTCCCCCTGCCCCCCCAACACTCCCCCTGTCCCCCCCACACTCCCACTGCCCCCCCCACACTCCCCCTGTCCCCGCCCTCACCCACACTCCCCCTGTCCCCGCCCTCACCCACACTCCCCCTGTCCCCCCCACACTCCCCCTGTCCCCGCCCTCACCCACACTCCCCCTGCCCCCGCCCTCACCCACACTCCCCCTGCCCCCGCCCTCACCCACACTCCCCCTGCCCCGCCCTCACCCACACTCCCCCTGCCCCCGCCCTCACCCACACTCCCCCTGCCCCCGCCCTCACCCACACTCCCCCTGCCCCCGCCCTCACCCACACTCCCCCTGCCCCGCCCTCACCCACACTCCCCCGCCCACACCCACACTCCCCCTGCCCCCCCACACTCCCCCTGCCCCGCCCTCACCCACACTCCCCCTGCCCCCGCCCTCACCCACACTCCCCCTGCCCCCCCCACACTCCCACTGCCCCGCCCTCACCCACACTCCCCCTGCCCTCACCCACACTCCCCCTGCCCCCCCCACACTCCCCCTGCCCCGCCCTCACCCACACTCCCCCTGCCCTCACCCACACTCCCCCTGCCCCCCCCACACTCCCCCTGCCCCCCCCACACTCCCCCTGCCCCACCCTCACCCACACTCCCCCTGCCCCCCCACACTCCCCCTGCCCCCGCCCTCACCCACACTCCCCCTGCCCTGCCCTCACCCACACTCCCACTGCCCCGCCCTCACCCACACTCCCCCCCGCCCTCACCCACACTCCCACTGCCCCGCCCTCACCCACACTCCCCCTGCCCTCACCCACACTCCCCCTGCCCCCCCCCACACTCCCCCTGTCCCCCCCACACTCCCCCTGCCCCCCCACACTCCCCCTGCCCCCCCACACTCCCCTGCCCCCCCACACTCCCCCTGCCCCCCCACACTCCCCCTGCCCCCCCACACTCCCCCTGCCCCCCCACACTCCCCCTGCCCCCGCCCTCACCCACACTCCCCCTGCCCCCGCCCTCACCCACACTCCCCCTGCCCCCCCCACACTCCCACTGCCCCCCCACACTCCCACTGCCCCGCCCTCACCCACACTCCCCCTGCCCTCACCCACACTCCCCCTGCCCCCCCCACACTCCTCCTGCCCCCCCCACACTCCCCCTCCTCCCCCTGCCCCCCCCCACACTCCCCCTGCCCCCCCCACACTCCTCCTGCCCTCACCCACACTCCCCCTGCCCTCACCCACACTGTCCCTGCCCTCACCCACACTCCCCCTGCCCCCCCCACACTCCTCCTGCCCTCACCCACACTTCCCCTGCCCCCCTCCACACTCCCCCTGACCCCCACACTCCTCCTGCCCCCCCCACACTCCCCCTCCTCCCCCTGCCCCCCCTCACACTCCTCCTGCCCCCCCCACACTCCTCCTGCCCTCACCCACACTCCCCCTGCCCCCCTCCACACTCCCCCTGACCCCCCACACTCCCCCTGCCCCCCCCACACTCCTCCTGCCCCGCCCACACTCCCCCTCCTCCCCCTGCCCCCCCCCACACTCCCCCTGCCCCCCCACACTCCTCCTGCCCTCACCCACACTCCCCCTGCCCCCCCCACACTCCCCCTGCCCCCCCCACACTCCCCCTGCCCCCCCCACACTCCTCCTGCCCTCACCCACACTCCCCCTGACCCCCCCACACTCCTCCTGCCCCCCCCACACTCCTCCTGCCCTCACCCAGACTCCTCCTGCCCCCCCCACACTCCTCCTGCCCTCACCCACACTCCCCCTGCCCCCCTCCACACTCCCCCTGACCCCCCACACTCCCCCTGACCCCCGCCCTCACCCACACTCCCCCTGCCCTCACCCACACTCCCCCTGCCCCCCTCCACACTCCCCCGACCCCCGCCCTCACCCACACTCCCCCTGCCCCCCTCCACACTCCCCCTGACCCCCGCCCTCACCCACACTCCCCCTGCCCCCCTCCACACTCCCCCTGCCCCCCCACACTCCCCCTGCCCCCCCACACTCCCCCTGCCCCCCCACACTCCCCCTGCCCCCCCACACTCCCCCTGCCCTCACCCACACTCCCCCTGCCCTCACCCACACTCCCCCTGCCCTCACCCACACTCCCCCTGCCCTCACCCACACTCCCCCTGCCCTCACCCACACTCCCCCTGCCCTCACCCACACTCCTCCTGCCCCCCCCACACTCCCCCTGCCCTCACCCACACTCCTCCTGCCGCCCCCACACTCCTGCCCTCACCCACACTCCCCCTGCCCCCCCTCCACACTCCTCCTGCCCCCCTCCACACTCCCCCTGACCCCCCACACTCCCCCTGCCCCCCCCCACATTCCCCCCGCCCTCACCCACACTCCTTCTGCCCCCCCACACTCCCCCTGCCCCCCTCCACACTCCCCCTGACCCCCCACACTCCCCCTGCCCCCCCCACACTCCCCCTGCCCTCACCCTGCACTCCCCCTGCCCCCCCCTGCACTCCCCCTCCTCCCCCTGCCCTCACCCACACTCCCCCTGCCCTCACCCACACTCCCCCTGCCCTCACCCACACTCCCCCTGCCCCCCCACACTCCCCCTGCCCCCCCACACTCCCCCTGCTCCCCCACACTCCCCCTGCCCCCCTCCACACTCCCCCGCCCTCACCCACACTGCCCCTACCCTCCCTACACTCCTCCACCCCCTGCCCTCCCTACACTCCTCCTCTCCCTGCCCTCCCTACACTCCTCCTCCCCTACCCTCCCTACACTCCTCCTCCCCTACCCTCCCTACACTCCTCCTCCCCTACCCTCCCTACACTCCTCCTCCCCCTGCCCCTCCCCCACACTCCTCCTCCCCCTGCCCCTCCCCCACACTCCTCCTCCTCTTGCCCCTCCCCCACACTCCTCCTCCCCCTGCCCCTCCCCCACACTCCTCCTCCTCCTGCCCCTCCCCCGCGCTCCTCCTCCCCTTGCCCCTCCCCTACGCTCCTCCTCCCCTACCCTCCCTACACTCCTCCTCCCCCTGCCCTCCCTACACTCCTCCTCCTCCTGCCCCTCCCCCACACTCCTCCTCCCCCTGCCCCTCCCCCGCGCTCCTCCTCCCCTGCCCCTCCCCCGCGCTCCTCCTCCCCTTGCCCCTCCCCCACGCTCCTCCTCCTCCTGCCCCTCCCCTACGCTCCTCCTCCCCTACCCTCCCTACACTCCCCCTCCCCCTGCCCTCCCTACACTCCTCCTCCTCCTGCCCCTCCCCCACACTCCTCCTCCCCCTGCCCCTTGCCCGCGCTCCTCCTCCCCTGCCCCTCCCCCGCGCTCCTCCTCCCCTTGCCCCTCCCCACGCTCCTCCTCCTCCTGCCCCTCCCCTACGCTCCTCCTCCCCTACCCTCCCTACACTCCCCCTCCCCCTGCCCTCCCTACACTCCTCCTCCTCCTGCCCCTCCCCCACACTCCTCCTCCCCCTGCCCCTCCCCCGCGCTCCTCCTCCCCTGCCCCTCCCCTACGCTCCTCCTCCCCCTGCCCTCCCTACACTCCTCCTCCTCCTGCCCCTCCCCCACACTCCTCCTCCTCCTGCCCCTCCCCCACACTCCTCCTCCCTTCCCTACACTCCTCCTACCCTGCTCCTCCCTACACTCCTCCTCCTCCTCCCTACACTCCTCCTCCTTGTGCCCCTCCCCCACACTCCTCCTCCCCCTGCCCCTCCCCCACACTCCGCCTCCCCCGCCCCTCACCCACACTCCGCCTCCCCCGCCCTTCACCCACACTCCGCCTCCCCGCCCTTCACCCACACTCCGCCTCCTCTGCCCCTCCCCCACACTCCTCCTCCCCCTGCCCCTCCCCCACACTCTGCCTCCCCCACACTCCCCTGCCCCTCCCCCACACTTCTCCTCCCCCTGCCCCTCCCCCACACTCCTCCTCCCCCTGCCCCTCCCCCACACTCCTCCTCCCCCTGCCCCTCCCCCACACTCCTCCTCCCCCTGCCCCTCCCCCACACTCCTCCTCCCCTGCCCCTCCCCCACCTCCTCCCCCTGCCCCCCCCCCCACACTCCGCCTCCCCCACACTCCCCTGCCCCTCCCCCACACTCCTCCTCCCCCTGCCCCTCCCCCTGCCCCTCCCCCACACTCCTCCTCCCCTGCCCCTCCCCCACACTCCTCCTCCCCTGCCCCTCCCCCCGCGCTCCTCCTCCCGCCCTCGCTACACTCGTCCTCCCCCGCCCCTCCCCTCCCCCACACTCCTCCTCCCCCTCACCCACACTCCTCCTCCCCCTGCCCCTCCAACACTCCCCCTTTCTCTGTTCTCCCCTTCACTCCTGAACCCTCTGCTCTCCCCCTCACACCTCCTTCCCTCATTCCTCCTCCCCCTGCAGAACTCCCCCACTCCCCGCTGCCCCCTCCACTCGCCACTCCTGCCTGTGGTCTGCACTGATGATGGACAATCTCTGAATGGGCAGTCACCAGCTGCCCCCTCCCTCCCCTGCCTTCTATAATCCCTGGCCTCTGGGCCTCAGCCACTCCAGGGGTATCCAGCGGGAGTAGTGGTCATGCCGGGATCCCGGTTACCTTTCCTCCCTTTGGGGTATCGGTGACCCTCGTCTCGCCGGGGGATCCACTTCTCCTTCAGTTCGTCCCGATCCCCGCGGTCAAACCTCTCCGACAGGTCGTCTGTGTCTGCAAACAGAGCAAAGGAGACACGGGTCAGACAGGAAGAGGCAGCCGGGGCTGAGTGTGGAGGAGGGTGGGAGGGTGTCTGGGATCGGGTGGGGGCATCTGGGATTGGAATGGGAGGGCGGGTCTGCGATCGGGTGCGGGCGTCTGCGATCGGGTGCGGGCGTCTGCGATCGGGTGCGGGCGTCTGCGATCGGGTGCGGGCGTCTGCGATTGGATGCGGGCGTCTGAGATCGGGTGCGGGCGTCGCGATCGGGTGTGGGCGTCCGCGATCGGGTGGGGGCGCCTGGGATCGGGTGCGGGTGTGAGGGTGTCTGGGATCAGGTGCGGGTGTCTGGGATCGGGTGCGGGTATGAGGATGTCTGGGATCGGGTGCGGGTGTGCGGGTGTCTGGGATCGGGTGAGGGGCGTCTGGGACCGGGTGAGGGTTGGGGTAGGTCAGGGACAGAGGGGGTAAAGTGAGGGAGAGCCTGTCATTGTCTTACCTTTGAACTTGCTGGCTGGCTTGGTAATGACAGCTGCTGCATCGGTGGGTGAGAGCCACGAGACTAAATCCGATTCAATATTCCAGTAATAGGGAAGGCCACTGGAGAGAGAGGGGAAAAATCATCACTTACAGGGTGGTGGGGAGGGGGGACAGTGGGAGGGGGAGGGGTCGCGGCGGGAGGTGGGAGGGGGACGCGGGAGGGGGGACGGTGGGAGGGGAAAGGGGGGCAGTGAGAAGGGGATCGGCGGGAGGGTAGATGGCGGGTGGGTGCGACGGGAAGGGGGGTGATGCGGCAATGGGGCGATGGGAGGGGGGGCGATGGGTGGGGGGACGGTTGGAGAGGGGACGATGGGTGGGGGGACAGTGGAAGGGTGGGACGGGGGTAGGGTGGGACGGGGGTAGGGGAACGGTGGAGGGGGGTGTGGGGATAGCGGGAGGGGGGAACGGCGGGTGGGGTGTTGCACCCTCTGAATTCCCTCGGTGTTATTCACCTGCTGGGCTGGGGTGTTGCACCCTCTGAATTCCCTCGGTGTTATTCACCTGCTGGGCTCGAAGACCTTGTACCAGTTCGGCGGGAGCTTCTCCAGACGAGTGGCTTCATAATCCACATGGTCATCATCGTAATCCTCAGCGATAATCTCCTCATCGGGCTCTGGGGGTCCAGATTCACAGGGAGGGCGAGCAGGAGAGAGAAGGAAATCATTGTGAGAGTGAAAAGGTAGGAATCATAATGTAAACTAACATTAGGGAGGGGGCTCATTATCCCGAATGGTTCCCAATCTCAACCTTCTGGCAAGAGAGGGAGAAGACAGGGAATAGAAGGGGGGGAATAGAGCGGGAGAGGCGGAGGGCAGGAGTGGGGGAGAGCGGGAGAGCGGCGAGGGCGGGAGTGGGGGAGAGCGGGAGAGGCGGAGGGCGGGAGTGGGGGGAGGGCTCCCCCTGGATAACAGTCTCAGAGACGGACCCGCCCTCACCGTCGAGTGCCTCAGGGTGACCCCACCCCCAGGGGCCTCAGGGTGGCCCTGAGACAGCCAGGGAGGGAGGTGGGGGATGAGGCAGGGCTGTGTACATCCTGATCTCTGACTGCAGCACCTGGGGCCAGTTCCCTGAGGAACGATGGGGAAGTGACGGGGTCAGTAAAGCCCCAGGGCTCGAGGGCTGAGCGGTCTGACCATCAGCAGTAACTGAGGCTATTGCATGGCCCAGGGGGTCCTGGCTGCTCGTGTGACAGGGGCCTGGGCCTGATACCATTACCTGGCTCCACATGCTTGAGAATCCCTCGCTTTGCCAGGCGGGTTTGCAGTGCCAAGTGGGAGAGGCATTGCCAAACGAACCCACACACAACCAGCCTGCCAATGGAAGCTGTCCAGCAGGCACGGTCCAATCTGAAAGCAAAGACAACTCACATTTCAACACCATCTGCCTCATGAACAGCTAAAAACACCTCACAGCCAATAACGGACATCTGAAACATGGTAAAACAAAAACAGAATTACCTGGAAAAACTCAGTAGGTCTGGCAGCATCGGCGGAGAAGAAAATAGTTGACGTTTCGAGTCCTCATGACCCTCCATCTGAAACATGGTCCACTATTGTAATCGTCAGCTAAACTGTGCAGCCAGAATTGTCTTTTTCGAGATTTCTCTTGAGGGATAAAGTATTGGTTCCAGACAGAGGAGAACTCCCCCCCTCCCCCGTTCTCTGAGGGTGGGTCTTCTTTGTCAATCTGGTCTGAAGTTTCAACTGCAAAACAGCTCCTCCAACAGTGCGGCGCTCCCTCAGCGCTGACCCTCCCACAGTGCGGCGCTCCCTCAGCACTGACCCTCCGACAGTGCGGCGCTCCCTCAGTACTGACCCTCTGACAGTGCGGCGCTCCCTCAGCACTGACCCTCCGACAGTGCGGCACTCCCTCAGCACTGACCCTCTGACAGTGCGGCGCTCCCTCAGCACTGACCCTCCGACAGTGCGGCGCTCCCTCAGCACTGACCCACCGACAGTGCGGTGCTCCCCTCAGCACTGACCCTCCCACAGTGCGGCGTTCTCTCCAGCACTGACCCTCCGCACAGTGCGGCGCTCCCTCAGTACTGACCCTCCGACAGTGCGGTGCTCCCTCAGCACTGACCCTCCGACAGCGCGGCGCTCCCTCAGCACTGACCCTCCCCACAGTGCGGCGCTCTCTCAGCACTGACCCTCCGACAGTGCGGCTCTCCCCTCAGCACTGACCCTCCGACAGTGCGGCACTCCCTCAGCACTGACCCTCCGACAGTGCGGCGCTCCCTCAGCACTGACCCTCCGACAGTGCGGCGCTCCCTCAGCACTGACCCTCCCACAGTGCGGCGCTCTCTCAGCACTGACCCTCCGACAGTGCGGCTCTCCCTCAGCACTGACCCTCTGACAGTGCGGCTCTCCCTCAGCACTGACCCTCTGACAGTGCAGCGCTCCCTCAGCACTGACCCCCTCCAACAGTGCGGCGCTCTCTCAGCACTGACCCTCTGACAGTGCGGCTCTCCCTCAGCACTGACCCCTCTGACAGTGCAGCGCTCCCTCAGCACTGACCCTCTGACAGCGCGGTGCTCCCTCAGTACTGACCCTCCGACAGTGCGGCGCTCCCTCAGCGCTGACCCTCCAACAGCGCGGCGCTCCCTCAGCACTGACCCTCCGACAGTGCGGCGCTCCCCTCAGCGCTGACCCTCCCACAGTGCGGCGCTCCCTCAGTACTGACCCTTCGACAGTGCGGCACGTCCCCGCTCAGCACTGACCCTCCGACAGTGCGGCGCTCCCTCAGCGCTGACCCTCCGACAGCGCGGCGCTCCCTCAGCACTGACCCTCCGACAGTGCGGCGCTCACTCAGCACTGACCCTCCCACAGTGCAGCTCTCCCCTCAGTACTGACCCTTCCACAGTGCGGCGCTCCCTCAGTACTGACCCTCCCACAGCGCGGCGCTCCCTCAGCACTGACCCTCCGACAGCGCGGCGCTCCCTCAGCACTGACCCTCCGACAGTGCGGCGCTCACTCAGCACTGACCCTCCCACAGTGCAGCGCTCCCTCAGTACTGACCCCTTCCACAGTGCGGCGCTCCCCTCAGTACTGACCCTCCCACAGTGCGGCGCTCTCTCAGCACTGACCCTCCGACAGTGCGGCGCTCCCTCAGCGCTGACCCTCCGACAGCGCGGCGCTCCCTCAGCGCTGACCCGCCGACAGTTTGGGCACACCCTCAGCACTGACCCTCCGACAGTGACGGCGCTCCCCTCAGCACTGTGGAATGTGTCGGGG
This sequence comes from Isurus oxyrinchus, assembly GCA_026770705.1. Classification (NCBI taxonomy): domain Eukaryota; kingdom Metazoa; phylum Chordata; class Chondrichthyes; order Lamniformes; family Lamnidae; genus Isurus; species Isurus oxyrinchus. Next base: position 15,081 of record JANJGN010000852.1, on the reverse strand, counting down.
ACTGGCATATGGGGCTCTGGAGCTCACACAGGCTATTATCATGGCTGAGGTCTGAAGAATTGGGTTGCACAGGAACTGAGCACAGAACTCGCCTCCAGTATTACTGAACTTCAACGAAACGTTTCCCACAGCCTCTTCCTTCTCCTCCGTCAATATTGCCCAGGGCCCACTGAAATACGCGTTTGTCCTCTTCCCTTTTTTACTGCAATCCGCACATTTGAAATCTTGCATTTTTCTCAGTCACAACGGGGTGAGAGGCTCCCTCTCACACCAGCGGAAATTTCTCGGCACAGCCCCGTTGTGTGAAGATTCCTGCCTCAGTCACTGTGGGGAGAGCAGGGCAACAGTTCTCACAGGAAGTTGCCTCTCATCATTCCCACCTTTGTATGGCGTTCAAACCACGTGTGTGTGTGTGTGTGGATCAGAGTGAGATCTGAACTCTCAGTATCAGTGCACAGTGAGGGGATTTACAGAGGATCTCATTTTCCTTCACAGCAACCGTCCGGACATGTCAGTGAACATCATGTGCATCACAGCCATTTTAAGGTCTGGCAGCATCGGCGGAGAAGAAAAGAGTTGACGTTTCGAGTCTTCATGATCCTTCCACAAAACTGAGTGAATATAAGGAGAGGGGTGAAATATAAGCTGGTTTAAGGTGGTGGGGGGGTGGTGTGGTTGTAGGGACAAACAAGCAGTGATAGGAGCAGATCATCAAAAGATGTCACAGACAAAGGAACAAAGAGGTGTTGAAGGTGGTGATATTATCTAAACGAATGTGCTGATTAAGAATGGATGGTAGGGCACTCAAGGTACAGCTCTAGTGGGGGTGGGGTGGAAAGGCTAGCAGGGCATCAAAGATTTAAAAATAATGGAAATCGGTGGGAAAAGAAAAATCTGTCACTTGCCATTTTAACACTCCACCCTGCTCTCTTGCCCACATGTCTGTCCTTGGCTTGCTGCAATGTTCCAGTGAAGCCCAACGCAAACTGGAGGAACAGCACCTCATCTTCCAACTAGGCACTTTACAGCCTTCCGGTCTGAATATTGAATTCAACAACTTTAGGTCGTGAGCTCCCTCCCCCATCCCCAGCCCCTTTCTGTTTCCCCCCTTTCTTTTATTTTTTCCAATAATTTATAAGATTTTTCTTTTCCCACCTATTTCCATTATTTTCAAATCTTTTATGCCCTGCTAGCCTTTCCACCCCCCCACCCTCACTAGAGCTGTACCTTGAGTGCCCTACCATCCATTCTTAATTAGCACATTCGTTTAGATAATATCACCACCTTCAACATCTCTTTGTTCCTTTGTCTGTGACATCTTTTGATGATCTGCTCCTATCACTGCTTGCTTGTCCCTACCACACCCCCCCTCCACTTCTCTCCCCCCACCCACACGCCCCCTCCACTTCTCTCCCCCCACCCACGCCCCCCTCCACTTCTCTCCCCCCACCCACACCCCCCCTCCACTTCTCTCCCCCCACCCACACCCCCCCCTCCACTTCTCTCCCCCCACCCACACCCCCCCTCCACTTCTCTCCCCCCACCCACACCCCCCCTCCACTTCTCTCCCCCCACCCACACCCCCCTCCACTTCTCTCCCCCCCACCCACACCCCCCTCCACTTCTCTCCCCCCACCCACACCCCCCTCCACTTCTCTCCCCCCACCCACACCCCCCTCCACTTCTCTCCCCCCACCCACACCCCCCTCCACTTCTCTCCCCCCACCCACACCCCCCTCCTCTTCTCTCCCCCCACCCACACCCCCCTCCACTTCTCTCTCTCCCCCCCACCCACACCCCCCTCCACTTCTCTCCCCCCACTCACACCCCCTCCACTTCTCTCCCCCCACCCCACACCCCCCTCCTCTTCTCTCCCCCCACCCACACCCCCCTCCACTTCTCTCCCCCCACCCACACCCCCCTCCCACCTCTCTCCCCCCCACCCACACCCCCCTCCACTTCTCTCTCCACCCACACCCCCTCCACTTCTCTCCCCCCACCCACACACCCCCCTCCACTTCTCTCCCCCCACAACCTTAAACCAGCTGATATTTCACCCCTCTCCTTGGATTCACCCGGTTCTGTCGAAGGGTCATGAGGACTCGAAACGTCAACTCTTTTCTTCTCCGCCGATGCTGCCAGACCTGCTGAGTTTTTCCAGATAATTCTGTTTTTGTTTTGGATTTCCAGCATCCGCAGTTTTTTGTTTTTAACAGCCATTGTAACCCTGTTCAGCCTGGCCCCACGCTCACAACCCAGGTCAGAGGTCAGGGTGCCGGGGTCAGGCTCACACCCCAGGCCAGAGGTCAGGGAGCCGGGGTCAGGCTCACACCCCAGGCCAGAGGTCAGGGAGCCGGGGTCAGGCTCACACCCCAGGCCAGAGGTCAGGGAGCCGGTGTCAGGCTCACACCCCAGGCCAGAGGTCAGGGAGCTGGGGTCAGGCTCACACCCCAGGTTAGAGGTCAGGGAGCCGGTGTCAGGCTCACACCCCAGGTCAGAGGTCACGGAGCTGGGGTCAGGCTCACACCCCAGGTCGGAGGTCAGGGTGCCGAGGTCAGGGAGCCGGGGTCAGGCTCACACCCCAGGTCGGAGGTCAGGGTGCCGAGGTCAGGGAGCCGGGGTCAGGCTCACACCCCAGGTCAGAGGTCACGGAGCTGGGGTCAGGCTCACACCCCAGGTCGGAGGTCAGGGTGCAGAGGTCAGGGAGCCGGGGTCAGGCTCACACCCCAGGTCAGAGGTCACGGAGCTGGGGTCAGGCTCACACCCCAGGTCGGAGGTCAGGGTGCAGAGGTCAGGGAGCCGGGGTCAGGCTCACACCCCAGGTCAGAGGTCACGGAGCTGGGGTCAGGCTCACACCCCAGGTCGGAGGTCAGGGTGCCGAGGTCACGGAGCTGGGGTCAGGCTCACACCCCAGGTCAGAGGTCAGGGTGATAATGTTTCAGAATTACTCACATCTCTCGGTGATTTTGAAGAATTTATTTCCAAACCGGCGAGGATTTGCCTATTTTTTCCCTCCGATGGTGAATTCTGCGGTCGCTCCTTTTAGACGTCACGAAACCTGCGACCGTCACGTGGTCCGGCGGGTAAGCGTCCAATCATATTCAGGAGGCTATGGCGCCTCACAGTGTTGGTTGGTGGCGGTGAGAAATCCCTGTCCCTCCCCTCACGGAGCGAAGCCGCAACAGAGAGAGAGCCAGACAGACCTGCAGCGGGGACTCGGCCTCAGCGTCTGACGCCACGGCGATGCGGGAGACACAAGCGTACTGACGTCAAAACGGGAACTCCGGGCACATGCGTGACGACGTCATAGGCAGTGGGCGGGCCCTGGGAGCAGACAGAGGAGGCACATCCAGCACATACGCGATGACGTCAGGGGGATATGACGGTTGTTGCGAGCTGACATCAGAGGGGCGGTGCTGACCGTGCGTGTTGACGTCAGGCGGCGGTTTCCCCGCCGCTCCGCTTGGACTTTCTCTGGGACATGGAGGAATACGCGAGGGAGCCATGGTGAGTGAAGCGGTGAGGTGGGGGTAAGGGGAAAGCGGGGCAGGCATGGGCAGGACGGGGTGCGGTGGGTGGGGAGGGAGGGGGGGGGGGGACATTGAGGGGGAGGGCAGAAGAGCCGCTGCGCAAAACCGGGCCTGCGCAGCACGCGAGCCTACAGCTGGCACCGCGCATGCGCCGGCCACCGACAGCGCCGGTCACGTGACCGAACTTGGGCCAATCACACAGAGGAAGGGGGAACCCAGTAAACACCATCCAAACCCCATCACAACCCAGTAATCCCCAATCAATCCCCATCACAACCCAGTAATCCCCAATCAATCCCCCATCACAACCCAGTAATCCCCAATCAATCCCCATCACAACCCAGTAATCCCCAATCAATCCCCATCACAACCCAGTAATCCCCAATCAATCCCCATCACAACCCAGTAATCCCCAATCAATCCCCATCACAACCCAGTAATCCCCAATCAATCCCCATCACAACCCAGTAATCCCCAATCAATCCCCATCACAACCCAGTAATCCCCAATCAAACCCCATCACAACCCAGTAATCCCCAATCAATCCCCATCACAAACCCAGTAATCCCCAATCAATCCCCATCACAACCCAGTACATCACAACCCAGTAATCCCCATCAAGCCCCATTCACAACCCTGTAATTCCCCAATCAATCCCCATCACAACCCAGTATTCCCCAATCAAACCTCATCACAACCCAGGTAATCCCAATCAATCCCCATCACAACCCAGTAATCCCCAATCAATCCCCATCACAACCCAGTAAGCCCCAATCAATCCCCCATCACAACCCAGTAATCCCAAATCAATCCCCATCACAAACCAGTAATCCCAATCTAACCCCATCACAACCCAGGAATCCCCAATCAATCCCCATCACAACCCCGGAATCCCCAATCAATCCCATCACTAACCCAGTAATCCCCAATCAATCCCCATCACAACCCTGTAATCCCCAATCAATCCCCCATCACAACCCAGTAATCCCAAATCAATCCCATCACAACCCAGTAATGCCCCAATCAAACCCCATCACAACCCAGTAATCCCCAATCAAACCCCATGACAACCCAGTAATCCCCAATCAAACCCATCACAACCCAGTAATCCCCAATCAACCCCATCACAACCCAGTAATCCCCAATCAAACCCCATCACAACCCAGTAATCCCCAATCAAACCCCATCACTAGCCCAGTAATCCCCATATCAATCCCCATCACAACCCAGTAATCCCCAATCAAACCCCATGACAACCCAGTAATTCCCCAATCTAACCCCATCACAACCCAGTAATTCCCCAATCAATCCCCATCATCAACCCAGTAATCCCCAATCATAACACCATCACAACCCTGTAATCCCCAATCAATCCCCATCACAACCCAGTAACCCCCAATCAAACCCCATCACAACCCAGTAATCCCCAATCAAAACCACCATCACAAACCCAGTAATCCCCCAATCAATCCCCATCACAACCCAGTAATCCCCAATCAATCCCCATCACAACCCAGTAATCCCCAATCAATCCCCAGTCACATCCCAGTAATCCCCAATCAAACCCCATCACAACTCAGTAATCCCCAATCAAACCCCATCAACAACCCAGTAATCCCCAATCAATCCCCATCACAACCCAGTAATCCCCAATCTATCCCCATCACAACCCAGTAATCCCCAATCAATCCCATCATCACAACCCAGTAATCCCCCAATCAATCCCCATCACAACCCAGTAATCCCCAATCTATCCCCATCACAACCCAGTAATCCCCCAATCAATCCCCATCACAACCCAGTAATCCCCAATCAATCCCCATCACAACCCAGTAATCCCCAATCTATCCCCATCACAACCCAGTAATCCCCAATCAAACCCCCATCACAACCCAGTAATCCCCAATCATCCCCATCACAACCCAGTAATCCCCAATCAATCCCCATCACAACCCAGTAATCCCCAATCAATCCCCATCACAACCCAGTAATCCCCAATCAGTCCCATCACAACCCAGTAATCCCCAATCAATCCCCATCACAACCCAGTAATCCCCAATCAAACCCCATCACAACTCAGTAATCCCCAATCAAACCCCATCACAACCCAGTAATCCCCAATCAATCCCCATCACAACCCAGTAATCCCCAATCAATCCCCATCAACATCCCAGTAATCCCCAATCAATCCCCATCACAACCCAGTAATCCCCAATCAATCCCCATCACAACCTAGTAATCCCCAATCAATCCCCATCACAACCCAGTAATCCCCAATCAATCCCCATCACAACCCAGTAATCCGCAATCAATCCCCATCACAACCCAGTAATCCCCAATCAATCCCCATCACAACCTAGTAATACCCCAATCAAACCCCATCACAACCCAGTAATCCCCAATCAAACCCCAGCACAACCCAGTAATCCCCAATCAATCCCCATCACAACCCAGTAATCCCCAATCAATCCCCATCACAACCCAGTAATCCCCCAATCAATCCCCATCACAACCCAGTAATCCCCAATCAAACCCCATCACAAACCAGTAATCCCCAATCAATCCCCATCACAACCCAGTAATCCCCAATCAAAACCCCATCACAACCCAGTAATCCCCAATCAAACCCCATCACAACCCAGTAATCCCCAATCAATCCCCATCACAACCCAGTAATCCCCAATCAATCCCCATCACAACCCAGTAATCCCCAATCAATGCCCATCACAACCCAGTAATCCCCAATCAATCCCCATCACAACCCAGTAATCCCCAATCAAACCCCATCACTTCCCTGTACACTCTCTAATTAAACCCCATCACAACCCTCTGCACCCAAATTAAACCTCCCCTCTGCCAATCAAACCTTCGCTTTCCAATTGAACCTTCCCTCAGCCAATCAAATCTCCCCTCAGCCTCCCCTCTGTCAGTCCAAATCTGCCCTCAACCAATCAAATCTCCCCATAGCCAATCAAACCTCACCTCAGCCTTCCAATCCAATCAAATCTCCCCCCTCAGCCAATCAAAATCTCCCCTCAGCCAATCAAATCTCCCCTCAGCCAATCAAATTGTCCTTCAGCCTCCCCTGAACTAATCTAATCTCCCCCCTGCCCCAGCCATTCAAATCCCCCTTCAGCCTCCTCTGTTCCAATTCATTCTCCTTATAGCCTCCCCGAGCCAATTAAATCTCCCCCCAGCCTCCTCTGTTCCAAGGAGGACCACCCCAGCCGATCCAATCTTTCCTCGTCGCTGCAATTCTCCAGACCTGCAGCATCCTCCTAAATCTCCTCTCTACCCTCTCTTATACAAGTGCATCCTCTCTGTAAAGAGGTGACCTGAACTGCACACACTTCTCAAGTTGCCACCTAACTGATGTTTTATACAGCTCCAGCATAACCTCCCTGCCTTTATATTCCACACCTTGGCTAACAAAGGAAAGGATTCCAAATGTCTTCTTAACCGCCTTATCTACCTGTCCTGCTACCTTCAGCGAACTGTGGGGACGTTCACTCCAAGGTCTCTCGCTCCCCTCGACATCTCTCAGTATCCTCCAGTTTATTGTGTACTCCTTTGCCTCGTTTGACCTCCTGAAATGCAGCACCTCACACTTGCCTGGGCTAAATTCTATTTGCCACTTTTCTGCCCACCTGACCAGTCCATGGATATCTTCCTGCAGTCTACAGCTCTCCTCACTTATCAACCACGCGGCCAATTGTTGTGTCGTCTGCAAACGTCTCGATCGTTCTCCCTACATTTCCGTCCACTTCATTAATATATAGCCAGAGCAGGGGCACTAGGACTGAGCCCTCTGGAACCCCAGTGTAAATGGCCTTCCAGTCAGAAAGACATCCAACAATTACCCTTTGTTTCCTGCCACTGAGTCAATTTTATATCCAGTTCTTTTCATATTCATTCATGTGAAGTGGGCTTCGCTGGCTGGGCCCAATATTTATTGCCCATCCCTAATTGCCCCCTGAGAAGGTGGGGGTGAGCTGCCTTCTTGAACCGCTGCAGTCCATGTGGTGTAGGTACACCCACCGTGCTGTTAGGGAGGGAGTTCCAGGATTCTGACCCAGCGACAGTGAAGGTGATATGTTTCCAAGTCAGGATGGTGTCTGGCTTGGAGGGGAACTTCCAGGTGGTGGTGTTCCCGTGTGTCTGCTGCCCTTGTCCTTCTAGATGGTAGCGGTAATGGGTTTAGAAGGTGCTGTCAATGGGAATCAGGGGGAAAACTCCCCGCTGGTTGGAGTCATACCGAGCACAAAGGAAGATGGTTGTGGTTGTTGGAGGTCAGTCATCTAAGCTCCAGGACATCACTGCAGGAGTTCCTCAGGGTAGTGTCCTCGGCCCAACCATCTTCAGCTGCTTCATCAATGACCTTCCTTCTATCATAAGGTCAGAAGTGGGGATGTTCGCTGATGATTGCACCATGTTCAGCACCATTCACAACTCCTCAGATACTGAAGCAGTCCATGTCCAAATGCAGCAAGACCTGGACAATATCCAGGCTTGAGCTGACAAGTGACAAGTAACATTCTTGGTACAGGATAGCACACGGTGACACTGTCTGAACACAGTACAGGATAGCACACGGTGACACTGTCAGTCAGTGAGGTGGGGTTACTGTCTGAACTCGGTACAGGATAGTACAGAGTGACACTATCAGTGAGCTAGGTTACTGTCTGAACTCGGTGCAGGATAGTACAGAGTGACACTATCAGTGAGCTAGGTTACTGTCTGAACTCGGTACAGGATAGTACAGAGTGACACTATCAGTGAGCTAGGTTACTGTCTGAACTCGGTACAGGATAGTACAGAGTGACACTATCAGTGAACTAGGTTACTGTCTGAACTCGGTACAGGATAGTACTGAGTGACACTATCATTGAGCTAGGTTACTGTCTGAACTCGGTACAGGATAGTACAGAGTGACACTATCAGTGAGCTAGGTTACTGTCTGAACTCGGTACAGGATAGTACAGAGTGACACTAACAGTGAGCTAGGTTACTGTCTGAACTCGGTACAGGATAGTACAGAGTGACACTATCAGTGAGCTAGGTTACTGTCTGAACTCGGTACAGGATAGTACAGAGTGACACTATCAGTGAGCTAGGTTACTGTCTGAACACAGTACAGGATAGTACAGAATGACACTGTCAGTGAGCTAGGTTACTGTCTGAACTCGGTACAGGATAGTACAGAGTGACACTATCAGTGAGCTAGGTTACTGTCTGAACTCGGTACAGGATAGCACACGGTGACACTGTCAGTCAGTGAGGTGGGTTACTGTCTGAACTCGGTACAGGATAGTACAGAGTGACACTATCAGTGAGCTAGGTTACAGTCTGAACTCGGTACAGGATAGTACAGAGTGACAGTATCAGTGAGCTAGGTTACTGTCTGAACTCGGTACAGGATAGTACAGAGTGACACTATCAGTGAGCTAGGTTACTGTCTGAACTCGGTACAGGATAGTACAGAGTGACACTATCAGTGAGCTAGGTTACTGTCTGAACTCGGTACAGGATAGTACAGAGTGACACTATCAGTGAGCTAGATTACTGTCTGAACTCGGTACAGGATAGTACAGAGTGACACTATCAGTGAGCTAGGTTACTGTCTGAACACAGTACAGGATAGCACAGAGTGACACTATCAGTGAGCTAGGTTACTGTCTGAACTCGCTACAGGATAGCACAGAGTGACACTATCAGTGAGCTAGGTTACTGTCTGAACACAGTACAGGATAGCACATGGTGACACTATCAGTCAGTGAGGTGGGTTACTGTCTGAACTCGGTACAGGATAGTACAGAGTGACACTGTCAGTGAGCTAGGTTACTGTCTGAACTCGGTACAGGATAGTACAGAGTGACACTATCAGTGAGCTAGGTTACTGTCTGAACACAGTACAGGATAGTACAGAGTGGACACTATCAGTGAGCTAGGTTACTGTCTGAACTCGGTACAGGATAGTACAGAGTGACACTATCAGTGAGCTAGGTTACTGTCTGAACACAGTACAGGATAGCACACGGTGACACTATCAGTCCGTGAGGTGGGTTACTGTCTGAACTCGGTACAGGATAGTACAGAGTGACACTATCAGTGAGCTAGGTTACTGTCTGAACAGAGTACAGGATAGCATACGGTGACACTGTCGGTCAGTGAGGTGGGTTACTGTCTGAACTCGGTACAGGATAGTACAGAGTGACACTATCAGTGAGCTAGGTTACTGTCTGAATACAGTACAGGATAGTACAGAGTGACACTATCAGTGAGCTAGGTTACTGTCTGAACTCGATACAGGATAGTACAGAGTGACACTATCAGTGAGCTAGGTTACTGTCTGAACACAGTACAGGATAGCACAGAGTGACACTATCAGTGAGCTAGGTTACTGTCTGAACTCGGTACAGGATAGTACAGAGTGACACTATCAGTGAGCTAGGTTACTGTCTGAACTCGGTACAGGATAGCACAGAGTGACACTATCAGTGAGCTAGGTTACTGTCTGAACTCGGTACAGGATAGTACAGAGTGACACTATCAGTGAGCTAGGTTACTGTCTGAACACAGTACAGGATAGCACAGAGTGACACTATCAGTGAGCTAGGTTACTGTCTGAACAATGTACAGGATAGCACAGAGTGACACTATCAGTGAGCTAGGTTACTGTCTGAACTCGGTACAGGATAGCACAGAGTGACACTATCAGTGAGCTAGGTTACTGTCTGAACTCGGCACAGGATAGTACAGAATGACACTGTCAGTGAGCTAGGTTACTGTCTGAACACAGTACAGGATAGCACATGGTGACACTATCAGTCAGTGAGGTGGGTTACTGTCTGAACTCGGTACAGGATAGTACAGAATGACACTGTCAGTGAGCTAGGTTACTGTCTGAACTCGGTACAGGATAGTACAGAGTGACACTATCAGTGAGCTAGGTTACTGTCTGAACACAGTACAGGATAGTACAGAGTGGACACTATCAGTGAGCTAGGTTACTGTCTGAACTCGGTACAGGATAGTACAGAGTGACACTATCAGTGAGCTAGGTTACTGTCTGAACTCGGTACAGGATAGTACTGAGTGACACTATCAGTGAGCTAGGTTACTGTCTGAACTCGGTACAGGATAGCACACGGTGACACTGTCAGTCAGTGAGCTAGGTTACTGTCTGAACACAGTACAGGATAGTACAGAGTGACACTATCAGTGAGCTAGGTTACTGTCTGAACTCGGTACAGGATAGTACAGAGTGACACTATCAGTGAGCTAGGTTACTGTCTGAACTCGGTACAGGATAGTACAGAGTGACACTATCAGTGAGCTAGGTTACTGTCTGAACTCGGTACAGGATAGTACAGAGTGACACTATCAGTGAGCTAGGTTACTGTCTGAACTCGGTACAGGATAGTACTGAGTGACACTATCAGTGAGCTAGGTTACTGTCTGAACTCGGTACAGGATAGCACAGAGTGACACTATCAGTGAGCTAGATTACTGTCTGAACTCGGTACAGGATAGTACAGAGTGACACTATCAGTGAGCTAGGTTACTGTCTGAACACAGTACAGGATAGTACAGAGTGACACTATCAGTGAGCTAGGTTACTGTCTGAACTCGGTACAGGATAGTACAGAGTGACACTATCAGTGAGCTAGGTTACTGTCTGAACACAGTACAGGATAGCACAGAGTGACACTATCAGTGAGCTAGGTTACTGTCTGAACTCGCTACAGGATAGCACAGAGTGACACTATCAGTGAGCTAGGTTACTGTCTGAACACAGTACAGGATAGCACATGGTGACACTATCAGTCAGTGAGGTGGGTTACTGTCTGAACTCGGTACAGGATAGTACAGAGTGACACTGTCAGTGAGCTAGGTTACTGTCTGAACTCGGTACAGGATAGTACAGAGTGACACTATCAGTGAGCTAGGTTACTGTCTGAACACAGTACAGGATAGTACAGAGTGACACTATCAGTGAGCTAGGTTACTGTCTGAACTCGGTACAGGATAGTACAGAGTGACACTATCAGTGAGCTAGGTTACTGTCTGAACACAGTACAGGATAGCACAACGGTGACACTATCAGTCCGTGAGGTGGGTTACTGTCTGAACTCGGTACAGGATAGTACAGAGTGACACTATCAGTGAGCTAGGTTACTGTCTGAACAGAGTACAGGATAGCATACGGTGACACTGTCGGTCAGTGAGGTGGGTTACTGTCTGAACTCGGTACAGGATAGTACAGAGTGACACTATCAGTGAGCTAGGTTACTGTCTGAATACAGTACAGGATAGTACAGAGTGACACTATCAGTGAGCTAGGTTACTGTCTGAACTCGATACAGGATAGTACAGAGTGACACTATCAGTGAGCTAGGTTACTGTCTGAACACAGTACAGGATAGCACAGAGTGACACTATCAGTGAGCTAGGTTACTGTCTGAACTCGGTACAGGATAGTACAGAGTGACACTATCAGTGAGCTAGGTTACTGTCTGAACTCGGTACAGGATAGCACAGAGTGACACTGTCAGTCAGTGAGCTAGGTTACTGTCTGAACACAGTACAGGATAGTACAGAGTGACACTATCAGTGAGCTAGGTTACTGTCTGAACTCGGTACAGGATAGTACAGAGTGACACTATCAGTGAGCTAGGTTACTGTCTGAACAATGTACAGGATAGCACAGAGTGACACTATCAGTGAGCTAGGTTACTGTCTGAACTCGGTATAGGATAGTACAGAGTGACACTATCAGTGAGCTAGGTTACTGTCTGAACTCGGTACAGGATAGTACTGAGTGACACTATCAGTGAGCTAGGTTACTGTCTGAACTCGGTACAGGATAGCACAGAGTGACACTCTCAGTGAGCTAGGTTACTGTCTGAACTCGGTACAGGATAGTACAGAGTGGCACTATCAGTGAGCTAGGCTACTGTCTGAACTCGGTACAGGATAGTACAGAGTGACACTATCAGTGAGCTAGGTACTGTCTGAACTCGGTACAGGATAGTACAGAGTGACACTATCAGTGAGCTAGGTTACTGTCTGAACACAGTACAGGATAGTACAGAGTGACACTATCAGTGTGCTAGGTTACTGTCTGAACTCGGTACAGGATAGTACTGAGTGACACTATCAGTGAGCTAGGTTACTGTCTGAACTCGGTACAGGATAGTACAGAGTGACACTATCAGTGAGCTAGGTTACTGTCTGAACTCGGTACAGGATAGTACAGAGTGACACTATCAGTGAGCTAGGTTACTGTCTGAACTCGGTACAGGATAGTACAGAGTGACACTATCAGTGAGCTAGGTTACTGTCTGAACACAGTACAGGATAGCACACGGTGACACTATCAGTGAGCTAGGTTACTGTCTGAACTCGGTACAGGATAGTACAGAGTGACACTAACAGTGAGCTAGGTTACTGTCTGAACTCGGTACAGGATAGTACAGAGTGACACTATCAGTGAGCTAGGTTACTGTCTGAACTCGGTACAGGATAGTACAGAGTGACACTATCAGTGAGCTAGGTTACTGTCTGAACACAGTACAGGATAGCACAACGGTGACACCTGTCAGTCAGTGAGCTAGGTTACTGTCTGAACTCGGTACAGGATAGCACACATGACAGTCAGTCAGTGAAGTGGGTCACTGCCTGTACTCGGTACAGGAGAGCCCATTGTGGCAGAGTTTTGACTGAGCTGATGTTTGGAGGGTAACACATTGGGAGAGTGAGGCTGGAGCCTTTACAGAACTTGTTTGTGTCTGGGCTTCAGGATTTCAGAGCCCCTGTCACAAATTAACTGTTTTCTTTTTTCTGCCCCCCCCGCCAAACCCATCCCGTACCCCGTACCTCCTGCTCACTTCCCTCACTCTCATCTGTCTCCCATTTATCACTCTGTCTGTTTCCGCACACTCTCTGCCTCTCATTCTCACTCCCTCCCTCTCACTCCCTCCCTCTCACTCCCTTACACTCCATCCCTATCATCCCCCTCCCTCTCATCCCCTCCCTCACCCCCTTTCCCACCTCCCCTCTCTCACCCCCCACTCCCCACCTCTCACACCCTTTCTCTCACCCCCCTCCTTGTTCCCCCCTCTTCTCGCACCCCCCTCTGGAATGATCATTACTCTCTCCCACCCTCTCTCTCCCCCCCCCAACCCTCCATCTCTCTCTCCCTCCCACCCTCCGTCTCTCTCTCCCACCCTCCCTCTCTCTCCCCCACCCTCCCCTCTCTCCCTCTCCAACCCCTCCCTCCCTCTCTCTCCACCTGCCCCTTCCCCTCTTCTCCCCCTCCTCCCTCTCCCCCCTCTCCCTCTTCTCCCACTCTCTCCCTCCTCTTCCCTCTTCCCCTCTCTGCATCCTCCCTGCCCCTCCGCCCCCTCTCTCCTCTCTCTGCCCCCCTCTCCCCAACCCCTCGCTCCCTCTCTGCATGCCTTCTCTCCCTCTCCACCCCCTCTCTCCACACCCTCTCTCTCTCTCTCTGCCCCCTCTCCCTCTCCCCAAACCCTCTCTCCCTCTCTGCTCCCACTCTCCCCACCCCCCTCCTTCTCTCCAGCCCCTGGCGGATTGTCGATGACTGTGGCGGTGCTTTCACTATGGGTGCCATTGGAGGTGGCATATTCCAGTCGATTAAAGGCTTCAGGAATGCTCCAGTTGTAAGTTGCACACATTGATCAAGGAAGATGCCCCTTCTTATTTGCCCTACCACAATCCTACTCTGTTGAAAGTTGGACTGCGGGTGGATGGGGGAGCTATCCGACTGCATGTAGCATCACACCCAGGGCCAGTCCAGCGTTGACTGGGGCCCGCTGCTCGTTATGGAATACCGCCTGATAATTGCCTTCCCTCCATCACAGTGGCACTGAGGCCAACTGTTGGCTCATTCCTGCTTGGCCTGGATTCAGCTAACTCCACACAGGCCCCAGGTGGAGCCCTGATCAGTGTGGGTTTGGGCGTGTGTGGGGTGGGGAGAGTGGCAGTGTACTACACGTCGCCATTCTGTTTGTGCCCAGCAGACAGCAGTGTGGGTGTCAGCAGACACTCAGTCTGTCTCAGGATGTGAGCTGAAATCCAGACACTCAACCTTTATAATCCAGCCCTCAGCCTGAGGGACACAATAGAAAAAGCACTCGGGAAACTAACGGCTGATAAGTCCCCTGGACCTGATGGGCTGCATCCTAGGATAATAAAGGAAGTCGCTACAGAGATAGTGGATGTACTGGTAGTAATCTTCCAAGGATCCTTAGATTCTGGAATAGTCCCAGAGGATTGGAAAACAGCCAGTGTAACACCCTTATTCAAAAAGGGAGGGAGACACAAAGCAGCTAACTATCTGACCAATTAGCTTAACATCTGTCACTGGGAAATGTTAGAATCTGTTATAAAGGATGTAACAGCAGAGCATTTAGAAATACATAATCTGATCAAGCAGAGTCAGTATGGCTTCATGAAGGGGAAATCATGCCTGATAAATGTATTAGAATTCTCTGAGGAGGTAACAAGCAGGGTAGATAAAGGGGGGACC
>JANJGN010000851.1:0-256653 GCA_026770705.1 Isurus oxyrinchus | reverse complement strand
AAACAGCGAGAGGACAGCGGGATTTTCACAGTTAAAAAAACAGCGAGAGGAGAGCAGGATTTTCACAGTTTAAAACAGCGAGAGGAGAGCAGTTTTTTCACAGTTTAAAACAGCGACAGGAGAGCAGGATTTTCACAGTTTAAAACAGCGAGAGGAGAGCAGGATTTTCATATTTAAAGACAGCGAGAGGAGAGCAGTATTTTCACAGTTTAAAACAGCGAGAGGAGAGCTGGGATTATTGGAGTTTAAAACAGCGAGAGGAGAGCCGGGATTTTCACAGTTTAAAACAGCGAGAGGTGAGCAGGATTTTCACAGTTTAAAACAGTGAGAGGTGAGCTGGGATTTTCACAGTTTAAAACAGCGAGAAGAGAGCTGTGATTTTTACCATTTCAAACACCGAGAGGAGTGCTGTGATTTTCACAGTTGAAAACAGGGAGATGATGGCCTGGATTTTCGCATTTTAAAACAGCGAGAGGACAGCAGGATTTTCACAGGTTAAAACAGTGAGAGTTGAGCTGGGATTTTCACAGTTTAAAACAGCGAGAGGAGAGCTGGGATTTACACAGTTTAAAACAGCGAGAGGAGACCCTGAATTTCACAGTTTAAAACAGCGAGAGGAGAGCAGGATTTTCACAGTTTAAAACAGCGAGAGGAGAGCCGGATTTTCACAGTTTAAAACAGTGAGAGCTGACCCTGAATTTCACAGTTTAAAACAGCGAGAGGAGAGCAGGATTTTCACAGTTTAAAACAGCGAGAGGAGAGCAGGATTTTCACAGTTTAAAACAACGAGAGGTGAGCTGGGATTTTCACAGTATTGAAGCAGCCAGAGGGGTGCAGGTATTTTCACAGGTTAATTCAACGAGAGGAGAGAAGGATATTCACGGATTAAATTGCGAGTGGAGAGCAGGAATTTCACAGTTTAAAACAGCGAGAGTAGAGCTGGGATTTTCACAGTTGAAAATAGGGAGATGATGGCCAGGATTTTCGCAATTTAAAACAGCGAGAGGCAAGCAGGAATTTCACAGTTTAAAACAGCGAGAGGACAGCAGAATTTTCACAGGTTAAAACAGCGAGAGAAGAGCACGATTTTCATAATGTAAAACAGCGAGTGGTGTGCAGTTTTTTCACAGTTTAAATCCGCGAGAGACATCTGGATTTTCACAGTTTAAAACAGCGAGAGGGAAGCAGGATTTTCGCAGTTTGAAACAGTGAGAGGAGAGCCGGGATTTTCACATTTTAAAACGGCGAGAGGAGAGCAGGATTTTCGCAGTTTGAAACAGTGAGAGTAAAGCTGGGATTTTCACCTTTTAAAAGAGCCAGATGAGAGCAGGATTTTCACAGTTTAAAACAGCGAGAGGTGAGCTGGGATTTTCACAGTTTAAAACAGCGAGAGGAGAGCCCGATATTCACAGTTTAAAACAGCGAGAGGTGAGCAGGATTTTCACAGTTTAAAGCAGTGAGAGGTGAGCAGGATTTTCTCAGTTTAAAAGAGCGAGAGGTGACAAGGGATTTTCACAGTTTAAAACAGTGAGAGGGGAGCAGGATTTTCACAGTTTAAAACAGCGAGAGTAGAGCTGGGATTTTCACACTTTAAAACTGTGAGAATTGAGCAGGATTTTCACAGTTTAAAACAGCGAGAGGAAAGCAGGATTTTCACAGTTTAAAACACCGAGAGGAGAGCAGGATTTTCACAGTTTGAATCAGCCAGAGGGGAGCCGGGATTTTCACAGTTTTGAAACAGCGAGAGGAGAGCAGGATTTTCATTGTTTAAAACAGCGAAAGTAGAGCAGGAATTTCACAGTTTAAAACTATGCGAGGTGAGCATGATTTTCACAGTGTAAAACAACGAGAGGAGAGCTGTGATTTTTACCGTTTCAAACACCGAGAGGAGTGCTGTGATTTTCACAGTTGAAAACAGGGAATGTTGGCCAGGATTTTCGCATTTTAAAACAGCGAGAGGCAAGCAGGATTTTCACAGGTTAAATCTGCGAGAGGAGAGCACGATTTTCACAATATAAAACAGCGAGAGGTGTGCAGTATTTTCACAGTTTAAAACCACGAGAGACATTTGGATTTTCACAGTTTAAAACAGCGAGAGGGAAGCAGGATTTTCGTAGTTTAAAACACTGAGAGGAGAGCAGGATTTTCACAGTTTTAATCAGCCAGAGGGGAGCCGGGATTTTCACAGTTTTGAAACAGCCAGAGGAGCGCAGGATTTTTACTGTTTAAAACAGCGAGAGGAGAGCAGGATTTTCACAGTTTAAAACAGCGAGAGGGGAGCCGGGATTTTCAGAGTTTAAAACAGCGAGAGGAGAGCAGGATTTTCACAGTTTAAAACAGCGAGAGGAGAGCAGGATTTTCATAGTTTAAAACAGTGAGAGGGGAGCAGGATTTTCACAGTTTAAAACAGCGAGAGGGGAGCAGGTTTTTCACAGTTTTAAACAGCGAGAGGTGAGCTGGGATTTTCACAGTATTGAAGCAGCCAGAGGGAGCAGGATTTTCACTGTTTAAAACAGCGAGCAGAGAGCCGAATTTTCACACTTTAAAACAATGCGAGGTGAGCACGATTTTCACAGTGTAAAACAACGAGAGGAGAGCTGTGATTTTTACCATTTCAAACACCGAGAGGAGTGCTGTGATTTTCACAGTATAAAACAGGGAATGTTGGCCAGGATTTTCGCATTTTAAAACAGCGAGAGGACAGCAGGAATTTCACAGGTTAAAACAGCGAGAGGGAAGCAGGATTTTCGCAGTTTAAAACAGTGAGAGGAGAGCTGGGATTTCCACATTTTAAAAGAGCCAGAGGAGAGCAGGATTTTCACCGTTTAAAACAGCGAGAGGAGAGCTGGGATTTTCACAGTTTAAAACAGCGAGAGGAGAGCCAGATTTTCACAGTTTAAAACAGCGAGAGTAGAGCTGGGATTTTCACAATTTAAAACAGCGAGAGGTCAGCAGAATTTTCACAGGTTAAAACAGCGTGAGAAGAGCACGATTTTTACAATATAAAACAGCGAGAGGTTTGCAGTATTTTCATAGTTTAAAACCGCGAGAGACATCTGGATTTTCACAGTTTAAAACAGCGAGTGGGAAGCAGGATTTTCACAGTTTAAAACAGCGAGAGGAGAGCTGGATTTTCACAGTTTAAAACAGTGAGAGCTGACCCTGAATTTCACAGTTTAAAACAGCGAGAGGAGAGCAGGATTTTCACAGTTTAAAGCAGCCAGAGGAGAGCAGTTTTTTCACATTTTAAAACAGCGAGAGGAAGGCTCGGATATTCACAGTCTGAAACAGTGAGAGAAGAGCTGGATTTTCACAGTTTAAAACAGCGAGAGGAGAGCAGGATTTTCATACTTAAAGACAGCGAGAGGAGAGCAGTATTTTCACAGTTTAAAACAGCGAGAGTAGAGCTGGGATTATTGGAGTTTAAAACAGCGAGAGGAGAGCCGGGATTTTCACAGTTTAAAACAGCGAGAGGTGAGCAGGATTTTGACAGTTTAAAACAGTGAGAGGTGAGCTGGGATTTTCACAGTTTAAAACAGCGAGAGGTGAGCAGTATTTTCACAGTTTAAAACAGCGAGAAGAGAGCAGGATTTTCACACTTTAAAACAATGCGAGGTGAGCACGATTTTCACAGTGTAAAACAACGAGAGTAGAGCTGTGATTTTTACCATTTCAAACACCGAGAGGAGTGCTGTGATTTTCACAGTTGAAAACAGGGAGATGATGGCCTGGATTTTCGCATTTTAAAACAGCGAGAGGACAGCAGAATTTTCACAGTTTAAAACAGTGAGAGTTGAGCTGGGATTTTCACAGTTTAAAACAGCGAGAGGAGAGCTGGGATTTACACAGTTTAAAACAGCCAGTGGAGAGCCGGATTTTCACAGTTTAAAACAGTGAGAGCTGACCCTGAATTTCACAGTTTAAAACAGCGAGAGGAGAGCAGGATTTTCACAGTTTAAAACAGCGAGAGGAGAGCAGGATTTTCACAGTTTAAAACAACGAGAGGTGAGCTGGGATTTTCACAGTATTGAAGCAGCCAGAGGGCTGCAGGTATTTTCACAGGTTAATTCAACGAGAGGAGAGAAGGATATTCACGGATTAAATTGCGAGTGGAGAGCAGGAATTTCACTGTCTAAAACAGCGAGAGAAGAGCTGTGATTTTTACCATTTCAAACAGCGAGAGAAGAGCTGTGATTTTTACCATTTCAAACAGCGAGAGGAGTGCTGTGATTTTCACAGTTGAAAACAGGGAGATGTTGGCCAGAATTTTCGCAATTTAAAACAGCGAGAGGACAGCAGAATTTTCATAGGTTAAATCTGCGAGAGAAGAGCAAGATTTTCACAATATAAAACAGCGAGAGGTGTGCAGTATTTTCACAGTTTAAAACCGCGAGAGACATCTGGATTTTCACAGTTTAAAACAGCGAGAGGGAAGGAGGATTTTCGCAGCTTGAAACAGTGAGAGGAGAGCCGGGATTTTCACCTTTTAAAAGAGCCAGAGGAGAGCAGGATTTTCATAGTTTAAAACAGCGAGAGGTGAGCTGGGATTTTCACAGTTTAAAACAGCGAGAGGTGAGCAGGATTTTCACAATTTAAAACAGCGAGAGGAAAACCAGATTTTCACAGTTTTAAACAGTGAGAGGTGAGCTGGGATTTTCACAGTTTAAAACAGCGAGAGGAGAGCCGGGATTTTCACAGTTTAAAACAGCGAGAGGTGAGCTGGGATTTTCACAGTTTAAAACAGCGAGAGGTGAGCCGGGATTTTCACAGTTTAAAACAGCGAGAGGTGAGCTGGGATTTTCACAGTTTAAAACAGCGAGAGGTGAGCTGGGATTTTCACAGTTTAAAACAGCGAGAGGTGAGCAGTATTTTCACAGTTTAAAACAGCGAGAAGAGAGCCGGATTTTCACACTTTAAAACAATGCGAGGTGAGCACGATTTTCACAGTGTAAAACAACGAGAGTAGAGCTGTGATTTTTACCATTTCAAACACCGAGAGGAGTGCTGTGATTTTCACAGTTGAAAACAGGGAGATGATGGCCTGGATTTTCGCATTTTAAAACAGCGAGAGGACAGCAGGATTTTCACAGGTTAAAACAGTGAGAGTTGAGCTGGGATTTTCACAGTTTAAAACAGCGAGAGGAGAGCTGGGATTTACACAGTTTAAAACAGCCAGTGGAGAGCCGGATTTTCACAGTTTAAAACAGTGAGAGCTGACCCTGAATTTCACAGTTTAAAACAGCGAGAGGAGAGCAGGATTTTCACAGTTTAAAACAGCGAGAGGAGAGCAGGATTTTCACAGTTTAAAACAACGAGAGGTGAGCTGGGATTTTCAAAGTATTGAAGCAGCCAGAGGGGTGCAGGTATTTTCACAGGTTAATTCAACGAGAGGAGAGAAGGATATTCACGGATTAAATTGCGAGTGGAGAGCAGGAATTTCTCTGTCTAAAACAGCGAGAGAAGAGCTGTGATTTTTACCATTTCAAACAGCGAGAGAAGAGCTGTGATTTTTACCATTTCAAACAGCGAGAGGAGTGCTGTGATTTTCACAGTTGAAAACAGGGAGATGTTGGCCAGAATTTTCGCAATTTAAAACAGCGAGAGGACAGCAGAATTTTCACAGGTTAAATCTGCGAGAGAAGAGCAAGATTTTCACAATATAAAACAGCGAGAGGTGTGCAGTATTTTCACAGTTTAAAACCGCGAGAGACATCTGGATTTTCACAGTTTAAAACAGCGAGAGGGAAGCAGGATTTTCGCAGTTTGAAACAGTGAGAGGAGAGCCGGGATTTTCACACTTTAAAACTGTGAGAATTGGCAGGATTTTCACAGTTTAAAACAGCGAGAGGAAGGCAGGATTTTCACAGTTTAAAACACCGAGAGGAGAGCAGGATTTTCACAGTTTGAATCAGCCAGAGGGGAGCCGGGATTTTCACAGTTTTGAAACAGCGAGAGGAGAGCAGAATTTTCACTGTTTAAAACAGCGAAAGTAGAGCAGGAATTTCACAGTTTAAAACAGCGAGAGGTGAGCTGGGATTTTCACAGAATTGAAGCAGCCAGAGGGGAGCAGGATTTTCACTGTTTAAAACAGCGAGCAGAGAGCCGGATTTTCACACTTTAAAACTATGCGAGGTGAGCACGATTTTCACAGTGTAAAACAACGAGAGGAGAGCTGTGATTTTTACCGTTTCAAACACCGAGAGGAGTGCTGTGATTTTCACAGTTGAAAACAGGGAGATGTTGGCCAGTATTTTCGCATTTTAAAACAGCGAGAGGACAGCAGAATTTTCACAGGTTAAATCTGCGAGAGAAGAGCACGATTTTCACAATATAAAACAGCGAGAGGTGTGCAGTATTTTCACAGTTTAAAACCGCGAGAGACATCTGGATTTTCACGGTTTAAAACAGCGAGAGGGAAGCAGGATATTCACAGTTTAAAACAGCGAGAGGTGTGCAGTATTTTCACAGTCTAAAACCGCGAGAGACATCTGGATTTTCACAGTTTAAAACAGCGAGAGGGAAGCAGGATTTTCGCAGTTTAAAACAGTGAGAGGAGAGCCGGGATTTTCACATTTTAAAAGAGCCAGAGGAGAGCAGGATTTTCACAGTTTAAAACAGCGAGAGTAGAGCTGGGATTTTCACACTTTAAAACAATGCGAGGTGAGCACGATTTTCACAGTGTAAAACAACGAGAAGAGAGCTGTGATTTTTACCATTTCAAACAACGAGAGGAGAGCTGTGATTTTTCCCGTTTCAAACAGCGAGAGGAGTGCTGCGATTTTCACAGTTGAAAACAGGGAGATGTTGGCCAGGATTTTCACAATTTAAAACAGCGAGAGGAGAGCAGAATTTTCACAGGTTAAAACAGCGAGAGAAGAGCCCGATTTTCACAATATAAAACAGCGAGAGGTGTGCAGTATTTTCATAGTTTAAAACCGCGAGAGACATCTGGATTTTCACAGTTTAAAACAGCGAGTTGGAAGCAGGATTTTCACAGTTTAAAACAGCGAGAGGAGAGCTGGATTTTCACAGTTTAAAACAGTGAGAGCTGACCCTGAATTTCACAGTTTAAAACAGCGAGAGGAGAGCAGGATTTTCACAGTTTAAAACAGCGAGCAGAGAGCAGGATTTTCACAGTTTAAAGCAGCCAGAGGAGAGCAGTTTTTTCACATTTTAAAACAGCGTGAGGAAAGCTCGGATATTCACAGTCTGAAACAGTGAGAGAAGAGCTGGATTTTCACAGTTTAAAACAGCGAGAGGAGAGCAGGATTTTCATATTTATAGACAGCGAGAGGAGAGCAGTATTTTCACAGTTTAAAACAGCGAGAGTAGAGCTGGGATTATTGGAGTTTAAAACAGCGAGAGGAGAGCCGGGATTTTCACAGTTTAAAACAGCAAGAGGTGAGCAGGATTTTCACAGTTTGAAACAGTGAGAGGTGAGCTGGGATTTTCACAGTTTAAAACAGCGAGAGGTGAGCAGTATTTTCACAGTTTAAAACAGCGAGAAGAGAGCCGGATTTTCACACTTTAAAACAATGCGAGGTGAGCACGATTTTCACAGTGTAAAACAACGAGAGTAGAGCTGTGATTTTTACCATTTCAAACACCGAGAGGAGTGCTGTGATTTTCACAGTTGAAAACAGGGAGATGATGGCCTGGATTTTCGCATTTTAAAACAGCGAGAGGACAGCAGGATTTTCACAGGTTAAAACAGTGAGAGTTGAGCTGGGATTTTCACAGTTTAAAACAGCGAGAGGAGAGCTGGGATTTACACAGTTTAAAACAGCCAGTGGAGAGCCGGATTTTCACAGTTTAAAACAGTGAGAGCTGACCCTGAATTTCACAGTTTAAAACAGCGAGAGGAGAGCAGGATTTTCACAGTTTAAAACAGCGAGAGGAGAGCAGGATTTTCACAGTTTAAAACAACGAGAGGTGAGCTGGGATTTTCACAGTATTGAAGCAGCCAGAGGGCTGCAGGTATTTTCACAGGTTAATTCAACGAGAGGAGAGAAGGATATTCACGGATTAAATTGCGAGTGGAGAGCCGGAATTTCACTGTCTAAAACAGCGAGAGAAGAGCTGTGATTTTTACCATTTCAAACAGCGAGAGGAGTGCTGTGATTTTCACAGTTGAAAACAGGGAGATGTTGGCCAGAATTTTCGCAATTTAAAACAGCGAGAGGACAGCAGAATTTTCACAGGTTAAATCTGCGAGAGAAGAGCAAGATTTTCACAATATAAAACAGCGAGAGGTGTGCAGTATTTTCACAGTATAAAACTGCGAGAGACATCTGGATTTTCACAGTTTTAAACAGCGAGAGGGAAGCAGGATTTTCGCAGTTTGAAACAGCGAGAGGTGAGAAGGATTTTCACAATTTAAAACAGCGAGAGGAAAACCAGATTTTCACAGTTTTAAACAGTGAGAGGTGAGCTGGGATTTTCACAGTTTAAAACAGCGAGAGTAGAGCTGGGATTTTCACCGTTTAAAACAGCGTGAAGTGAGCAGGATTTTCACAGTTTAAAGCAGTGAGAGGTGAGCAGGATTTTCTCAGTTTAAAACAGCGAGAGTTGACAAGGGATTTTCACAGTTTAAAACAGTGAGAGGGGAGCAGGATTTTCACAGTTTAAAACAGCGAGAGTAGAGCTGGGATTTTCACACTTTAAAACTGTGAGAATTGAGCAGGATTTTCACAGTTTAAAACAGCGAGAGGAAGGGAGGATTTTCACAGTTTAAAACACCGAGAGGAGAGCAGGATTTTCACAGTTTGAATCAGCCAGAGGGGAGCCGGGATTTTCACAGTTTTGAAACAGCGAGAGGAGAGCAGGATTTTCACTGTTTAAAACAGCGAAAGTAGAGCAGGAATTTCACAGTTTAAAACACCGAGAGGTGAGCTGAGATTTTCACAGAATTGAAGCAGCCAGAGGGGAGCAGGATTTTCACTGTTTAAAACAGCGAGCAGAGAGCCGGATTTTCACACTTTGAAACTATGCGAGGTGAGCACGATTTTCACAGTGTAAAACAACGAGAGGAGAGCTGTGATTTTTACCGTTTCAAACACCGAGAGGAGTGCTGTGATTTTCACAGTTGAAAACAGGGAGATGTTGGCCAGGATTTTCGCATTTTAAAACAGCGAGAGGACAGCAGAATTTTCACAGGTTAAATCTGCGAGAGAAGAGCACGATTTTCACAATATAAAACAGCGAGAGGTGTGCAGTATTTTCACAGTTTAAAACCGCGAGAGACATCTGGATTTTCACGGTTTAAAACAGCGAGAGGGAAGCAGGATATTCACAGTTTAAAACAGCGAGAGGTGTGCAGTATTTTCACAGTCTAAAACCGCGAGAGACATCTGGATTTTCACAGTTTAAAACAGCGAGAGGGAAGCAGGATTTTCGCAGTTTAAAACAGTGAGAGGAGAGCCGGGATTTTCACATTTTAAAAGAGCCAGAGGAGAGCAGGATTTTCACAGTTTAAAACAGCGAGAGTAGAGCTGGGATTTTCACACTTTAAAACAATGCGAGGTGAGCACGATTTTCACAGTGTAAAACAACGAGAGGAGAGCTGTGATTTTTAACGTTTCAAACACCGAGAGGAGTGCTGTGATTTTCACAGTTGAAAACAGGGAGATGTTGGCCAGGATTTTCACAATATAAAACAGCGAGAGGTGTGCAGTATTTTCACAGTTTAAAACCGCGAGAGACATCTGGATTTTCACAGTTTAAAACAGCGAGTGGGAAGCAGGATTTTCACAGTTTAAAACAGCGAGAGGAGAGCTGGATTTTCACAGTTTAAAACAGCGAGAGGTGAGCTGTTTTTTCACATTTTAAAACAGCGATAGGAAAGCTCGGATATTCACAGTCTGAAACAGTGAGAGAAGAGCTGGATTTTCACAGTTTAAAACAGCGAGAGGAGAGCAGGATTTTCATATTTAAAGACAGCGAGAGGAGAGCAGTATTTTCACAGTTTAAAACAGCGAGAGTAGAGCTGGGATTATTGGAGTTTAAAACAGCGAGAGGAGAGCCGGGATTTTCACAGTTTAAAACAGCGAGAGGTGAGCTGGGATTTTCACAGTTTAAAACAGCGAGAGGTGAGCCGGGATTTTCACAGTTTAAAACAGCGAGAGGTGAGCTGGGATTTTCACAGTTTAAAACAGCGAGAGGTGAGCAGTATTTTCACAGTTTAAAACAGCGAGAAGAGAGCCGGATTTTCACACTTTAAAACAATGCGAGGTGAGCACGATTTTCACAGTGTAAAACAACGAGAGTAGAGCTGTGATTTTTACCATTTCAAACACCGAGAGGAGTGCTGTGATTTTCACAGTTGAAAACAGGGAGATGTTGGCCAGGATTTTCGCATTTTAAAACAGCGAGAGGACAGCAGAATTTTCACAGGTTAAATCTGCGAGAGAAGAGCACGATTTTCACAATATAAAACAGCGAGAGGTGTGCAGTATTTTCACAGTTTAAAACCGCGAGAGACATCTGGATTTTCACGGTTTAAAACAGCGAGAGGGAAGCAGGAGATTCACAGTTTAAAACAGCGAGAGGGAAGCAGGATTTTCGCAGTTTAAAACAGTGAGAGGAGAGCCGGGATTTTCACATTTTAAAAGAGCCAGAGGAGAGCAGGATTTTCACAGTTTAAAACAGCGAGAGTAGAGCTGGGATTTTCACACTTTAAAACAATGCGAGGTGAGCACGATTTTCACAGTGTAAAACAACGAGAAGAGAGCTGTGATTTTTACCATTTCAAACAACGAGAGGAGAGCTGTGATTTTTCCCGTTTCAAACAGCGAGAGCAGTGCTGCGATTTTCACAGTTGAAAACAGGGAGATGTTGGCCAGGATTTTCACAATTTAAAACAGCGAGAGGAGAGCAGAATTTTCACAGGTTAAAACAGCGAGAGAAGAGCCCGATTTTCACAATATAAAACAGCGAGAGGTGTGCAGTATTTTCATAGTTTAAAACCGCGAGAGACATCTGGATTTTCACAGTTTAAAACAGCGAGTGGGAAGCAGGATTTTCACAGTTTAAAACAGCGAGAGGAGAGCTGGATTTTCACAGTTTAAAACAGTGAGAGCTGACCCTGAATTTCACAGTTTAAAACAGCGAGAGGAGAGCAGGATTTTCACAGTTTAAAACAGCGAGCAGAGAGCAGGATTTTCACAGTTTAAAGCAGCCAGAGGAGAGCAGTTTTTTCACATTTTAAAACAGCGAGAGGAAAGCTCGGATATTCACAGTCTGAAACAGTGAGAGAAGAGCTGGATTTTCACAGTTTAAAACAGCGAGAGGAGAGCAGGATTTTCATATTTAAAGACAGCGAGAGGAGAGCAGTATTTTCACAGTTTAAAACAGCGAGAGTAGAGCTGGGATTATTGGAGTTTAAAACAGCGAGAGGAGAGCCGGGATTTTCACAGTTTAAAACAGCAAGAGGTGAGCAGGATTTTCACAGTTTGAAACAGTGAGAGGTGAGCTGGGATTTTCACAGTTTAAAACAGCGAGAGGTGAGCAGTATTTTCACAGTTTAAAACAGCGAGAAGAGAGCCGGATTTTCACACTTTAAAACAATGCGAGGTGAGCACGATTTTCACAGTGTAAAACAACGAGAGTAGAGCTGTGATTTTTACCATTTCAAACACCGAGAGGAGTGCTGTGATTTTCACAGTTGAAAACAGGGAGATGATGGCCTGGATTTTCGCATTTTAAAACAGCGAGAGGACAGCAGGATTTTCACAGGTTAAAACAGTGAGAGTTGAGCTGGGATTTTCACAGTTTAAAACAGCGAGAGGAGAGCTGGGATTTACACAGTTTAAAACAGCCAGTGGAGAGCCGGATTTTCACAGTTTAAAACAGTGAGAGCTGACCCTGAATTTCACAGTTTAAAACAGCGAGAGGAGAGCAGGATTTTCACAGTTTAAAACAGCGAGAGGAGAGCAGGATTTTCACAGTTTAAAACAACGAGAGGTGAGCTGGGATTTTCACAGTATTGAAGCAGCCAGAGGGCTGCAGGTATTTTCACAGGTTAATTCAACGAGAGGAGAGAAGGATATTCACGGATTAAATTGCGAGTGGAGAGCCGGAATTTCACTGTCTAAAACAGCGAGAGGTGAGCTGGGATTTTCACAGAATTGAAGCAGCCAGAGGGGAGCAGGATTTTCACTGTTTAAAACAGCGAGCAGAGAGCCGGATTTTCACACTTTAAAACTATGCGAGGTGAGCACGATTTTCACAGTGTAAAACAACGAGAGGAGAGCTGTGATTTTTACCGTTTCACACACCGAGAGGAGTGCTGTGATTTTTACAGTTGAAAACAGGGAGATGTTGGCCAGTATTTTCGCATTTTAAAACAGCGAGAGGACAGCAGAATTTTCACAGGTTAAATCTGCGAGAGAAGAGCACGATTTTCACAATATAAAACAGCGAGAGGTGTGCAGTATTTTCACAGTTTAAAACCGCGAGAGACATCTGGATTTTCACGATTTAAAACAGCGAGAGGGAAGCAGGATATTCACAGTTTAAAACAGCGAGAGGTGTGCAGTATTTTCACAGTCTAAAACCGCGAGAGACATCTGGATTTTCACAGTTTAAAACAGCGAGAGGGAAGCAGGATTTTCGCAGTTTAAAACAGTGAGAGGAGAGCCGGGATTTTCACATTTTAAAAGAGCCAGAGGAGAGCAGGATTTTCACAGTTTAAAACAGCGAGAGTAGAGCTGGGATTTTCACACTTTAAAACAATGCGAGGTGAGCACGATTTTCACAGTGTAAAACAACGAGAAGAGAGCTGTGATTTTTACCATTTCAAACAACGAGAGGAGAGCTGTGATTTTTCCCGTTTCAAACAGCGAGAGGAGTGCTGCGATTTTCACAGTTGAAAACAGGGAGATGTTGGCCAGGATTTTCACAATTTAAAACAGCGAGAGGAGAGCAGAATTTTCACAGGTTAAAACAGCGAGAGAAGAGCCCGATTTTCACAATATAAAACAGCGAGAGGTGTGCAGTATTTTCATAGTTTAAAACCGCGAGAGACATCTGGATTTTCACAGTTTAAAACAGCGAGTGGGAAGCAGGATTTTCACAGTTTAAAACAGCGAGAGGAGAGCTGGATTTTCACAGTTTAAAACAGTGAGAGCTGACCCTGAATTTCACAGTTTAAAACAGCGAGAGGAGAGCAGGATTTTCACAGTTTAAAACAGCGAGCAGAGAGCAGGATTTTCACAGTTTAAAGCAGCCAGAGGAGAGCAGTTTTTTCACATTTTAAAACAGCGAGAGGAAAGCTCGGATATTCACAGTCTGAAACAGTGAGAGAAGAGCTGGATTTTCACAGTTTAAAACAGCGAGAGGAGAGCAGGATTTTCATATTTAAAGACAGCGAGAGGAGAGCAGTATTTTCACAGTTTAAAACAGCGAGAGTAGAGCTGGGATTATTGGAGTTTAAAACAGCGAGAGGAGAGCCGGGATTTTCACAGTTTAAAACAGCAAGAGGTGAGCAGGATTTTCACAGTTTGAAACAGTGAGAGGTGAGCTGGGATTTTCACAGTTTAAAACAGCGAGAGGTGAGCAGTATTTTCACAGTTTAAAACAGCGAGAAGAGAGCCGGATTTTCACACTTTAAAACAATGCGAGGTGAGCACGATTTTCACAGTGTAAAACAACGAGAGTAGAGCTGTGATTTTTACCATTTCAAACACCGAGAGGAGTGCTGTGATTTTCACAGTTGAAAACAGGGAGATGATGGCCTGGATTTTCGCATTTTAAAACAGCGAGAGGACAGCAGGATTTTCACAGGTTAAAACAGTGAGAGTTGAGCTGGGATTTTCACAGTTTAAAACAGCGAGAGGAGAGCTGGGATTTACACAGTTTAAAACAGCCAGTGGAGAGCCGGATTTTCACAGTTTAAAACAGTGAGAGCTGACCCTGAATTTCACAGTTTAAAACAGCGAGAGGAGAGCAGGATTTTCACAGTTTAAAACAGCGAGAGGAGAGCAGGATTTTCACAGTTTAAAACAACGAGAGGTGAGCTGGGATTTTCACAGTATTGAAGCAGCCAGAGGGCTGCAGGTATTTTCACAGGTTAATTCAACGAGAGGAGAGAAGGATATTCACGGATTAAATTGCGAGTGGAGAGCCGGAATTTCACTGTCTAAAACAGCGAGAGAAGAGCTGTGATTTTTACCATTTCAAACAGCGAGAGGAGTGCTGTGATTTTCACAGTTGAAAACAGGGAGATGTTGGCCAGAATTTTCGCAATTTAAAACAGCGAGAGGACAGCAGAATTTTCACAGGTTAAATCTGCGAGAGAAGAGCAAGATTTTCACAATATAAAACAGCGAGAGGTGTGCAGTATTTTCACAGTATAAAACTGCGAGAGACATCTGGATGTTCACAGTTTTAAACAGCGAGAGGGAAGCAGGATTTTCGCAGTTTGAAACAGCGAGAGGTGAGAAGGATTTTCACAATTTAAAACAGCGAGAGGAAAACCAGATTTTCACACTTTTAAACAGTGAGAGGTGAGCTGGGATTTTCACAGTTTAAAACAGCGAGAGTAGAGCAGGATTTTCACAGTTTAAAACAGCGAGCAGATAGCAGGATTTTCACAGTTTAAAGCAGCCAGAGGAGAGCAGTTTTTTCACAATTTAAAACAGCGAGAGGAAAGCTCGGATATTCACAGTCTGAAACAGTGAGAGAAGAGCTGGATTTTCACAGTTTAAAACAGCGAGAGGAGAGCAGGATTTTCATATTTAAAGACAGCGAGAGGAGAGCAGTATTTTCACAGTTTAAAACAGCGAGAGTAGAGCTGGGATTATTGTAGTTTAAAACAGCGAGAGGAGAGCCGGGATTTTCTCAGTTTAAAACAGCGAGAGGTGAGCTGGGATTTTCACAGTTTAAAACAGCGAGAGGTGAGCCGGGATTTTCACAGTTTAAAACAGCGAGAGGTGAGCTGGGATTTTCACAGTTTAAAACAGCGAGAGGTGAGCAGTATTTTCACAGTTTAAAACAGCGAGAAGAGAGCCGGATTTTCACACTTTAAAACAATGCGAGGTGAGCACGATTTTCACAGTGTAAAACAACGAGAGTAGAGCTGTGATGTTTACCATTTCAAACACCGAGAGGAGTGCTGTGATTTTCACAGTTGAAAACAGGGAGATGATGGCCTGGATTTTCGCATTTTAAAACAGCGAGAGGACAGCAGGATTTTCACAGGTTAAAACAGTGAGAGTTGAGCTGGGATTTTCACAGTTTAAAACAGCGAGAGGAGAGCTGGGATTTACACAGTTTAAAACAGCAAGTGGAGAGCAGGATTTTCACAGTTTAAAACAGTGAGAGCTGACCCTGAATTTCACAGTTTAAAACAGCGAGAGGACAGCAGGATTTTCACAGTTTAAAACAGCGAGAGGAGAGCAGGATTTTCACAGTTTAAAACAGTGAGAGCTGACCCTGAATTTCACAGTTTAAAACAGCGAGAGGAGAGCCGGATTTTCACAGTTTAAAACAGCGAGAGGAGAGCAGGATTTTCACAGTTTAAAACAACGAGAGGTGAGCTGGGATTTTCACAGTATCGAAGCAGCCAGAGGGCTGCAGGTATTTTCACAGGTTAATTCAACGAGAGGAGAGAAGGATATTCACGGATTAAATTGCGAGTGGAGAGCAGGAATTTCACTGTCTAAAACAGCGAGAGAAGAGCTGGGATTTTTACCATTTCAAACAGCGAGAGAAGAGCTGTGATTTTTACCATTTCAAACAGCGAGAGGAGTGCTGTGATTTTCACAGTTGAAAACAGGGAGATGTTAGCCAGAATTTTCGCAATTTAAAACAGCGAGAGGACAGCAGAATTTTCACAGGTTAAATCTGCGAGAGAAGAGCAAGATTTTCACAATATAAAACAGCGAGATGTGTGCAGTATTTTCACAGTATAAAACTGCGAGAGACATCTGGATTTTCACAGTTTAAAACAGCGAGAGGGAAGCAGGATTTTCGCAGTTTGAAACAGCGAGAGGTGAGCAGGATTTTCACAATTTAAAACAGCGAGAGGAAAACCAGATTTTCACAGTTTTAAACAGTGAGAGGTGAGCTGGGATTTTCACCGTTTAAAACACCGTGAAGTGAGCAGGATTTTCACAGTTTAAAGCAGTGAGAGGTGAGCAGGATTTTCTCAGTTTAAAACAGCGAGAGGTGACAAGGGATTTTCACAGTTTGAAACAGTGAGAGGGGAGCAGGATTTTCACAGTTTAAAACAGCGAGAGTAGAGCTGGGATTTTCACACTTTAAAACTGTGAGAATTGAGCAGGATTTTCACAGTTTAAAACAGCGAGAGGAAGGCAGGATTTTCACAGTTTAAAACACCGAGAGGAGAGCAGGATTTTCACAGTTTGAATCAGCCAGAGGGGAGCCGGGATTTTCACAGTTTTGAAACAGCGAGAGGAGAGCAGAATTTTCACTGTTTAAAACAGCGAAAGTAGAGCAGGAATTTCACAGCTTAAAACAGCGAGAGGTGAGCTGGGATTTTCACAGAATTGAAGCAGCCAGAGGGGAGCAGGATTTTCACTGTTTAAAACAGCGAGCAGAGAGCCGGATTTTCACACTTTAAAACTATGCGAGGTGAGCACGATTTTCACAGTGTAAAACAACGAGAGGAGAGCTGTGATTTTTACCGTTTCAAACACCGAGAGGAGTGCTGTGATTTTCACAGTTGAAAACAGGGAGATGTTGGCCAGGATTTTCGCATTTTAAAACAGCGAGAGGACAGCAGAATTTTCACAGGTTAAATCTGCGAGAGAAGAGCACGATTTTCACAATATAAAACAGCGAGAGGTGTGCAGTATTTTCACAGTTTAAAACCGCGAGAGACATCTGGATTTTCACGGTTTAAAACAGCGAGAGGGAAGCAGGATATTCACAGTTTAAAACAGCGAGAGGTGTGCAGTATTTTCACAGTCTAAAACCGCGAGAGACATCTGGATTTTCACAGTTTAAAACAGCGAGAGGGAAGCAGGATTTTCGCAGTTTAAAACAGTGAGAGGAGAGCCGGGATTTTCACATTTTAAAAAGAGCCAGAGGAGAGCAGGATTTTCACAGTTTAAAACAGCGAGAGTAGAGCTGGGATTTTCACACTTTAAAACAATGCGAGGTGAGCACGATTTTCACAGTGTAAAACAACGAGAGGAGAGCTGTGATTTTTACAGTTTCAAACACCGAGAGGAGTGCTGTGATTTTCACAGTTGAAAACAGGGAGATGTTGGCCAGGATTTTCACAATATAAAACAGCGAGAGGTGTGCAGTATCTTCATAGTTTAAAACCGCGAGAGACATCTGGATTTTCACAGTTTAAAACAGCGAGTGGGAAGCAGGATTTTCACAGTTTAAAACAGCGAGAGGAGAGCTGGATTTTCACAGTTTAAAACAGTGAGTGCTGACCCTGAATTTCACAGTTTAAAACAGCGAGAGGAGAGCAGGATTTTCACAGTTTAAAACAGCGAGCAGAGAGCAGGATTTTCACAGTTTAAAGCAGCCAGAGGAGAGCAGTTTTTTCACATTTTAAAACAGCGAGAGGCATGCTCGGATATTCACAGTCTGAAACAGTGAGAGAAGAGCTGGAGTTTCACAGTTTAAAACAGCGAGAGGAGAGCAGGATTTTCATATTTAAAGACAGCGAGAGGAGAGCAGTATTTTCACAGTTTAAAACAGCGAGAGTAGAGCTGGGATTATTGGAGTTTAAAACAGCGAGAGGAGAGCCGGGATTTTCACAGTTTAAAACAGCGAGAGGTGAGCTGGGATTTTCACAGTTTAAAACAGCGAGAGGTGAGCCGGGATTTTCACAGTTTAAAACAGCGAGAGGTGAGCTGGGATTTTCACAGTTTAAAACAGCGAGAGGTGAGCTGGGATTTTCACAGTTTAAAACAGCGAGAGGTGAGCAGTATTTTCACAGTTTAAAACAGCGAGAAGAGAGCCGGATTTTCACACTTTAAAACAATGCGAGGTGAGCACGATTTTCACAGTGTAAAACAACGAGAGTAGAGCTGTGATTTTTACCATTTCAAACACCGAGAGGAGTGCTGTGATTTTCACAGTTGAAAACAGGGAGATGATGGCCTGGATTTTCGCATTTTAAAACAGCGAGAGGACAGCAGGATTTTCACAGGTTAAAACAGTGAGAGTTGAGCTGGGATTTTCACAGTTTAAAACAGCGAGAGGAGAGCTGGGATTTACACAGTTTAAAACAGCCAGTGGAGAGCCGGATTTTCACAGTTTAAAACAGTGAGAGCTGACCCTGAATTTCACAGTTTAAAACAGCGAGAGGAGAGCAGGATTTTCACAGTTTAAAACAGCGAGAGGAGAGCAGGATTTTCACAGTTTAAAACAGTGAGAGCTGACCCTGAATTTCACAGTTTAAAACAGCGAGAGGAGAGCAGGATTTTCACAGTTTAAAACAACGAGAGGAGAGCAGGATTTTCACAGTTTAAAACAACGAGAGGTGAGCTGGGATTTTCACAGTATTGAAGCAGCCAGAGGGCTGCAGGTACTTTCACAGGTTAACTCAACGAGAGGAGAGAAGGATATTCACGGATTAAATTGCGAGTGGAGAGCAGGAATTTCACTGTCTAAAACAGCGAGAGAAGAGCTGTGATTTTTACCATTTCAAACAGCGAGAGAAGAGCTGTGATTTTTACCATTTCAAACAGCGAGAGGAGTGCTGTGATTTTCACAGTTGAAAACAGGGAGATGTTAGCCAGAATTTTCGCAATTTAAAACAGCGAGAGGACAGCAGAATTTTCACAGGTTAAATCTGCGAGAGAAGAGCAAGATTTTCACAATATAAAACAGCGAGAGGTGTGCAGTATTTTCACAGTATAAAACTGCGAGAGACATCTGGATTTTCACAGTTTTAAACAGCGAGAGGGAAGCAGGATTTTCGCAGTTTGAAACAGCGAGAGGTGAGCAGGATTTTCACAATTTAAAACAGCGAGAGGAAAACCAGATTTTCACAGTTTTAAACAGTGAGAGGTGAGCTGGGATTTTCACAGTTTAAAACAGCGTGAAGTGAGCAGGATTTTCACAGTTTAAAGCAGTGAGAGGTGAGCAGGATTTTCTCAGTTTAAAACAGCGAGAGGTGACAAGGGATTTTCACAGTTTAAAACAGTGAGAGGGGAGCAGGATTTTCACAGTTTAAAACAGCGAGAGTAGAGCTGGGATTTTCACACTTTAAAACTGTGAGAATTGAGCAGGATTTTCACAGTTTAAAACAGCGAGAGGTGAGCAGTATTTTCACAGTTTAAAACAGCGAGAAGAGAGCCGGATTTTCACACTTTAAAACAATGCGAGGTGAGCACGATTTTCACAGTGTAAAACAACGAGAGTAGAGCTGTGATTTTTACCATTTCAAACACCGAGAGGAGTGCTGTGATTTTCACAGTTGAAAACAGGGAGATGATGGCCTGGATTTTCGCATTTTAAAACAGCGAGAGGACAGCAGGATTTTCACAGGTTAAAACAGTGAGAGTTGAGCTGGGATTTTCACAGTTTAAAACAGCGAGAGGAGAGCTGGGATTTACACAGTTTAAAACAGCCAGTGGAGAGCCGGATTTTCACAGTTTAAAACAGTGAGAGCTGACCCTGAATTTCACAGTTTAAAACAGCGAGAGGAGAGCAGGATTTTCACAGTTTAAAACAGCGAGAGGAGAGCAGGATTTTCACAGTTTAAAACAGTGAGAGCTGACCCTGAATTTCACAGTTTAAAACAGCGAGAGGAGAGCAGGATTTTCACAGTTTAAAACAACGAGAGGAGAGCAGGATTTTCACAGTTTAAAACAACGAGAGGTGAGCTGGGATTTTCACAGTATTGAAGCAGCCAGAGGGCTGCAGGTACTTTCACAGGTTAACTCAACGAGAGGAGAGAAGGATATTCACGGATTAAATTGCGAGTGGAGAGCAGGAATTTCACTGTCTAAAACAGCGAGAGAAGAGCTGTGATTTTTACCATTTCAAACAGCGAGAGAAGAGCTGTGATTTTTACCATTTCAAACAGCGAGAGGAGTGCTGTGATTTTCACAGTTGAAAACAGGGAGATGTTAGCCAGAATTTTCGCAATTTAAAACAGCGAGAGGACAGCAGAATTTTCACAGGTTAAATCTGCGAGAGAAGAGCAAGATTTTCACAATATAAAACAGCGAGAGGTGTGCAGTATTTTCACAGTATAAAACTGCGAGAGACATCTGGATTTTCACAGTTTTAAACAGCGAGAGGGAAGCAGGATTTTCGCAGTTTGAAACAGCGAGAGGTGAGCAGGATTTTCACAATTTAAAACAGCGAGAGGAAAACCAGATTTTCACAGTTTTAAACAGTGAGAGGTGAGCTGGGATTTTCACAGTTTAAAACAGCGTGAAGTGAGCAGGATTTTCACAGTTTAAAGCAGTGAGAGGTGAGCAGGATTTTCTCAGTTTAAAACAGCGAGAGGTGACAAGGGATTTTCACAGTTTAAAACAGTGAGAGGGGAGCAGGATTTTCACAGTTTAAAACAGCGAGAGTAGAGCTGGGATTTTCACACTTTAAAACTGTGAGAATTGAGCAGGATTTTCACAGTTTAAAACAGCGAGAGGAAGGCAGGATTTTCACAGTTTAAAACACCGAGAGGAGAGCAGGATTTTCACAGTTTGAATCAGCCAGAGGGGAGCCGGGATTTTCACAGTTTTGAAACAGCGAGAGGAGAGCAGGATTTTCACTGTTTAAAACAGCGAAAGTAGAGCAGGAATTTCACAGCTTTAAACAGCGAGAGGTGAGCTGGGATTTTCACAGAATTGAAGCAGCCAGAGGGGAGCAGGATTTTCACTGTTTAAAACAGCGAGAGTAGAGCTGGGATTTTCACACTTTAAAACAATGCGAGGTGAGCACGATTTTCACAGTGTAAAACAACGAGAGGAGAGCTGTGATTTTTACCGTTTCAAATAGTGAGAGGAGTGCTGTGATTTTCACAGTTGAAAACAGGGAGATGTTGGCCAGGATTTTCACAGTTTAAAACAGCGAGAGGAGAGCTGGATTTTCACAGTTTAAAACAGTGAGAGCTGACCCTGAATTTCACAGTTTAAAACAGCGAGAGGAGAGCAGGATTTTCACAGTTTAAAACAGCGAGCAGAGAGCAGGATTTTCACAGTTTAAAGCAGCCAGAGGAGAGCAGTTTTTTCACATTTTAAAACAGCGAGAGGAAAGCTCTGATATTCACAGTCTGAAACAGTGAGAGAAGAGCTGATTTTTCACAGTTTAAAACAGCGAGAGGAGAGCAGGATTTTCATATTTAAAGACAGCGAGAGGAGAGCAGTATTTTCACAGTTTAAAACAGCGAGAGTATAGCTGGGATTATTGGAGTTTAAAACAGTGAGAGGAGAGCCGGGATTTTCACAGTTTAAAACAGCAAGAGGTGAGCAGGATTTTCACAGTTTGAAACAGTGAGAGGTGAGCTGGGATTTTCACAGTTTAAAACAGCGAGAGGTGAGCAGTATTTTCACAGTTTAAAACAGCGAGAAGAGAGCCGGATTTTCACACTTTAAAACAATGCGAGGTGAGCACGATTTTCACAGTGTAAAACAACGAGAGTAGAGCTGTGATTTTTACCATTTCAAACACCGAGAGGAGTGCTGTGATTTTCACAGTTGAAAACAGGGAGATGATGGCCTGGATTTTCGCATTTTAAAACAGCGAGAGGACAGCAGGATTTTCACAGGTTAAAACAGTGAGAGTTGAGTTGGGATTTTCACAGTTTAAAACAGCGAGAGGAGAGCTGGGATTTACACAGTTTAAAACAGCCAGTGGAGAGCCGGATTTTCACAGTTTAAAACAGTGAGAGCTGACCCTGAATTTCACAGTTTAAAACAGCGAGAGGAGAGCAGGATTTTCACAGTTTAAAACAGCGAGAGGAGAGCAGGATTTTCACAGGTTAAAACAACGAGAGGTGAGCTGGGATTTTCACAGTATTGAAGCAGCCAGAGGGCTGCAGGTATTTTCACAGGTTAATTCAACGAGAGGAGAGAAGGATATTCACGGATTAAATTGCGAGTGGAGAGCAGGAATTTCACTGTCTAAAACAGCGAGAGAAGAGCTGTGATTTTTACCATTTCAAACAGCGAGAGGAGTGCTGTGATTTTCACAGTTGAAAACAGGGAGATGTTGGCCAGAATTTTCGCAATTTAAAACAGCGAGAGGACAGCAGAATTTTTACAGGATAAATCTGCGAGAGAAGAGCAAGATTTTCACAATATAAAACAGCGAGAGGTGTGCAGTATTTTCACAGTATAATACTGCGAGAGACATCTGGATTTTCACAGTTTTAAACAGCGAGAGGGAAGCAGGATTTTCGCAGTTTGAAACAGCGAGAGGTGAGAAGGATTTTCACAATTTAAAACAGCGAGAGGAAAACCAGATTTTCACAGTTTTAAACAGTGAGAGGTGAGCTGGGATTTTCACAGTTTAAAACAGCGAGAGTAGAGCTGGGATTTTCACCGTTTAAAACAGCGTGAAGTGAGCAGGATTTTCACAGTTTAAAGCAGTGAGAGGTGAGCAGGATTTTCTCAGTTTAAAACAGCGAGAGGTGACAAGGGATTTTCACAGTTTAAAACAGTGAGAGGGGAGCAGGATTTTCACAGTTTAAAACAGCGAGAGTAGAGCTGGGATTTTCACACTTTAAAACTGTGAGAATTGAGCAGGATTTTCACAGTTTAAAACAGCGAGAGGTGAGCTGGGATTTTCACAGTTTAAAACAGCGAGAGGTGAGCAGGATTTTCATAATTTAAAACAGCGAGAGGAAAACCAGATTTTCACAGTTTTAAACAGTGAGAGGTGAGCTGGGATTTTCACAGTTTAAAACAGCGAGAGGAGAGCCGGGATTTTCACAGTTTAAAACAGCGAGAGGTGAGCTGGGATTTTCACAGTTTAAAACAGCGAGAGGTGAGCCGGGATTTTCACAGTTTAAAACAGCGAGAGGTGAGCTGGGATATTCACAGTTTAAAACAGTGAGAGGTGAGCTGGGATTTTCACAGTTTAAAACAGCGAGAGGTGAGCAGTATTTTCACAGTTTAAAACAGCGAGAAGAGAGCCGGATTTTCACACTTTAAAACAATGCGAGGTGAGCACGATTTTCACAGTGTAAAACAACGAGAGTAGAGCTGTGATTTTTACCATTTCAAACACCGAGAGGAGTGCTGTGATTTTCACAGTTGAAAACAGGGAGATGATGGCCTGGATTTTCGC
The DNA here is from genome assembly GCA_026770705.1 of Isurus oxyrinchus. NCBI lineage: Eukaryota > Metazoa > Chordata > Chondrichthyes > Lamniformes > Lamnidae > Isurus > Isurus oxyrinchus. The sequence continues at coordinate 233,424 of JANJGN010000851.1, read as the reverse complement.
AATTTAAAACAGTGAGAGGACAGCAGAATTTTCACAGGTTAAATCTGCGAGAGAAGAGCAAGATTTTCACAATATAAAACAGCGAGAGGTGTGCAGTATTTTCACAGTTTAAAACAGCCAGTGGAGAGCCGGATTTTCACAGTTTAAAACAGTGAGAGCTGACCCTGAATTTCACAGTGTAAAACAGCAAGAGGAGAGCAGGGTTTTCACAGTTTAAAACAGCCAGAGGAGAGCAGGATTTTAAAAGTTTAAAACAGCGACAGGTGAGATGGGATTTTCACAGTATTGAAGCAGCCAGAGGGGTGCAGGTATTTTCACAGTTTAATTCAACGAGAGGAGACAAGGATATTCACGGATTAAATTGCGAGTGGAGAGCAGGAATTTCACAGTTTAAAACAGCGAGAGTAGAGTTGGGATTTTCACAGTTTAAAACAGCGAGAGTAGAGCTGGGATTTTCACCGTTTAAAACAGCGAGAGGAGAGCAGGAATTTCACAGTTTAAAACAGCGAGAGTAGAGCAGGGATTTTCACTGTTCAAAACAGCGTGAAGTGAGCAGGATTTTCACAGTTTAAAACAGTGAGAGGTGAGCAGGATTTTCTCAGTTTAAAACAGCGAGAGTAGAGCTGGGATTTTCACACTTTAAAACTGTGAGAATTGAGCAGGATTTTCACTGCTTAAAATAGCGAGAGGTGAGCTGGGATTGTCGCAATATTGAAGCAGCCAGAGGTGCACAGGATTTTCACAGTTTAAAACAGCGAGAGGAGAGCAGGATTTTCACAGTTTAAAACACAGAGAGGAGAGCAGGATTTTCACAGTTTAAAACAGCGAGAGGAAAGCAGGATTTTCACAGTTTAAAACACCGAGAGGAGAGCAGGATTTTCACAGTTTTAATCAGCGAGAGGAGAGCCGGGAATTTCACAGTTTTGAAACAGCCAGAGGAGCGCTGGATTTTCACTGTTTAAAACAGCGCGAGGAGAGCAGGAATTTCACAGTTTAAAACAGCGAGAGGTGAGCTGGGATTTTCACAGTATTGAAGCAGCCAGAGGGGAGCAGGATTTTCACTGTTTAAAACAGCGAGCAGAGAGCCGGATTTTCACACTTTAAAACAATGCGAGGTGAGCACGATTTTCACAGTGTAAAACACCGAGAGAAGTGCTGTGTTTTTCACAGTTTAAAACAGGGAATGTTGGCCAGGATTTTCGCATTTTAAAACAGCGAGAGGGGAGCGGGAATTTCACAGGTTAAAACAGCGAGAGAAGAGCAGGATTTTCACAGTTTAAAACAGTGAGAGCTGACCCTGAATTTCACAGTTTAAAACAGCGAGAGGAGAGCAGGATTTTCACAGTTTAAAACAGCGAGAGGAGCGTTGGGTTTTCACAGTTTAAAACAGCGAGAGGAGAGCAGGAATTTAACAGTTTCAAACAGCGAGAGGTGAACACGAATTTCACAGTTTAAAACAGCGAGAGGAGAGCAGGATTTTCACAGTTTAAAACAGCGAGAGGAGAGCAGAATTTTCACAGTGTAAAACACCGAGAGGAGAGCTGTGATTTTTACCGTTTCAAACACCGAGAGGAGAGCGGCGATTTTAACAGTTGAAAACAGGGAGATGTTGGCCAGGATTTTCGCATTTTAAAACAGCAAGAGGACAGCAGAATTTTCACAGGTTAAAACAGCGAGAGAAGAGCAGCATTTTCACAAAACAAAACAGCGAGAGGTGTGCAGTATTTTAACAGTTTAAAACCGTGAGAGACATCTGGATTTTCACAGTTTAAAACAGCGAGAGGGAAGCAGGATTTTCGTAGTTTGAAACAGTGAGAGGAGAGCCGGGATTTTCACATTTTAAAAGAGCCAGAGTAGAGCCGGATTTTCACAGTTTAAAACAGCGCGAGGAGAGCCCGATATTCACAGTTTAAAACAGTGAGAGGTGAGCTGGGATTTTCACAGTTTAAAACAGCGAGAGGAGACCTGGGATTTACACAGTTTAAAACAGCGAGAGGAGAGCTGGGATTTACACAGTTTAAAACAGCCAGAGGAGAGCCGGATTTTCACAGTTTAAAACAGTGAGAGCTGACCCTGAATTTCACAGTTTAAAACAGCGAGAGGCGAGCAGGATTTTCACAGTTTAAAACAGCGAGAGGTGAGCTGGGATTTTCACAGTATTGAAGCAGCCAGAGGGGAGCAGGTAATTTCACAGTTTAATTCAACGAGAGGAGAGAAGGATATTCACGGATTAAATAGCGAGTGGAGAGCAGGATTTTCACAGTTTAAAACAGCGAGAGGAGAGCAGGATTTTCACAGTTTAAAACAGCGAGAGGAGAGCAGGATTTTCACAGTTTAAAACAGCGAGAGGAGAGCTGGGATTTTCACAGTTTAAAACAGCGAGAGGAGAGCAGGATTTTCACAGTTTAAAACACCGAGAGGAGAGCAGGATTTTCAAAGTTTTAATCAGCGAGAGGGAAGCCGGGAATTTCACAGTTTTGAAACAGCCGGAGGAGCGATGGATTTTTACTGTTTAAAACAGCCAGAGGAGAGCAGGAATTTCACAATTTAAAACAGCGAGAGTAGAGCTGGGATTTTCACCGTTTAAAACAGCGAGAGGAGAGCAGGATTTTCACAGTTTAAAACAGCGAGAGGAGAGCAGGATTTTCACAGTTTAAAACACCGAGAGGAGAGCAGGATTTTCAAAGTTTTAATCAGCGAGAGGGAAGCCGGGAATTTCACAGTTTTGAAACAGCCAGAGGAGCGCTGGATTTTTACTGTTTAAAACAGCCAGAGGAGAGCAGGAATTTCACAGTTTAAAACAGCGAGAGTCGAGCTGGGATTTTCACCGTTTAAAACAGCTTGAAGTGAGCAGGATTTTCAGTTTAAAGCAGTGAGAGGTGAGCAGGATTTTCTCAGTTTAAAAGAGCGAGAGGTGAAAAGGGATTTTCACATGTTTAAAACAGTGAGAGGGGAGCAGGATTTTCACAGTTTAAAACAGCGAGAGGAAAGCAGGATTTTCACAGTTTAAAACACCGAGAGGAAAGCAGGATTTTCACAGTTTAAAACACCGAGAGGGGAGCCGGGATTTTCACAGTTTTGAAACAGCCAGAGGAGCGCTGGATTTTTACTGTTTAAAACAGCGAGAGGAGAGCAGGAATTTCACTGTTTAAAACAGTGAGAGGGGAGCAGGATTTTCACAGTTTAAAACAGCGAGAGGAAAGCAGGATTTTCACAGTTTAAAACAGCGAGAGGAGAGCAGGATTTTCACAGTTTAAACACCGAGAGGAGAGCAGGATTTTCACAGTTTAAAACAGCGAGACGTGAGCCGGGATTTTCACAGTTTTGAAACAGCCAGTGGAGCGCAGGTTTTTCACTGTTTAAAACAGCGAAAGGAGAGCAGGAATTTCACAGTTTAAAACAGCGAGAGGTGAGCTGGGATTTTCACAGTATTGTAGCAGCCAGAGGGGAGCAGGATTTTCACTGTTTAAAACAGCGAGCAGAGAGCCGGATTTTCACACTTTAAAACAATGCGAGGTGAGCACGATTTTCACAATGTAAAACAACGAGAGGAGAGCTGTGATTTTCACAGTTGAAAACAGGGAGATGTTTGCCAGGATTTTCACAGGTTAAAACAGCGAGAGGGAAGCAGGATTTTCAGAGGTTAAAACAGCGAGAGAAGAGCACGATTTTCACAATATAAAACAGCGAGAGGTGCGCAGTATTTTCACAGTTTAAAACCGCGAGAGACATCTGGATTTTCACAGTTTAAAACAGCGAGAGGTAAGCAGGATTTTCGCAGTTTAAAACGGTGAGAGGAGAGCCGGGATTTTCACATTTTGAAAGAGCCAGAGGAGAGCAGGATTTTCACAGTTTAAAACAGTGAGAGTTGACCCTGAATTTCTCAGTTTAAAACAGCGAGAGTTGAGCAGGATTTTCACAGTTTAAAACAGCGAGATGAGAGCAGGATTTTAACAGTTTAAAACAGCGAGAGTAGAGCTGTGATTTTAACCGTTTAAAACAGCGAGACGTGAGCCGGGATTTTCACAGTTTTGAAACAGCCAGTGGAGCGCAGGTTTTTCACTGTTTAAAACAGCGAAAGGAGAGCAGGAATTTCACAGTTTAAAACAGCGAGAGGTGAGCTGGGATTTTCACAGTATTGTAGCAGCCAGAGGGGAGCAGGATTTTCACTGTTTAAAACAGCGAGCAGAGAGCCGGATTTTCACACTTTAAAACAATGCGAGGTGAGCACGATTTTCACAATGTAAAACAACGAGAGGAGAGCTGTGATTTTCACAGTTGAAAACAGGGAGATGTTTGCCAGGATTTTCACAGGTTAAAACAGCGAGAGGGAAGCAGGATTTTCAGAGGTTAAAACAGCGAGAGAAGAGCACGATTTTCACAATATAAAACAGCGAGAGGTGCGCAGTATTTTCACAGTTTAAAACCGCGAGAGACATCTGGATTTTCACAGTTTAAAACAGCGAGAGGTAAGCAGGATTTTCGCAGTTTAAAACGGTGAGAGGAGAGCCGGGATTTTCACATTTTGAAAGAGCCAGAGGAGAGCAGGATTTTCACAGTTTAAAACAGTGAGAGTTGACCCTGAATTTCTCAGTTTAAAACAGCGAGAGTTGAGCAGGATTTTCACAGTTTAAAACAGCGAGATGAGAGCAGGATTTTAACAGTTTAAAACAGCGAGAGTAGAGCTGTGATTTTAACCGTTTAAAACAGCGTGAAGAGAGCAGGATTTTCACTGTTTACAGCAGTGAGAGGTGAGCAGGAATTTCACAGTTTAAAACAGCCAGAGGTGAGCAGGATTTTCACAGTTTAAAACAGCGAGAGGAGTACTGCGATTTTCTCAGTTGAAAACAGGGAGATGATGGCCAGGATTTTCTCAATTTAAAACAGGGAGAGTACAGCGGATTTTTCACAGGTTAAATCTGCGAGAGAAGAGCACGATTTTCACAATATAAAACAGCGAGAGGAGAGCAGTATTTTCACAGTTTAAAACCGCGAGAGACATCTGGATTTTCACAGTTTAAAACAGCGATAGGGAAGCAGGATTTTCACAGTATGAAACAGTGAGTGGAGTGCCGGGATTTTCACCTTTTAAAAAAGCCAGAGGAGAGCAGGATTTTCACAGTTTAAAACAGCGAGAGGAGATCCCGATATTCACAGTTTAAAACAGCGAGAGGTGAGCTGGGATATTCACAGTTTAAAACAGCGAGAGGAGAGCTGGGATTTACACAGTTTAAAACAGTGAGAGCTCACCCTGAATTTCACAGTTTAAAACAGCGAGAGGAGAGCAGGATTTTCACAGTTTAAAACAGCGAGCGGAGAGCAGGATTTTCAGTTTAAAACAGCGAGAGGTGAGCTGGGATTTCATGGTATTGAAGCAGCCAGAGGGGAGCAGGTAATTTCGCAGTTTAATTCAACGAGAGGAGAGAAGGATATTCACGGATTAAATTGCGAGTGGAGAGCAGGAATTTCACAGTTTAAAATAGCGAGAGTAGAGCTGGGATATTCACAGTTTAAAACAGCGAGAGTAGAGCTGGGATTTTCACCCTTTAAAACTGTGAGAAGTGAGCAGGATTTTCACAGTTTAAAACAGCGAGAGGAGAGCAGGATTTTCACAGTTTAAAACACCGAGAGGAGAGCAGGATTTTCACAGTTTAAAACAGCGAGAGGAAAGCAGGATTTTCACAGTTTAAAACACCGAGAGGAGAGCAGGATTTTCACAGTTTTAATCAGCGAGAGGAGAGCCGGGAATTTCACAGTTTTGAAACAGCCAGAGGAGCGCTGGATTTTCACTGTTTAAAACAGCGAGAGGAGAGCAGGAATTTCACAGTTTAAAACAGCGAGAGGTGAGCTGGGATTTTCACAGTATTGAAGCAGCCAGAGGGGAGCAGGATTTTCACTGTTTAAAACAGCGAGCAGAGAGCCGGATTTTCACACTTTAAAACAATGCGAGGTGAGCACGATTTTCACAGTGTAAAACACCGAGAGGAGTGCTGTGATTTTCACAGTTTAAAACAGTGAGAGTTGAGCAGGATTTTCACTGTTTAAAACGGCGAGAGGAGAGCAGGAATTTCACTGTTTAAAACAGCGAGAGGAGAGCAGGATTTTCACAGTTTAAAACAGCGAGAGGAGAGCAGAATTTTCACAGTGTAAAACACCGAGAGGAGAGCTGTGATTTTTACCGTTTCAAACACCGAGAGGAGAGCGGCGATTTTAACAGTTGAAAACAGGGAGATGTTGGCCAGGATTTTCGCATTTTAAAACAGCAAGAGGACAGCAGAATTTTCACAGGTTAAAACAGCGAGAGAAGAGCAGCATTTTCACAAAACAAAACAGCGAGAGGTGTGCAGTATTTTAACAGTTTAAAACCGTGAGAGACATCTGGATTTTCACAGTTTAAAACAGCGAGAGGGAAGCAGGATTTTCGTAGTTTGAAACAGTGAGAGGAGAGCCGGGATTTTCACATTTTAAAAGAGCCAGAGTAGAGCCGGATTTTCACAGTTTAAAACAGCGCGAGGAGAGCCCGATATTCACAGTTCAAAACAGTGAGAGGTGAGCTGGGATTTTCACAGTTTAAAACAGCGCGAGGAGAGCCCGATATTCACAGTTTAAAACAGCGAGAGGTGAGCTGGGATATTCACAGTTTAAAACAGCGAGAGGAGAGCTGGGATTTACACAGTTTAAAACAGTGAGAGCTCACCCTGAATTTCACAGTTTAAAACAGCGAGAGGAGAGCAGGATTTTCACAGTTTAAAACAGCGAGCGGAGAGCAGGATTTTCAGTTTAAAACAGCGAGAGGTGAGCTGGGATTTCATGGTATTGAAGCAGCCAGAGGGGAGCAGGTAATTTCGCAGTTTAATTCAACGAGAGGAGAGAAGGATATTCACGGATTAAATTGCGAGTGGAGAGCAGGAATTTCACAGTTTAAAATAGCGAGAGCAGAGCTGGGATATTCACAGTTTAAAACAGCGAGAGTAGAGCTGGGATTTTCACCCTTTAAAACTGTGAGAAGTGAGCAGGATTTTCACAGTTTAAAACAGCGAGAGGAGAGCAGGATTTTCACAGTTTAAAACACCGAGAGGAGAGCAGGATTTTCACAGTTTAAAACAGCGAGAGGAAAGCAGGATTTTCACAGTTTAAAACACCGAGAGGAGAGCAGGATTTTCACAGTTTTAATCAGCGAGAGGAGAGCCGGGAATTTCACAGTTTTGAAACAGCCAGAGGAGCGCTGGATTTTCACTGTTTAAAACAGCGAGAGGAGAGCAGGAATTTCACAGTTTAAAACAGCGAGAGGTGAGCTGGGATTTTCACAGTATTGAAGCAGCCAGAGGGGAGCAGGATTTTCACTGTTTAAAACAGCGAGCAGAGAGCCGGATTTTCACACTTTAAAACAATGCGAGGTGAGCACGATTTTCACAGTGTAAAACACCGAGAGGAGTGCTGTGATTTTCACAGTTTAAAACAGTGAGAGTTGAGCAGGATTTTCACTGTTTAAAACGGCGAGAGGAGAGCAGGAATTTCACTGTTTAAAACAGCGAGAGGAGAGCAGGATTTTCACAGTTTAAAACAGCGAGAGGAGAGCAGAATTTTCACAGTGTAAAACACCGAGAGGAGAGCTGTGATTTTTACCGTTTCAAACACCGAGAGGAGAGCGGCGATTTTAACAGTTGAAAACAGGGAGATGTTGGCCAGGATTTTCGCATTTTAAAACAGCAAGAGGACAGCAGAATTTTCACAGGTTAAAACAGCGAGAGAAGAGCAGCATTTTCACAAAACAAAACAGCGAGAGGTGTGCAGTATTTTAACAGTTTAAAACCGTGAGAGACATCTGGATTTTCACAGTTTAAAACAGCGAGAGGGAAGCAGGATTTTCGTAGTTTGAAACAGTGAGAGGAGAGCCGGGATTTTCACATTTTAAAAGAGCCAGAGTAGAGCCGGATTTTCACAGTTTAAAACAGCGCGAGGAGAGCCCGATATTCACAGTTTAAAACAGTGAGAGGTGAGCTGGGATTTTCACAGTTTAAAACAGCGAGAGGAGACCTGGGATTTACACAGTTTAAAACAGCGAGAGGAGAGCTGGGATTTACACAGTTTAAAACAGCCAGAGGAGAGCCGGATTTTCACAGTTTAAAACAGTGAGAGCTGACCCTGAATTTCACAGTTTAAAACAGCGAGAGGCGAGCAGGATTTTCACAGTTTAAAACAGCGAGAGGTGAGCTGGGATTTTCACAGTATTGAAGCAGCCAGAGGGGAGCAGGTAATTTCACAGTTTAATTCAACGAGAGGAGAGAAGGATATTCACGGATTAAATTGCGAATGGAGAGCAGGAATTTCACAGTTTAAAACAGCGAGAGTAGAGCTGGGATTTTCACATTTTAAAACAGCGAGAGGAGAGCAGGATTTTCACAGTTTAAAACAGCGAGAGGAGAGCTGGGATTTTCACCCTTTAAAACTGTGAGAAGTGAGCAGGATTTTCACAGTTTAAAACAGCGAGAGGAGAGCAGGATTTTCACCGTTTAAAACAGCGAGAGGAGAGCTGGGATTTTCACAGTTTAAAACAGCGAGAGGAGAGCAGGATTTTCACAGTTTAAAACACCGAGAGGAGAGCAGGATTTTCAAAGTTTTAATCAGCGAGAGGGAAGCCGGGAATTTCACAGTTTTGAAACAGCCAGAGGAGCGCTGGATTTTCACAGTTTAAAACAGCCAGAGGAGAGCAGGAATTTCACAGTTTAAAACAGCGAGAGTCGAGCTGGGATTTTCACCGTTTAAAACAGCGAGAGGAGAGCAGGATTTTCACAGTTTAAAACAGCGAGAGGAGAGCAGGATTTTCACAGTTTAAAACACCGAGAGGAGAGCAGGATTTTCAAAGTTTTAATCAGCGAGAGGGAAGCCGGGAATTTCACAGTTTTGAAACAGCCAGAGGAGCGCTGGATTTTTACTGTTTAAAACAGCCAGAGGAGAGCAGGAATTTCACAGTTTAAAACAGCGAGAGTCGAGCTGGGATTTTCACCGTTTAAAACAGCTTGAAGTGAGCAGGATTTTCAGTTTAAAGCAGTGAGAGGTGAGCAGGATTTTCTCAGTTTAAAAGAGCGAGAGGTGACAAGGGATTTTCACATGTTTAAAACAGTGAGAGTGGAGCAGGATTTTCACAGTTTAAAACAGCGAGAGGAAAGCAGGATTTTCACAGTTTAAAACACCGAGAGGAAAGCAGGATTTTCACAGTTTAAAACACCGAGAGGGGAGCCGGGATTTTCACAGTTTTGAAACAGCCAGAGGAGCGCTGGATTTTTACTGTTTAAAACAGCGAGAGGAGAGCAGGAATTTCACTGTTTAAAACAGTGAGAGGGGAGCAGGATTTTCACAGTTTAAAACAGCGAGAGGAAAGCAGGATTTTCACAGTTTAAAACAGCGAGAGGAGAGCAGGATTTTCACAGTTTAAACACCGAGAGGAGAGCAGGATTTTCACAGTTTAAAACAGAGAGAGGTGAGCCGGGATTTTCACAGTTTTGAAACAGCCAGTGGAGCGCAGGTTTTTCACTGTTTAAAACAGCGAAAGGAGAGCAGGAATTTCACAGTTTAAAACAGCGAGAGGTGAGCTGGGATTTTCACAGTATTGTAGCAGCCAGAGGGGAGCAGGATTTTCACTGTTTAAAACAGCGAGCAGAGAGCCGGATTTTCACACTTTAAAACAATGCGAGGTGAGCACGATTTTCACAATGTAAAACAACGAGAGGAGAGCTGTGATTTTCACAGTTGAAAACAGGGAGATGTTTGCCAGGATTTTCACAGGTTAAAACAGCGAGAGGGAAGCAGGATTTTCAGAGGTTAAAACAGCGAGAGAAGAGCACGATTTTCACAATATAAAACAGCGAGAGGTGCGCAGTATTTTCACAGTTTAAAACCGCGAGAGACATCTGGATTTTCACAGTTTAAAACAGCGAGAGGGAAGCAGGATTTTCGCAGTTTAAAACGGTGAGAGGAGAGCCGGGATTTTCACATTTTGAAAGAGCCAGAGGAGAGCAGGATTTTCACAGTTTAAAACAGTGAGAGTTGACCCTGAATTTCTCAGTTTAAAACAGCGAGAGTTGAGCAGGATTTTCACAGTTTAAAACAGCGAGATGAGAGCAGGATTTTAACAGTTTAAAACAGCGAGAGTAGAGCTGTGATTTTAACCGTTTAAAACAGCGTGAAGTGAGCAGGATTTTCACTGTTTACAGCAGTGAGAGGTGAGCAGGAATTTCACAGTTTAAAACAGCCAGAGGAGAGCAGGATTTTCACAGTTTAAAACAGCGAGAGGAGTACTGCGATTTTCTCAGTTGAAAACAGGGAGATGATGGCCAGGATTTTCTCAATTTAAAACAGGGAGAGTACAGCGGATTTTTCACAGGTTAAATCTGCGAGAGAAGAGCACGATTTTCACAATATAAAACAGCGAGAGGAGAGCAGTATTTTCACAGTTTAAAACCGCGAGAGACATCTGGATTTTCACAGTTTAAAACAGCGATAGGGAAGCAGGATTTTCACAGTATGAAACAGTGAGTGGAGTGCCGGGATTTTCACCTTTTAAAAAAGCCAGAGGAGAGCAGGATTTTCACAGTTTAAAACAGCGAGAGGAGATCCCGATATTCACAGTTTAAAACAGCGAGAGGTGAGCTGGGATATTCACAGTTTAAAACAGCGAGAGGAGAGCTGGGATTTACACAGTTTAAAACAGTGAGAGCTCACCCTGAATTTCACAGTTTAAAACAGCGAGAGGAGAGCAGGATTTTCACAGTTTAAAACAGCGAGCGGAGAGCAGGATTTTCAGTTTAAAACAGCGAGAGGTGAGCTGGGATTTCATGGTATTGAAGCAGCCAGAGGGGAGCAGGTAATTTCGCAGTTTAATTCAACGAGAGGAGAGAAGGATATTCACGGATTAAATTGCGAGTGGAGAGCAGGAATTTCACAGTTTAAAATAGCGAGAGTAGAGCTGGGATTTTCACAGTTTAAAACAGCGAGAGTAGAGCTGGGATTTTCACCCTTTAAAACTGTGAGAAGTGAGCAGGATTTTCACAGTTTAAAACAGCGAGAGGAGAGCAGGATTTTCACAGTTTAAAACACCGAGAGGAGAGCAGGATTTTCACAGTTTTAATCAGCGAGAGGGGAGCCGGGATTTTCACAGTTTTGAAACAGCCAGAGGAGCGCTGGATTTTTACTGTTTAAAACAGCGAGAGGAGAGCATGATTTTCACACTTTAAAACAATGCGAGGTGTGCATGATTTTCACCGTTTAAAACAGCGTGAAGTGAGCAGTATTTGCACTGTTTAAAGCAGTGAGAGGTGAGCAGAATTTTCACCCTTTAAAACTGTGAGAAGTGAGCACGATTTTCAAACTTTAAAACAGCGAGAGGAGAGCAGCATTTTCACAGTGTAAAACAACGAGAGGAGAGCTGTGATTTTTACCGTTTCAAACACCGATAGGAGTGCTGCGATTTTCACAGTTGAAAACAGGGAGATGTTGGCCAGGATTTTCGCATTTTAAAACAGCGAGAGGACAGCATAATTTTCAAAGGTTAAAACAGCGAGAGAAGAGCACGATTTTCACAATATAAAACAGCGAGAGGTGTGCAGTATTTTCACAGTTTAAAACCGCGAGAGACATCTGGATTTTCACAGTTTAAAACAGCGAGAGGGAAGCAGGATTTTCGCAGGTTAAAACAGCGAGGGAAGAGCACGATTTTCACAAAAAAAACAGCGAGAGGTGTGCCGTATTTTCACAGTTTAAAACCGTGAGAGACATCTGGATTTTCACAGTTTAAAACAGCGAGAGGGAAGCAGGATTTTCGCAGTTTAAAACAGTGAGAGGAGAGCCGGGATTTTCACATTTTAAAAGAGCCAGAGGAGAGCAGGATTTTCACTGTTTAAAACAGCGAGAGGAGAGCAGGATTTTCACCGTTTAAAACAGTGTGAAGTGAGCAGGATTTTCACTGTTTAAAACAGCGAGAGGAGAGCAGGATTTTCACAGTTTAAAACAGCGAGAGGTGAGCAGGGATTTTCACAGTATTGAAGCAGCCAGAGGGGAGCAGGATTTTCACAGGTTAAAACAGCAAGTGGAGAGCAGGGTTTTCACAGTTTAAAACAGCGAGAGGTGAGCAGGAATTTCACAATTTAAAACAGCGTGAGGAGAGCAGGGTTTTCACAGTTTAAAACAGCGAGAGGTGAGCAGGAATTTCACAGTTTAAAACAGCGAGAGGAGAGCAGGGTTTTCACAGTTTAAAACAGCGAAAGGAGAGCAGGTTTTTCACAGTTTAAAACAGCGAGAGGAGAGCAGGATTTTTACAGTTTAAAACAGTGAGAGGAGAGCAGGGTTTTCACAGTTTAAAACAGCGAGAGGTGAGCTGGGATTTCACAGTTTAAAACAGCGAGAGGAGAGCAGGATTTTCACAGTTTACAACAGCGAGTGGATAGTCGGCTATTCACTGTTTAAAACAGCGAGAGGAAAGCAGGATTTTCACAGTTCAAAACAGGGAGAGGACAACAGGTTTTTCACAGTTTAATTCAACGAGTGGTGGGCAGGATTTTCACCGTTTAAAACAGCAAGAGGAGAGCAGGGTTTTCACCGTTTAAAACAGCGACAGGAGAGCAGTGTTTTCACAGTTTTAAAAATCGAGAGAAGAGCAGGGTTTTCACTGTTTTAAACAGCGAGAAGAAAGCAGGGTTTTCACAGTTTAAAACAACGTGAGGTGAGCAGGTTTTTCACAGTTTAAAACAGCGAGAGGTGAGCAGGATTTTCACAGTTTAAAACAGCGAGAGGAGAGCTGGATTTTCACAGTTTAAAACAGCGAGAGGAGAGCAGGGTTTTCACAGTTTAAAACAGCGAGAGGAGAGCAGGGTTTTCACAGTTTAAAACAGCAAGAGGTGACCAGGAATTTCACAGTTTAAAACAGCGAGAGGAGAGCAGGGCTTTCACAGATTAAAACAGCGAGAGGAGAGCAGGTTTTTCACAGTTTAAAATAACGAGTGGTGAGCTGGATTTAAACAGTTTAAAACAGCGTGAGGAGAGCAGGGTTCTCACAGTTTAAAACAACGAGAGTTGAGCAGGGTTTTCACAGTTCTAAACAGCGAGAGCAGAGCAGGGTTCTCACAGTTTAAAACAACGAGAGTTGAGCTGGGTTTTCACAGTTCTAAATAGCGAGAAGTGAGTCAGGTTTTCACATTTTAAAACAAAGTGAGGAGAGTAGGATTTTCACAGTTTAAAACTGCGAGAGGCAGGGGGGGTTTTCACAGTTTTAAACAACGAGAGGTGAGCCGGGTTTTCACAGTTTTAAACAACGAGAGGTGAGCCAGGATTTTGACAGGTTAAAACAGCGAGATGAAAGCAGGAATTTCACAGTTTAAAACAGCGAGAGGAGAGCAGGAATTTCACAGTTTAAAACAGCGAGTGGAGAGCTGGAATTTCACAGTTTAAAACAGCGAGAGGAGAGCAGGATTTTCACAGTTTAAAACAGCGAGAGGAGAGCAGAATTTTCACAGTGTAAAACACCGAGAGGAGAGCTGTGATTTTTACCGTTTCAAACACCGAGAGGAGAGCGGCGATTTTAACAGTTGAAAACAGGGAGATGTTGGCCAGGATTTTCGCATTTTAAAACAGCAAGAGGACAGCAGAATTTTCACAGGTTAAAACAGCGAGAGAAGAGCAGCATTTTCACAAAACAAAACAGCGAGAGGTGTGCAGTATTTTAACAGTTTAAAACCGTGAGAGACATCTGGATTTTCACAGTTTAAAACAGCGAGAGGGAAGCAGGATTTTCGTAGTTTGAAACAGTGAGAGGAGAGCCGGGATTTTCACATTTTAAAAGAGCCAGAGTAGAGCCGGATTTTCACAGTTTAAAACAGCGCGAGGAGAGCCCGATATTCACAGTTTAAAACAGTGAGAGGTGAGCTGGGATTTTCACAGTTTAAAACAGCGAGAGGAGACCTGGGATTTACACAGTTTAAAACAGCGAGAGGAGAGCTGGGATTTACACAGTTTAAAACAGCCAGAGGAGAGCCGGATTTTCACAGTTTAAAACAGTGAGAGCTGACCCTGAATTTCACAGTTTAAAACAGCGAGAGGCGAGCAGGATTTTCACAGTTTAAAACAGCGAGAGGTGAGCTGGGATTTTCACAGTATTGAAGCAGCCAGAGGGGAGCAGGTAATTTCACAGTTTAATTCAACGAGAGGAGAGAAGGATATTCACGGATTAAATAGCGAGTGGAGAGCAGGAATTTCACAGTTTAAAACAGCGAGAGTAGAGCTGGGATTTTCACAGTTTAAAACAGCGAGAGGAGAGCAGGATTTTCACAGTTTAAAACAGCGAGAGGAGAGCTGGGATTTTCACCCTTTAAAACTGTGAGAAGTGAGCAGGATTTTCACAGTTTAAAACAGCGAGAGGAGAGCAGGATTTTCACAGTTTAAAACAGCGAGAGGAGAGCTGGGATTTTCACAGTTTAAAACAGCGAGAGGAGAGCAGGATTTTCACAGTTTAAAACACCGAGAGGAGAGCAGGATTTTCAAAGTTTTAATCAGCGAGAGGGAAGCCGGGAATTTCACAGTTTTGAAACAGCCAGAGGAGCGCTGGATTTTCACAGTTTAAAACAGCCAGAGGAGAGCAGGAATTTCACAGTTTAAAACAGCGAGAGTCGAGCTGGGATTTTCACCGTTTAAAACAGCGAGAGGAGAGCAGGATTTTCACAGTTTAAAACAGCGAGAGGAGAGCAGGATTTTCACAGTTTAAAACACCGAGAGGAGAGCAGGATTTTCAAAGTTTTAATCAGCGAGAGGGAAGCCGGGAATTTCACAGTTTTGAAACAGCCAGAGGAGCGCTGGATTTTTACTGTTTAAAACAGCCAGAGGAGAGCAGGAATTTCACAGTTTAAAACAGCGAGAGTCGAGCTGGGATTTTCACCGTTTAAAACAGCTTGAAGTGAGCAGGATTTTCAGTTTAAAGCAGTGAGAGGTGAGCAGGATTTTCTCAGTTTAAAAGAGCGAGAGGTGACAAGGGATTTTCACATGTTTAAAACAGTGAGAGTGGAGCAGGATTTTCACAGTTTAAAACAGCGAGAGGAAAGCAGGATTTTCACAGTTTAAAACACCGAGAGGAAAGCAGGATTTTCACAGTTTAAAACACCGAGAGGGGAGCCGGGATTTTCACAGTTTTGAAACAGCCAGAGGAGCGCTGGATTTTTACTGTTTAAAACAGCGAGAGGAGAGCAGGAATTTCACTGTTTAAAACAGTGAGAGGGGAGCAGGATTTTCACAGTTTAAAACAGCGAGAGGAAAGCAGGATTTTCACAGTTTAAAACAGCGAGAGGAGAGCAGGATTTTCACAGTTTAAACACCGAGAGGAGAGCAGGATTTTCACAGTTTAAAACAGAGAGAGGTGAGCCGGGATTTTCACAGTTTTGAAACAGCCAGTGGAGCGCAGGTTTTTCACTGTTTAAAACAGCGAAAGGAGAGCAGGAATTTCACAGTTTAAAACAGCGAGAGGTGAGCTGGGATTTTCACAGTATTGTAGCAGCCAGAGGGGAGCAGGATTTTCACTGTTTAAAACAGCGAGCAGAGAGCCGGATTTTCACACTTTAAAACAATGCGAGGTGAGCACGATTTTCACAATGTAAAACAACGAGAGGAGAGCTGTGATTTTCACAGTTGAAAACAGGGAGATGTTTGCCAGGATTTTCACAGGTTAAAACAGCGAGAGGGAAGCAGGATTTTCAGAGGTTAAAACAGCGAGAGAAGAGCACGATTTTCACAATATAAAACAGCGAGAGGTGCGCAGTATTTTCACAGTTTAAAACCGCGAGAGACATCTGGATTTTCACAGTTTAAAACAGCGAGAGGGAAGCAGGATTTTCGCAGTTTAAAACGGTGAGAGGAGAGCCGGGATTTTCACATTTTGAAAGAGCCAGAGGAGAGCAGGATTTTCACAGTTTAAAACAGTGAGAGTTGACCCTGAATTTCTCAGTTTAAAACAGCGAGAGTTGAGCAGGATTTTCACAGTTTAAAACAGCGAGATGAAAGCAGGATTTTAACAGTTTAAAACAGCGAGAGTAGAGCTGTGATTTTAACCGTTTAAAACAGCGTGAAGTGAGCAGGATTTTCACTGTTTACAGCAGTGAGAGGTGAGCAGGAATTTCACAGTTTAAAACAGCCAGAGGAGAGCAGGATTTTCACAGTTTAAAACAGCGAGAGGAGTACTGCGATTTTCTCAGTTGAAAACAGGGAGATGATGGCCAGGATTTTCTCAATTTAAAACAGGGAGAGTACAGCGGATTTTTCACAGGTTAAATCTGCGAGAGAAGAGCACGATTTTCACAATATAAAACAGCGAGAGGAGAGCAGTATTTTCACAGTTTAAAACCGCGAGAGACATCTGGATTTTCACAGTTTAAAACAGCGATAGGGAAGCAGGATTTTCACAGTATGAAACAGTGAGTGGAGTGCCGGGATTTTCACCTTTTAAAAAAGCCAGAGGAGAGCAGGATTTTCACAGTTTAAAACAGCGAGAGGAGATCCCGATATTCACAGTTTAAAACAGCGAGAGGTGAGCTGGGATATTCACAGTTTAAAACAGCGAGAGGAGAGCTGGGATTTACACAGTTTAAAACAGTGAGAGCTCACCCTGAATTTCACAGTTTAAAACAGCGAGAGGAGAGCAGGATTTTCACAGTTTAAAACAGCGAGCGGAGAGCAGGATTTTCAGTTTAAAACAGCGAGAGGTGAGCTGGGATTTCATGGTATTGAAGCAGCCAGAGGGGAGCAGGTAATTTCGCAGTTTAATTCAACGAGAGGAGAGAAGGATATTCACGGATTAAATTGCGAGTGGAGAGCAGGAATTTCACAGTTTAAAATAGCGAGAGTAGAGCTGGGATTTTCACAGTTTAAAACAGCGAGAGTAGAGCTGGGATTTTCACCCTTTAAAACTGTGAGAAGTGAGCAGGATTTTCACAGTTTAAAACAGCGAGAGGAGAGCAGGATTTTCACAGTTTAAAACACCGAGAGGAGAGCAGGATTTTCACAGTTTTAATCAGCGAGAGGGGAGCCGGGATTTTCACAGTTTTGAAACAGCCAGAGGAGCGCTGGATTTTTACTGTTTAAAACAGCGAGAGGAGAGCAGGATTTTCACACTTTAAAACAATGCGAGGTGTGCATGATTTTCACCGTTTAAAACAGCGTGAAGTGAGCAGTATTTGCACTGTTTAAAGCAGTGAGAGGTGAGCAGAATTTTCACAGTTTAAAACAGCGAGAGGAGAGCAGGATTTTCACAATTTAAAACAGCGAGAGTAGAGCAGAATTTTCACTGTTTAAAGCAGTGAGAGGTGAGTAGAATTTTCACAGTTTAAAACAGCGAGAGTAGAGCAGGATTTTCACAATTTAAAACAGTGAGAGGTGAGCTGGGATTTTCACAGTTTAAAACAGCGAGCGGAGAGCAGGATTTTCACAGTTTAAAACAGCGAGAGGTGACTGGGATTTTCACAGTATTGAAGCAGCCAGAGGGGAGCAGGTAGTTTCACAGTTTAATTCAACGAGAGGAGAGAAGGATATTCACGGATTAAAACAGCGAGTGGAGAGCAGGATTTTCACAGTTTAAAACAGCGAGAGTCGAGCTGGGATTTTCGCAGTTTAAAACAATGCGAGGTGAGCACGATTTTCAAACTTTAAAACAGCGAGAGGAGAGCAGCATTTTCACAGTGTAAAACAACGAGAGGAGAGCTGTGATTTTTACCGTTTCAAACACCGATAGGAGTGCTGCGATTTTCACAGTTGAAAACAGGGAGATGTTGGCCAGGATTTTCGCATTTTAAAACAGCGAGAGGACAGCATAATTTTCAAAGGTTAAAACAGCGAGAGAAGAGCACGATTTTCACAATATAAAACAGCGAGAGGTGTGCAGTATTTTCACAGTTTAAAACCGCGAGAGACATCTGGATTTTCACAGTTTAAAACAGCGAGAGGGAAGCAGGATTTTCGCAGGTTAAAACAGCGAGGGAAGAGCACGATTTTCACAAAAAAAACAGCGAGAGGTGTGCCGTATTTTCACAGTTTAAAACCGTGAGAGACATCTGGATTTTCACAGTTTAAAACAGCGAGAGGGAAGCAGGATTTTCGCAGTTTAAAACAGTGAGAGGAGAGCCGGGATTTTCACATTTTAAAAGAGCCAGAGGAGAGCAGGATTTTCACTGTTTAAAACAGCGAGAGGAGAGCAGGATTTTCACCGTTTAAAACAGTGTGAAGTGAGCAGGATTTTCACTGTTTAAAACAGCGAGAGGAGAGCAGGATTTTCACAGTTTAAAACAGCGAGAGGTGAGCAGGGATTTTCACAGTATTGAAGCAGCCAGAGGGGAGCAGGATTTTCACAGGTTAAAACAGCAAGTGGAGAGCAGGGTTTTCACAGTTTAAAACAGCGAGAGGTGAGCAGGAATTTCACAATTTAAAACAGCGTGAGGAGAGCAGGGTTTTCACAGTTTAAAACAGCGAGAGGTGAGCAGGAATTTCACAGTTTAAAACAGCGAGAGGAGAGCAGGATTTTCACAGTTTAAAACAGCGAGAGGAGAGCAGGGTTTTCACAGTTTAAAACAGCGAAAGGAGAGCAGGTTTTTCACAGTTTAAAACAGCGAGAGGAGAGCAGGATTTTTACAGTTTAAAACAGTGAGAGGAGAGCAGGGTTTTCACAGTTTAAAACAGCGAGAGGTGAGCTGGGATTTCACAGTTTAAAACAGCGAGAGGAGAGCAGGATTTTCACAGTTTACAACAGCGAGTGGATAGTCGGCTATTCACTGTTTAAAACAGCGAGAGGAAAGCAGGATTTTCACAGTTCAAAACAGGGAGAGGACAACAGGTTTTTCACAGTTTAATTCAACGAGTGGTGGGCAGGATTTTCACCGTTTAAAACAGCAAGAGGAGAGCAGGGTTTTCACCGTTTAAAACAGCGACAGGAGAGCAGTGTTTTCACAGTTTTAAAAATCGAGAGAAGAGCAGGGTTTTCACTGTTTTAGACAGCGAGAAGAAAGCAGGGTTTTCACAGTTTAAAACAACGTGAGGTGAGCAGGTTTTTCACAGTTTAAAACAGCGAGAGGTGAGCAGGATTTTCACAGTTTAAAACAGCGAGAGGAGAGCTGGATTTTCACAGTTTAAAACAGCGAGAGGAGAGCAGGGTTTTCACAGTTTAAAACAGCGAGAGGAGAGCAGGGTTTTCACAGTTTAAAACAGCAAGAGGTGACCAGGAATTTCACAGTTTAAAACAGCGAGAGGAGAGCAGGGCTTTCACAGATTAAAACAGCGAGAGGAGAGCAGGTTTTTCACAGTTTAAAATAACGAGTGGTGAGCTGGATTTAAACAGTTTAAAACAGCGTGAGGAGAGCAGGGTTCTCACAGTTTAAAACAACGAGAGTTGAGCAGGGTTTTCACAGTTCTAAACAGCGAGAGCAGAGCAGGGTTCTCACAGTTTAAAACAACGAGAGTTGAGCTGGGTTTTCACAGTTCTAAACAGCGAGAAGTGAGTCAGGTTTTCACATTTTAAAACAAAGTGAGGAGAGTAGGATTTTCACAGTTTAAAACTGCGAGAGGCAGGGGGGGTTTTCACAGTTTTAAACAACGAGAGGTGAGCCGGGTTTTCACAGTTTTAAACAACGAGAGGTGAGCCAGGATTTTGACAGGTTAAAACAGCGAGATGAAAGCAGGAATTTCACAGTTTAAAACAGCGAGAGGAGAGCAGGAATTTCACAGTTTAAAACAGCGAGTGGAGAGCTGGAATTTCACAGTTTAAAACAGCGAGATGAAAGCAGGAATTTCACAGTTTAAAACAGCGAGAGGAGAGCAGGTTTTTCACAGTTTAAAACAGCGAGAGGAGAGCAGGATTTTCACAGTTCAAAACAGCGAAAGGAGAGCAGGTTTTTCACAGTTTAAAACAGCGAGAGGAGAGCAGGATTTTCACAGTTTAAAACAGCGAGAGGAGAGCAGGAATTTCACAGTTTAAAACAGCGAGAGGAGAGCAGGAATTTCACAGTTTAAAACAGCGAGAGGTGAGCAGGATTTTCACAGTTTTAATCAGCGAGAGGGGAGCCGGGATTTTCACAGTTTTGAAACAGCCAGAGGAGCGCTGGATTTTTACTGTTTAAAACAGCGAGAGGAGAGCAGGAATTTCACTGTTTAAAACAGTGAGAGGGGAGCAGGATTTTCACAGTTTAAAACAGCGAGAGGAAAGCAGGATTTTCACAGTTTAAAACAGCGAGAGGAGAGCAGGATTTTCACAGTTTAAACACCGAGAGGAGAGCAGGATTTTCACAGTTTAAAACAGCGAGAGGTGAGCCGGGATTTTCACAGTTTTGAAACAGCCAGTGGAGCGCAGGTTTTTCACTGTTTCAAACAGTGAAAGGAGAGCAGGAATTTCACAGTTTAAAACAGCGAGAGGTGAGCTGGGATTTTCACAGTATTGTAGCAGCCAGAGGGGAGCAGGATTTTCACTGTTTAAAACAGCGAGCAGAGAGCCGGATTTTCACACTTTAAAACAATGCGAGGTGAGCACGATTTTCACAATGTAAAACAACGAGAGGAGAGCTGTGATTTTCACAGTTGAAAACAGGGAGATGTTTGCCAGGATTTTCACAGGTTAAAACAGCGAGAGGGAAGCAGGATTTTCAGAGGTTAAAACAGCGAGAGAAGAGCACGATTTTCACAATATAAAACAGCGAGAGGTGCGCAGTATTTTCACAGTTTAAAACCGCGAGAGACATCTGGATTTTCACAGTTTAAAACAGCGAGAGGGAAGCAGGATTTTCGCAGTTTAAAACGGTGAGAGGAGAGCCGGGATTTTCACATTTTGAAAGAGCCAGAGGAGAGCAGGATTTTCACAGTTTAAAACAGTGAGAGTTGACCCTGAATTTCTCAGTTTAAAACAGCGAGAGTTGAGCAGGATTTTCACAGTTTAAAACAGCGAGATGAAAGCAGGATTTTAACAGTTTAAAACAGCGAGAGTAGAGCTGTGATTTTAACCGTTTAAAACAGCGTGAAGTGAGCAGGATTTTCACTGTTTACAGCAGTGAGAGGTGAGCAGGAATTTCACAGTTTAAAACAGCCAGAGGAGAGCAGGATTTTCACAGTTTAAAACAGCGAGAGGAGTACTGCGATTTTCTCAGTTGAAAACAGGGAGATGATGGCCAGGATTTTCTCAATTTAAAACAGGGAGAGTACAGCGGATTTTTCACAGGTTAAATCTGCGAGAGAAGAGCACGATTTTCACAATATAAAACAGCGAGAGGAGAGCAGTATTTTCACAGTTTAAAACCGCGAGAGACATCTGGATTTTCACAGTTTAAAACAGCGATAGGGAAGCAGGATTTTCACAGTATGAAACAGTGAGTGGAGTGCCGGGATTTTCACCTTTTAAAAAAGCCAGAGGAGAGCAGGATTTTCACAGTTTAAAACAGCGAGAGGAGATCCCGATATTCACAGTTTAAAACAGCGAGAGGTGAGCTGGGATATTCACAGTTTAAAACAGCGAGAGGAGAGCTGGGATTTACACAGTTTAAAACAGTGAGAGCTCACCCTGAATTTCACAGTTTAAAACAGCGAGAGGAGAGCAGGATTTTCACAGTTTAAAACAGCGAGCGGAGAGCAGGATTTTCAGTTTAAAACAGCGAGAGGTGAGCTGGGATTTCATGGTATTGAAGCAGCCAGAGGGGAGCAGGTAATTTCGCAGTTTAATTCAACGAGAGGAGAGAAGGATATTCACGGATTAAATTGCGAGTGGAGAGCAGGAATTTCACAGTTTAAAATAGCGAGAGTAGAGCTGGGATTTTCACAGTTTAAAACAGCGAGAGTAGAGCTGGGATTTTCACCCTTTAAAACTGTGAGAAGTGAGCAGGATTTTCACAGTTTAAAACAGCGAGAGGAGAGCAGGATTTTCACAGTTTAAAACACCGAGAGGAGAGCAGGATTTTCACAGTTTTAATCAGCGAGAGGGGAGCCGGGATTTTCACAGTTTTGAAACAGCCAGAGGAGCGCTGGATTTTTACTGTTTAAAACAGCGAGAGGAGAGCAGGATTTTCACACTTTAAAACAATGCGAGGTGTGCATGATTTTCACCGTTTAAAACAGCGTGAAGTGAGCAGTATTTGCACTGTTTAAAGCAGTGAGAGGTGAGCAGAATTTTCACAGTTTAAAACAGCGAGAGGAGAGCAAGATGTTCACAATTTAACACAGCGAGAGGAGAGCAGGATTTTCACTGTTTAAAGCAGTGAGAGGTGAGCAGAATTTTCACAGTTTAAAACAGCGAGAGGAGAGCAGGATTTTCACAATTTAAAACAGCGAGAGTAGAGCAGAATTTTCACTGTTTAAAGCAGTGAGAGGTGAGTAGAATTTTCACAGTTTAAAACAGCGAGAGTAGAGCAGGATTTTCACAATTTAAAACAGCGAGAGGTGAGCTGGGATTTTCACAGTTTAAAACAGCGAGCAGAGAGCAGGATTTTCACAGTTTAAAACAGCGAGAGGTGACTGGGATTTTCACAGTATTGAAGCAGCCAGAGGGGAGCAGGTAGTTTCACAGTTTAATTCAACGAGAGGAGAGAAGGATATTCACGGATTAAAACAGCGAGTGGAGAGAAGGAATTTCACATTTTAAAACAGCGAGAGAAGAGCTGTGATTTTCGCAGTTTAAAACAATGCGAGGTGAGCACGATTTTCAAACTTTAAAACAGCGAGAGGAGAGCAGCATTTTCACAGTGTAAAACAACGAGAGGAGAGCTGTGATTTTTACCGTTTCAAACACCGATAGGAGTGCTGCGATTTTCGCAGTTGAAAACAGGGAGATGTTGGCCAGGATTTTCGCATTTTAAAACAGCGAGAGGACAGCAGAATTTTCAAAGGTTAAAACAGCGAGAGAAGAGCACGATTTTCACAATATAAAACAGCGAGAGGTGTGCAGTATTTTCACAGTTTAAAACCGCGAGAGACATCTGGATTTTCACAGTTTAAAACAGCGAGAGGGAAGCAGGATTTTCGCAGGTTAAAACAGCGAGGGAAGAGCACGATTTTCACAAAAAAAACAGCGAGAGGTGTGCCGTATTTTCACAGTTTAAAACCGCGAGAGACATCTGGATTTTCACAGTTTAAAACAGCGAGAGGGAAGCAGGATTTTCGCAGTTTAAAACAGTGAGAGGAGAGCTGGGATTTTCACATTTTAAAAGAGCCAGAGGAGAGCAGGATTTTCACTGTTTAAAACAGCGAGAGGAGAGCAGGATTTTCACCGTTTAAAACAGTGTGAAGTGAGCAGGATTTTCACTGTTTAAAACAGCGAGAGGAGAGCAGGATTTTCACAGTTTAAAACAGCGAGAGGTGAGCAGGGATTTTCACAGTATTGAAGCAGCCAGAGGGGAGCAGGATTTTCACAATTTAAAACAGCGTGAGGAGAGCAGGGTTTTCACAGTTTAAAACAGCGAGAGGTGAGCAGGAATTTCACAGTTTAAAACAGCGAGAGGAGAGCAGGATTTTCACAGTTTAAAACAGCGAGAGGAGAGCAGGATTTTCACAGTTTAAAACAGCGAGAGGAGAGCAGGGTTTTCACCGTTTAAAACAGCGAAAGGAGAGCAGGTTTCTCACAGTTTAAAACAGCGAGAGGAGAGCAGGATTTTTACAGTTTAAAACAGTGAGAGGAGAGCAGGGTTTTCACAGTTTAAAACAGCGAGAGGTGAGCTGGGATTTCACAGTTTAAAACAGCGAGAGGTGAGCAGGATTTTCACAGTTTGAAACAGCGAGTGGATAGTCGGCTATTCACTGTTTAAAACAGCGAGAGGAAAGCAGGATTTTCACAGTTCAAAACAGGGAGAGGACAACAGGTTTTTCACAGTTTAATTCAACGAGTGGTGGGCAGGATTTTCACCGTTTAAAACAGCAAGAGGAGAGCAGGGTTTTCACCGTTTAAAACAGCGATAGGAGAGCAGTGTTTTCACAGTTTTAAAAATCGAGAGAAGAGCAGGGTTTTCACTGTTTTAAACAGCGAGAAGAAAGCAGGGTTTTCACAGTTTAAAACAACGTGAGGTGAGCAGGTTTTTCACAGTTTAAAACAGCGAGAGGTGAGCAGGATTTTCACAGTTTAAAACAGCGAGAGGAGAGCTGGATTTTCACAGTTTAAAACAGCGAGAGGAGAGCAGGGTTTTCACAGTTTAAAACAGCGAGAGGAGAGCAGGGTTTTCACAGTTTAAAACAGCAAGAGGTGACCAGGAATTTCACAGTTCAAAACAGCGAGAGGAGAGCAGGGCTTTCACAGATTAAAACAGCGAGAGGAGAGCAGGTTTTTCACAGTTTAAAATAACGAGTGGTGAGCTGGATTTAAACAGTTTAAAACAGCGTGAGGAGAGCAGGGTTCTCACAGTTTAAAACAACGAGAGTTGAGCAGGGTTTTCACAGTTCTAAACAGCGAGAGCAGAGCAGGGTTCTCACAGTTTAAAACAACGAGAGTTGAGCTGGGTTTTCACAGTTCTAAACAGCGAGAAGTGAGTCGGGTTTTCACATTTTAAAACAAAGTGAGGAGAGTAGGATTTTCACAGTGTAAAACTGCGAGAGGCAGGGGGGGTTTTCACAGTTTTAAACAACGAGAGGTGAGCCGGGTTTTCACAGTTTTAAACAACGAGAGGTGAGCCAGGATTTTGACAGGTTAAAACAGCGAGATGAAAGCAGGAATTTCACAGTATAAAACAGCGAGAGGAGAGCAGGAATTTCACAGTTTAAAACAGCGAGTGGAGAGCTGGAATTTCACAGTTTAAAACAGCGAGATGAAAGCAGGAATTTCACAGTTTAAAACAGCGAGAGGAGAGCAGGTTTTTCACAGTTTAAAACAGCGAGAGGAGAGCAGGATTTTCACAGTTCAAAACAGCGAAAGGAGAGCAGGTTTTTCACAGTTTAAAACAGCGAAAGGAGAGCAGGGTTTTCACAGTTTTAAACAGCGAGAGGAGAGCAGGATTTTCACAGTTTAAAACAGCGAGAGGAGAGCAGGAATTTCACAGTTTAAAACAGCGAGAGGAGAGCAGGAATTTCACAGTTTAAAACAGCGAGAGGTGAGCAGGATTTTCACAGTTTTAATCAGCGAGAGGGGAGCCGGGATTTTCACAGTTTTGAAACAGCCAGAGGAGCGCTGGATTTTTACTGTTTAAAACAGCGAGAGGAGAGCAGGAATTTCACAGTTTAAAACAGCGAGAGTTGAGCTGTGATTTTCACCGTTTAAAGCAGCGTGAAGTGAGCAGGATTTTCACCGTTTAAAGCAGTGAGAGGAAAGCAGGATTTTTACCATTTAAAACAGCGAGAGGAGAGCTGGGATTTTCACACTTTAAAACTGTGAGAAGTGAGCAGGATTTTCACTGTTTAAAACAGCGAGAGGTGAGCTGGGATTGTCACAGTATTGAAGCAGCCAGAGGTGAGCAGGATTTTCACAGTTTAAAACAGCGAGTGGAGAGCAGGATTTTCACAGTTTAAAACAGCGAGAGGAAAGCAGGATTTTCACAGTTTCAAACACCAAGAGGAGAGCACGATTTTCACAGTTTTAATCAGCGAGAGGAGAGCAGGATTTTTACAGATTGAAACAGCTACAGGAGAGCCGGGATTTTCACAGTTTTGAAACAGCCAGAGGAATGCAGGATTTTCACTGTTTAAATCAGCGAGAGGAGAGCAGGAATTTCACAGTTTAAAACAGCGAGAGGTGAGCTGGGATTTTCACAGTATCGAAGCAGCCAGAGGAGTGCAGGATTTGCACTGTTTAAAACAGCGAGATGATAGCTGGGATTTTCACACTTTAAAACTGCGAGAAGTGAGCAGGATTTTCACTGTTTAAAACAGCGAGAGTAGAGCTGGGATTTTCACAGTTTAAACAGCGAGAGGAGCGCAGGATTTGCACAGTTTGAAACAGTGAGAGGAGAGCAGGATTTTCACAGTGTAAAACAACGAGCTGTGATTTTTACCGTTTGAAACGCCGAGAGGAGTGCTGCGATTTTCACAGTTGAAAACAGGGAGATGTTGGCCAGGATTTTCGCATTTTAAAACAGCGAGAGGAGAGCAGGATTTTCACAGAATAAAACAGCGAGAGGAGAGCACGATTTTCACAATATAAAACAGCGAGAGGAGAGCAGTATTTTCACAGTTTAAAACCTCGAGAGTCATCTGGATTTTCACAGTTTAAAACAGCGAGAGGAAAGCAGGATTTTCACAGTTTAAAACAGCGAGAGGACAACAGGTTTTTCACAGTTTAATTCAACGAGTGGTGAGCAGGATTTTCACCATTTAAAACAGCGAGAGGAGAGCAGGTTTTTAACAGTTTAAAACCGCAAGGGGAGAGCAGGGTTTTCACAGTTTAAAACAGCGACAGGAGAGCAGGGTTTTCACAGTTTTAAACAGCGAGAGAAGAGCAGGGTTTTCACAGTTTTAAACAGCGAGAGAAGAGCAGGGTTTTCACAGTTTTAAACAGCGAGAGGAAAGCAGGGTTTTCACAGTTTTAAACAGCGAGAGAAGAGCAGGGTTTTCACAGTTTAAAACAGCGAGAGGAGAGCAGGGTTTTCACAGTTTAAAACAGCGAGAGGAGAGCAGGGTTTTCACAGTTTAAAACATCAAGAGGAGAGCAGGGCTTTCACAGATTAAAACAGCGAGAGGAGGGCAGGTTTTTCACAGTTTAAAATAACGAGTGGTGTGCTGGATTTAAACAGTTTAAAACAGCGTGAGGAGAGCAGGGTTCTCACAGTTTAAAACAACGAGAGTTGAGCAGGGTTTTCACAGTTCTAAACAGCGAGAGGAGAGCAGGGTTCTCACAGTTTAAAACAACGAGAGTTGTGCAGGGTTTTCACAGTTCTAAACAGCGAGAGGTGTGTCGGGTTTTCACATTTTAAAACAAAGTGAGGAGAGCAGGATTTTCACAGTTTAAAACTGCGAGAGGCAGGGGGGGTTTTCACAGTTTTAAACAACGAGAGGTGAGCCGGGTTTTCACAGTTTTAAACAACGAGAGGTGAGCCAGGATTTTGACAGGTTAAAACAGCGAGATGAAAGCAGGAATTTCACAGTTTAAAACAGCGAGAGGAGAGCAGGAATTTCACAGTTTAAAACAGCGAGTGGAGAGCTGGAATTTCACAGTTTAAAACAGCGAGATGAAAGCAGGAATTTCACAGTTTAAAACAGCGAGAGGAGAGCAGGTTTTTCACAGTTTAAAACAGCGAGAGGAGAGCAGGATTTTCACAGTTCAAAACAGCGAAAGGAGAGCAGGTTTTTCACAGTTTAAAACAGCGAAAGGAGAGCAGGGTTTTCACAGTTTAAAACAGCGAGAGGAGAGCACGATTTTCACAGTTTAAAACAGCGAGAGGAGCGCAGGGTTTTCACAGTTTAAAACAGCGAGAGGAGAGCTGGTAATTTCACAATTGAAAACACAGAGAGGTGAGCAGGATTTGCACAGCATAAATCAGCGAGAGGAGAGCAGGATTTTCACAGTGGAAAACAAGGGTTGGCCAGGATTTTCACATTTTAAAACAGTGAGAGTATACAGCAGGATTTTCACAGTTTCAGTAAACGAGAGGAGAGCCGTATTTTCACTGTTTAAATCTCCGAGAGGAGAGCTTGTGTTTTCCCAATTTAAAAGAGCGAGAGGTGAGCTTGGGTGTTCACACTTTTAAACAGCGAGAGGAGAGCAGGATTTTCACAGTTTAAAACAGCGAGAGGAGAGCTTTGGTTTTCAAAGTTTAAATCAGTGAGAGGTGAGCCGGATTTTCTCAGTTTAAAACACTGAGAGGGGAGCAGGTCTTTCACAGTTTAAATCAGCGAGATGTGAGCATGATTTTCACATTTTAAAACAGCAAGAAGAAAGCAGGATTTTCACAGTTTGAAACCCCAAGAGACATCTGGATTTTCACAGTTTAAAGCAGCCAGAGGAGAGCACGATTTTCACATTTTAAAACAGCCAGAGGTGAGCAGGATTTTCACAGTTTAAATCAGTGAGAGTTGAGCAGGACGTTCACAGTTTAAAACAGCGAGAGGAGAGCCAGATATTCACAGTTTAAAACAGCGAGAGGTGATCTGGGATTTTCACAGTTTAAAACAGCGAGAGGAGAGCAGGAATTTCACAGTTTAAAGCAGCGAGAGTAGAGCTGTGATTTTCACCTTTTAAAACAGCGTGAAGTGAGCAGGATTTTCACAGTTTAAAGCAGTGAGAGGAGAGCAGGATTTTCACAGTTTAAAACAGCGAGAGGTGAGCTTGGGTGTTCACAGTTTAAAACAGCGAGAGGAGAGCCAGATTTTCACAATTTAAAACAGCGAGAGGAGAGCCAGATTTTCACAGTTTAAAACAGCGAGAGGAGAGCCAGATTTTCACAGTTTAAAACAGCGATAGGAGAGCTGGGATTTTCACAGTTTAAAACAGCGAGAGGAGAGCAGGATTTTCACAGTTTACAGGCAGCGAGAGGTGAGCTGGATTTTCAGAGTTTAGAACAGCGAAAGTAGAGGAGGATTTTCACAGTTTAAAACAGCGAGAGGAGAGCTGGGAATTTCACAATTGAAAACACCAAGAGCTGAGCAGGATTTTCACAGCATAAAACAGCCAGACGAAAGCTGGATTTGCACACTTTAAAACAGCGAGAGGAGAGCTGGAATTTTCACAGTTAAAAACAGCCAGAGGAGAGGTGGGATTTTCACAGTTTTAAACAGCGAGAGGAGAGCCTGGATTTTCACTGTTTAAAACTGCGAGAGGTGAGCAGGATATTCACAGTTTAAAACAGCGAGAGGCGAGCAGGTTTTTCAGAGTTTAAAACAGCGAGAGGAGAGCAGAATTTTCACAGTTTAAAACAGCGAGAGGAGAGCAGGGTTTTCACAGTTTAAAACATCAAGAGGAGAGCAGGGCTTTCACAGATTAAAACAGCGAGAGGAGAGCAGGATTTTTACAGATTGAAACAGCTACAGGAGAGCCGGGATTTTCACAGTTTTGAAACAGCCAGAGGAATGCAGGATTTTCACTGTTTAAATCAGCGAGAGGAGAGCAGGAATTTCACAGTTTAAAACAGCGAGAGGTGAGCTGGGATTTTCACAGTATCGAAGCAGCCAGTGGAGTGCAGGATTTGCACTGTTTAAAACAGCGAGATGAGAGCTGGGATTTTCACACTTTAAAACTGCGAGAAGTGAGCAGGATTTTCACTGTTTAAAACAGCGAGAGTCGAGCTGGGATTTTCACAGTTTAAACAGCGAGAGGAGCGCAGGATTTGCACAGTTTGAAACAGTGAGAGGAGAGCAGGATGTTCACAGTGTAAAACAGCGAGAGGAAAGCAGGATTTTCACAGTTTCAAACACCGAGAGGAGAGCAGGATTTTCACAGTTTTAATCAGCGAGAAGTGAGCAGGATTTTCACTGTTTAAAACAGCGAGAGTAGAGCTGGGATTTTCACAGTTTAAACAGCGAGAGGAGCGCAGGATTTGCACAGTTTGAAACAGTGAGAGGAGAGCAGGATTTTCACAGTGTAAAACAACGAGAAGAGAGCTGTGATTTTTACCGATTGAAACAGCGAGAGGAGTGCTGCGATTTTCACAGTTGAAAACAGGGAGATGTTGGCCAGGATTTTCGCATTTTAAAACAGCGAGAGGAGAGCAGGATTTTCACAGAATAAAACAGCGAGAGGAGAGCACGATTTTCACAATATAAAACAGCGAGAGGAGAGCAGTATTTTCACAGTTTAAAACCTCGAGAGTCATCTGGATTTTCACAGTTTAAAACAGCGAGAGGAAAGCAGGATTTTCACAGTTTAAAACAGCGAGAGGAGAGCACGATTTTCACAGTTTAAAACAGCGAGAGGAGAGCAGGGTTTTCACAGTTTAAAACAGCGAGAGGAGAGCTGGTAATTTCACAATTGAAAACACAGAGAGGTGAGCAGGATTTGCACAGCATAAATCAGCGAGAGGAGAGCAGGATTTTCACAGTGGAAAACAAGGGTTGGCCAGGATTTTCACATTTTAAAACAGTGAGAGTATACAGCAGGATTTTCACAGTTTCAGTAAACGAGAGGAGAGCCGTATTTTCACTGTTTAAATCTCCGAGAGGAGAGCTTGTGTTTTCCCAATTTAAAAGAGCGAGAGGTGAGCTTGGGTGTTCACACTTTAAAACAGCGAGAGGAGAGCAGGATTTTCACAGTTTAAAACAGCGAGAGGAGAGCTTTGGTTTTCAAAGTTTAAATCAGTGAGAGGTGAGCTGGATTTTCTCAGTTTAAAACACTGAGAGGGGAGCAGGTCTTTCACAGTTTAAATCAGCGAGATGTGAGCATGATTTTCACATTTTAAAACAGCAAGAAGAAAGCAGGATTTTCACAGTTTGAAACCCCAAGAGACATCTGGATTTTCACAGTTTAAAGCAGCCAGAGGAGAGCACGATTTTCACATTTTAAAACAGCCAGAGGTGAGCAGGATTTTCACAGTTTAAATCAGTGAGAGTTGAGCAGGACGTTCACAGTTTAAAACAGCGAGAGGAGAGCCAGATATTCACAGTTTAAAACAGCGAGAGGTGATCTGGGATTTTCACAGTTTAAAACAGCAAGAGGAGAGCTGGGATTTTCACAATTTAAAACAGCGAGAGGAGAGCAGGAATTTCACAGTTTAAAGCAGCGAGAGTAGAGCTGTGATTTTCACCTTTTAAAACAGCGTGAAGTGAGCAGGATTTTCACAGTTTAAAGCAGTGAGAGGAGAGCAGGATTTTCACAGTTTAAAACAGCGAGAGGAAAGCAGTGTTTTAACAGTTTAAAACAGCGAGAGGTGAGCTTGGGTGTTCACAGTTTAAAACAGCGAGAGGAGAGCAGGATTTTCACAATTTAAAACAGCGAGAGGAGAGCCAGATTTTCACAGTTTAAAACAGCGAGAGGAGAGCCAGATTTTCACAGTTTAAAACAGCGATAGGAGAGCTGGGATTTTCACAGTTTAAAACAGCGAGAGGAGAGCAGGTTTTTCACAGTTTACAGACAGCGAGAGTTGAGCTGGATTTTCAGAGTTTAGAACAGCGAAAGTAGAGGAGGATTTTCACCGTTTAAAACAGCGAGAGGATGCTGGGAATTTCACAATTGAAAACACCAAGAGCTGAGCAGGATTTTCACAGCATAAAACAGCCAGACAAAAGCTGGATTTGCACACTTTAAAACAGCGAGAGGAGAGCTGGAATTTTCACAGTTAAAAACAGCCAGAGGAGAGGTGGGATTTTCACAGTTTTAAACAGCGAGAGGCGAGCCTGGATTTTCACTGTTTAAAACTGCGAGAGGTGAGCAGGATATTCACAGTTTAAAACAGCGAGAGGCGAGCAGGTTTTTCAGAGTTTAAAACAGCGAGAGGAGAGCAGAATTTTCACAGTTTAAAACAGCGAGAGGAAAGCAGGATTTTCACAGTTTCAAACACCGAGAGGAGAGCAGGATTTTCACAGTTTTAATCAGCGAGAGGAGAGCAGGATTTTTACAGATTGAAACAGCTACAGGAGAGCCGGGATTTTCACAGTTTTGAAACAGCCAGAGGAATGCAGGATTTTCACTGTTTAAATCAGCGAGAGGAGAGCAGGAATTTCACAGTTTAAAACAGCGAGAGGAGCGCAGGATTTGCACAGTTTGAAACAGTGAGAGGAGAGCAGGATGTTCACAGTGTAAAACAACGAGAGGAGAGCAGGATTTTCACAGTGTAAAACAACGAGAAGAGAGCTTTGATTTTTACCGTTTGAAACAGCGAGAGGAGTGCTGCGATTTTCACAGTTGAAAACAGGGAGATGTTGGCCAGGATTTTCGCATTTTAAAACAGCGAGAGGAGAGCAGGATTTTCACAGAATAAAACAGCGAGAGGAGAGCACGATTTTCACAATATAAAACAGCGAGAGGTGTGCAGTATTTTCACAGTTTAAAACCTCGAGAGTCATCTGGATTTTCACAGTTTAAAACAGCGAGAGGAAAGCAGGATTTTCACAGTTTAAAACAGCGAGAGGACAACAGGTTTTTCACAGTTTAATTCAACGAGTGGTGAGCAGGATTTTCACCATTTAAAACAGCGAGAGGAGAGCAGGGTTTTCACAGTTTAAAACAGCGACAGGAGAGCAGGGTTTTCACAGTTTTAAACAGCGAGAGAAGAGCAGGGTTTTCACAGTTTTAAACAGCGAGAGGAAAGCAGGGTTTTCACAGTTTTAAACAGCGAGAGAAGAGCAGGGTTTTCACAGTTTAAAACAGCGAGAGGAGAGCAGGGTTTTCACAGTTTAAAACAGCGAGAGGAGAGCAGGGTTTTCACAGTTTAAAACAGCGAGAGGAGAGCAGGGTTTTCACAGTTTAAAACATCAAGAGGAGAGCAGGGCTTTCACAGATTAAAACAGCGAGAGGAGAGCAGGTTTTTCACAGTTTAAAATAACGAGTGGTGTGCTGGATTTAAACAGTTTAAAACAGCGTGAGGAGAGCAGGGTTCTCACAGTTTAAAACAACGAGAGTTGAGCAGGGTTTTCACAGTTCTAAACAGCGAGAGGAGAGCAGGGTTCTCACAGTTTAAAACAACGAGAGTTGTGCAGGGTTTTCACAGTTCTAAACAGCGAGAGGTGTGTCGGGTTCTCACATTTTAAAACAAAGTGAGGAGAGCAGGATTTTCACAGTTTAAAACTGCGAGAGGCAGGGGGGGTTTTCACAGTTTTAAACAACGAGAGGTGAGCCGGGTTTTCACAGTTTTAAACAACGAGAGGTGAGCCAGGATTTTGACAGGTTAAAACAGCGAGATGAAAGCAGGAATTTCACAGTTTAAAACAGCAAGAGGAGAGCAGGAATTTCACAGTTTAAAACAGCGAGTGGAGAGCTGGAATTTCACAGTTTAAAACAGCGAGATGAAAGCAGGAATTTCACAGTTTAAAACAGCGAGAGGAGAGCAGGTTTTTCACAGCTTAAAACAGCGAGAGGAGAGCAGGATATTCACAGTTCAAAACAGTGAAAGGAGAGCAGGTTTTTCACCGTTTAAAACAGCGAGAGGAGAGCAGGGTTTTCACAGTTTAAAACAGCGAGAGGAGAGCAGGAATTTCACACTTTAAAACAGCGAGAGGAGAGCAGGATTTTCACAGTTTAAAACAGCGAGAGCAGAGCCAGATATTCACAGTTTAAAACAGCGAGAGGTGAGCTGGGATTTTCACAGTTTAAAACAGCGAGAGGAGAGCAGGGTTTTCACAGTTTAAAACAGTGAGAGCTGACCCTGAATTTCACAGTTTAAAACAGCGAGAGGAGAGCAGGATTTTCACAGTTTAAAACAGCGAGAGGAGAGCAGGGATTTTCATAGTTTAAAACAGCGAGAGGAGAGCTGGTAATTTCACAATTGAAAACACAGAGAGGTGAGCAGGATTTGCACAGCATAAATCAGCGAGAGGAGAGCAGGATTTTCACAGTGGAAAACAAGGGTTGGCCAGGATTTTCACATTTTAAAACAGTGAGAGTTTACAGCAGGATTTTCACAGTTTCAGTAAACGAGAGGAGAGCCGTATTTTCACTGTTTAAATCTCCGAGAGGAGAGCTTGTGTTTTCCCAATTTAAAAGAGCGAGAGGTGAGCTTGGGTGTTCACACTTTAAAACAGCGAGAGGAGAGCAGGATTTTCACAGTTTAAAACAGCGAGAGGAGAGCTTTGGTTTTCAAAGTTTAAATCAGTGAGAGGTGAGCCGGATTTTCTCAGTTTAAAACACTGAGAGGGGAGCAGGTCTTTCACAGTTTAAATCAGCGAGATGTGAGCATGATTTTCACATTTTAAAACAGCAAGAAGAAAGCAGGATTTTCACAGTTTGAAACCCCAAGAGACATCTGGATTTTCACAGTTTAAAGCAGCCAGAGGAGAGCACGATTTTCACATTTTAAAACAGCCAGAGGTGAGCAGGATTTTCACAGTTTAAATCAGTGAGAGTTGAGCAGGACGTTCACAGTTTAAAACAGCGAGAGGAGAGCCAGATATTCACAGTTTAAAACAGCGAGAGGTGATCTGGGATTTTCACAGTTTAAAACAGCAAGAGGAGAGCTGGGATTTTCACAATTTAAAACAGCGAGAGGAGAGCAGGAATTTCACAGTTTAAAGCAGCGAGAGTAGAGCTGTGATTTTCACCTTTTAAAACAGCGTGAAGTGAGCAGGATTTTCACAGTTTAAAGCAGTGAGAGGAGAGCAGGATTTTCACAGTTTAAAACAGCGAGAGGAAAGCAGTGTTTTAACAGTTTAAAACAGCGAGAGGTGAGCTTGGGTGTTCACAGTTTAAAACAGCGAGAGGAGAGCAGGATTTTCACAATTTAAAACAGCGAGAGGAGAGCCAGATTTTCACAGTTTAAAACAGCGAGAGGAGAGCCAGATTTTCACAGTTTAAAACAGCGATAGGAGAGCTGGGATTTTCACAGTTTAAAACAGCGAGAGGAGAGCAGGTTTTTCACAGTTTACAGACAGCGAGAGTTGAGCTGGATTTTCAGAGTTTAGAACAGCGAAAGTAGAGGAGGATTTTCACCGTTTAAAACAGCGAGAGGATGCTGGGAATTTCACAATTGAAAACACCAAGAGCTGAGCAGGATTTTCACAGCATAAAACAGCCAGACAAAAGCTGGATTTGCACACTTTAAAACAGCGAGAGGAGAGCTGGAATTTTCACAGTTAAAAACAGCCAGAGGAGAGGTGGGATTTTCACAGTTTTAAACAGCGAGAGGCGAGCCTGGATTTTCACTGTTTAAAACTGCGAGAGGTGAGCAGGATATTCACAGTTTAAAACAGCGAGAGGCGAGCAGGTTTTTCAGAGTTTAAAACAGCGAGAGGAGAGCAGAATTTTCACAGTTTAAAACAGCGAGAGGAAAGCAGGATTTTCACAGTTTCAAACACCGAGAGGAGAGCAGGATTTTCACAGTTTTAATCAGCGAGAGGAGAGCAGGATTTTTACAGATTGAAACAGCTACAGGAGAGCCGGGATTTTCACAGTTTTGAAACAGCCAGAGGAATGCAGGATTTTCACTGTTTAAATCAGCGAGAGGAGAGCAGGAATTTCACAGTTTAAAACAGCGAGAGGAGCGCAGGATTTGCACAGTTTGAAACAGTGAGAGGAGAGCAGGATGTTCACAGTGTAAAACAACGAGAGGAGAGCAGGATTTTCACAGTGTAAAACAACGAGAAGAGAGCTTTGATTTTTACCGTTTGAAACAGCGAGAGGAGTGCTGCGATTTTCACAGTTGAAAACAGGGAGATGTTGGCCAGGATTTTCGCATTTTAAAACAGCGAGAGGAGAGCAGGATTTTCACAGAATAAAACAGCGAGAGGAGAGCACGATTTTCACAATATAAAAAAGCGAGAGGTGTGCAGTATTTTCACAGTTTAAAACCTCGAGAGTCATCTGGATTTTCACAGTTTAAAACAGCGAGAGGAAAGCAGGATTTTCACAGTTTAAAACAGCGAGAGGACAACAGGTTTTTCACAGTTTAATTCAACGAGTGGTGAGCAGGATTTTCACCATTTAAAACAGCGAGAGGAGAGCAGGGTTTTCACAGTTTAAAACAGCGACAGGAGAGCAGGGTTTTCACAGTTTTAAACAGCGAGAGAAGAGCAGGGTTTTCACAGTTTTAAACAGCGAGAGGAAAGCAGGGTTTTCACAGTTTTAAACAGCGAGAGAAGAGCAGGGTTTTCACAGTTTAAAACAGCGAGAGGAGAGCAGGGTTTTCACAGTTTAAAACAGCGAGAGGAGAGCAGGGTTTTCACAGTTTAAAACAGCGAGAGGAGAGCAGGGTTTTCACAGTTTAAAACATCAAGAGGAGAGCAGGGCTTTCACAGATTAAAACAGCGAGAGGAGAGCAGGTTTTTCACAGTTTAAAATAACGAGTGGTGTGCTGGATTTAAACAGTTTAAAACAGCGTGAGGAGAGCAGGGTTCTCACAGTTTAAAACAACGAGAGTTGAGCAGGGTTTTCACAGTTCTAAACAGCGAGAGGAGAGCAGGGTTCTCACAGTTTAAAACAACGAGAGTTGTGCAGGGTTTTCACAGTTCTAAACAGCGAGAGGTGTGTCGGGTTCTCACATTTTAAAACAAAGTGAGGAGAGCAGGATTTTCACAGTTTAAAACTGCGAGAGGCAGGGGGGGTTTTCACAGTTTTAAACAACGAGAGGTGAGCCGGGTTTTCACAGTTTTAAACAACGAGAGGTGAGCCAGGATTTTGACAGGTTAAAACAGCGAGATGAAAGCAGGAATTTCACAGTTTAAAACAGCAAGAGGAGAGCAGGAATTTCACAGTTTAAAACAGCGAGTGGAGAGCTGGAATTTCACAGTTTAAAACAGCGAGATGAAAGCAGGAATTTCACAGTTTAAAACAGCGAGAGGAGAGCAGGTTTTTCACAGTTCAAAACAGCGAGAGGAGAGCAGGATATTCACAGTTCAAAACAGCGAAAGGAGAGCAGGTTTTTCACCGTTTAAAACAGCGAGAGGAGAGCAGGGTTTTCACAGTTTAAAACAGCGAGAGGAGAGCAGGAATTTCACACTTTAAAACAGCGAGAGGAGAGCAGGATTTTCACAGTTTAAAACAGCGAGAGCAGAGCCAGATATTCACAGTTTAAAACAGCGAGAGGTGAGCTGGGATTTTCACAGTTTAAAACAGCGAGAGGAGAGCAGGGTTTTCACAGTTTAAAACAGTGAGAGCTGACCCTGAATTTCACAGTTTAAAACAGCGAGAGGAGAGCAGGATTTTCACAGTTTAAAACAGCGAGAGGAGAGCAGGGATTTTCATAGTTTAAAACAGCGAGAGGAGAGCTGGTAATTTCACAATTGAAAACACAGAGAGGTGAGCAGGATTTGCACAGCATAAATCAGCGAGAGGAGAGCAGGATTTTCACAGTGGAAAACAAGGGTTGGCCAGGATTTTCACATTTTAAAACAGTGAGAGTTTACAGCAGGATTTTCACAGTTTCAGTAAACGAGAGGAGAGCCGTATTTTCACTGTTTAAATCTCCGAGAGGAGAGCTTGTGTTTTCCCAATTTAAAAGAGCGAGAGGTGAGCTTGGGTGTTCACACTTTAAAACAGCGAGAGGAGAGCAGGATTTTCACAGTTTAAAACAGCGAGAGGAGAGCTTTGGTTTTCAAAGTTTAAATCAGTGAGAGGTGAGCCGGATTTTCTCAGTTTAAAACACTGAGAGGGGAGCAGGTCTTTCACAGTTTAAATCAGCGAGATGTGAGCATGATTTTCACATTTTAAAACAGCAAGAAGAAAGCAGGATTTTCACAGTTTGAAACCCCAAGAGACATCTGGATTTTCACAGTTTAAAGCAGCCAGAGGAGAGCACGATTTTCACATTTTAAAACAGCCAGAGGTGAGCAGGATTTTCACAGTTTAAATCAGTGAGAGTTGAGCAGGACGTTCACAGTTTAAAACAGCGAGAGGAGAGCCAGATATTCACAGTTTAAAACAGCGAGAGGTGATCTGGGATTTTCACAGTTTAAAACAGCAAGAGGAGAGCTGGGATTTTCACAATTTAAAACAGCGAGAGGAGAGCAGGAATTTCACAGTTTAAAGCAGCGAGAGTAGAGCTGTGATTTTCACCTTTTAAAACAGCGTGAAGTGAGCAGGATTTTCACAGTTTAAAGCAGTGAGAGGAGAGCAGGATTTTCACAGTTTAAAACAGCGAGAGGAAAGCAGTGTTTTAACAGTTTAAAACAGCGAGAGGTGAGCTTGGGTGTTCACAGTTTAAAACAGCGAGAGGAGAGCAGGATTTTCACAATTTAAAACAGCGAGAGGAGAGCCAGATTTTCACAGTTTAAAACAGCGAGAGGAGAGCCAGATTTTCACAGTTTAAAACAGCGATAGGAGAGCTGGGATTTTCACAGTTTAAAACAGCGAGAGGAGAGCAGGTTTTTCACAGTTTACAGACAGCGAGAGTTGAGCTGGATTTTCAGAGTTTAGAACAGCGAAAGTAGAGGAGGATTTTCACCGTTTAAAACAGCGAGAGGATGCTGGGAATTTCACAATTGAAAACACCAAGAGCTGAGCAGGATTTTCACAGCATAAAACAGCCAGACAAAAGCTGGATTTGCACACTTTAAAACAGCGAGAGGAGAGCTGGAATTTTCACAGTTAAAAACAGCCAGAGGAGAGGTGGGATTTTCACAGTTTTAAACAGCGAGAGGCGAGCCTGGATTTTCACTGTTTAAAACTGCGAGAGGTGAGCAGGATATTCACAGTTTAAAACAGCGAGAGGCGAGCAGGTTTTTCAGAGTTTAAAACAGCGAGAGGAGAGCAGAATTTTCACAGTTTAAAACAGCGAGAGGAAAGCAGGATTTTCACAGTTTCAAACACCGAGAGGAGAGCAGG
Source organism: Isurus oxyrinchus (assembly GCA_026770705.1). NCBI lineage: Eukaryota > Metazoa > Chordata > Chondrichthyes > Lamniformes > Lamnidae > Isurus > Isurus oxyrinchus. The sequence continues at coordinate 195,116 of JANJGN010000851.1, read as the reverse complement.
ATTTTCACAGTTTTAATCAGCGAGAGGAGAGCAGGATTTTTACAGATTGAAACAGCTACAGGAGAGCCGGGATTTTCACAGTTTTGAAACAGCCAGAGGAATGCAGGATTTTCACTGTTTAAATCAGCGAGAGGAGAGCAGGAATTTCACAGTTTAAAACAGCGAGAGGAGCGCAGGATTTGCACAGTTTGAAACAGTGAGAGGAGAGCAGGATGTTCACAGTGTAAAACAACGAGAGGAGAGCAGGATTTTCACAGTGTAAAACAACGAGAAGAGAGCTTTGATTTTTACCGTTTGAAACAGCGAGAGGAGTGCTGCGATTTTCACAGTTGAAAACAGGGAGATGTTGGCCAGGATTTTCGCATTTTAAAACAGCGAGAGGAGAGCAGGATTTTCACAGAATAAAACAGCGAGAGGAGAGCACGATTTTCACAATATAAAAAAGCGAGAGGTGTGCAGTATTTTCACAGTTTAAAACCTCGAGAGTCATCTGGATTTTCACAGTTTAAAACAGCGAGAGGAAAGCAGGATTTTCACAGTTTAAAACAGCGAGAGGACAACAGGTTTTTCACAGTTTAATTCAACGAGTGGTGAGCAGGATTTTCACCATTTAAAACAGCGAGAGGAGAGCAGGGTTTTCACAGTTTAAAACAGCGACAGGAGAGCAGGGTTTTCACAGTTTTAAACAGCGAGAGAAGAGCAGGGTTTTCACAGTTTTAAACAGCGAGAGGAAAGCAGGGTTTTCACAGTTTTAAACAGCGAGAGAAGAGCAGGGTTTTCACAGTTTAAAACAGCGAGAGGAGAGCAGGGTTTTCACAGTTTAAAACAGCGAGAGGAGAGCAGGGTTTTCACAGTTTAAAACAGCGAGAGGAGAGCAGGGTTTTCACAGTTTAAAACATCAAGAGGAGAGCAGGGCTTTCACAGATTAAAACAGCGAGAGGAGAGCAGGTTTTTCACAGTTTAAAATAACGAGTGGTGTGCTGGATTTAAACAGTTTAAAACAGCGTGAGGAGAGCAGGGTTCTCACAGTTTAAAACAACGAGAGTTGAGCAGGGTTTTCACAGTTCTAAACAGCGAGAGGAGAGCAGGGTTCTCACAGTTTAAAACAACGAGAGTTGTGCAGGGTTTTCACAGTTCTAAACAGCGAGAGGTGTGTCGGGTTCTCACATTTTAAAACAAAGTGAGGAGAGCAGGATTTTCACAGTTTAAAACTGCGAGAGGCAGGGGGGGTTTTCACAGTTTTAAACAACGAGAGGTGAGCCGGGTTTTCACAGTTTTAAACAACGAGAGGTGAGCCAGGATTTTGACAGGTTAAAACAGCGAGATGAAAGCAGGAATTTCACAGTTTAAAACAGCAAGAGGAGAGCAGGAATTTCACAGTTTAAAACAGCGAGTGGAGAGCTGGAATTTCACAGTTTAAAACAGCGAGATGAAAGCAGGAATTTCACAGTTTAAAACAGCGAGAGGAGAGCAGGTTTTTCACAGCTTAAAACAGCGAGAGGAGAGCAGGATATTCACAGTTCAAAACAGTGAAAGGAGAGCAGGTTTTTCACCGTTTAAAACAGCGAGAGGAGAGCAGGGTTTTCACAGTTTAAAACAGCGAGAGGAGAGCAGGAATTTCACACTTTAAAACAGCGAGAGGAGAGCAGGATTTTCACAGTTTAAAACAGCGAGAGCAGAGCCAGATATTCACAGTTTAAAACAGCGAGAGGTGAGCTGGGATTTTCACAGTTTAAAACAGCGAGAGGAGAGCAGGGTTTTCACAGTTTAAAACAGTGAGAGCTGACCCTGAATTTCACAGTTTAAAACAGCGAGAGGAGAGCAGGATTTTCACAGTTTAAAACAGCGAGAGGAGAGCAGGGATTTTCATAGTTTAAAACAGCGAGAGGAGAGCTGGTAATTTCACAATTGAAAACACAGAGAGGTGAGCAGGATTTGCACAGCATAAATCAGCGAGAGGAGAGCAGGATCTTCACAGTGGAAAACAAGGGTTGGCCAGGTTTTTCACATTTTAAAACAGTGAGAGTTTACAGCAGGATTTTCACAGTTTCAGTAAACGAGAGGAGAGCCGTATTTTCACTGTTTAAATCTCCGAGAGGAGAGCTTGTGTTTTCCCAATTTAAAAGAGCGAGAGGTGAGCTTGGGTGTTCACACTTTAAAACAGCGAGAGGAGAGCAGGATTTTCACAGTTTAAAACAGCGAGAGGAGAGCTTTGGTTTTCAAAGTTTAAATCAGTGAGAGGTGAGCCGGATTTTCTCAGTTTAAAACACTGAGAGGGGAGCAGGTCTTTCACAGTTTAAATCAGCGAGATGTGAGCATGATTTTCACATTTTAAAACAGCAAGAAGAAAGCAGGATTTTCACAGTTTGAAACCCCAAGAGACATCTGGATTTTCACAGTTTAAAGCAGCCAGAGGAGAGCACGATTTTCACATTTTAAAACAGCCAGAGGTGAGCAGGATTTTCACAGTTTAAATCAGTGAGAGTTGAGCAGGACGTTCACAGTTTAAAACAGCGAGAGGAGAGCCAGATATTCACAGTTTAAAACAGCGAGAGGTGATCTGGGATTTTCACAGTTTAAAACAGCAAGAGGAGAGCTGGGATTTTCACAATTTAAAACAGCGAGAGGAGAGCAGGAATTTCACAGTTTAAAGCAGCGAGAGTAGAGCTGTGATTTTCACCTTTTAAAACAGCATGAAGTGAGCAGGATTTTCACAGTTTAAAGCAGTGAGAGGAGAGCAGGATTTTCACAGTTTAAAACAGCGAGAGGAAAGCAGTGTTTTAACAGTTTAAAACAGCGAGAGGTGAGCTTGGGTGTTCACAGTTTAAAACAGCGAGAGGAGAGCCAGATTTTCACAATTTAAAACAGCGAGAGGAGAGCCAGATTTTCACAGTTTAAAACAGCGAGAGGAGAGCCAGATTTTCACAGTTTAAAACAGCGATAGGAGAGCTGGGATTTTCACAGTTTAAAACAGCGAGAGGAGAGCAGGTTTTTCACAGTTTACAGACAGCGAGAGTTGAGCTGGATTTTCAGAGTTTAGAACAGCGAAAGTAGAGGAGGATTTTCACCGTTTAAAACAGCAAGAGGAGAGCTGGGAATTTCACAATTGAAAACACCAAGAGCTGAGCAGGATTTTCACAGCATAAAACAGCCAGACGAAAGCTGGATTTGCACACTTTAAAACAGCGAGAGGAGAGCTGGAATTTTCACAGTTAAAAACAGCCAGAGGAGAGGTGGGATTTTCACAGTTTTAAACAGCGAGAGGAGAGCCTGGATTTTAACTGTTTAAAACTGCGAGAGGTGAGCAGGATATTCACAGTTTAAAACAGCGAGAGGCGAGCAGGTTTTTCAGAGTTTAAAACAGCGAGAGGAGAGCAGAATTTTCACAGTTTAAAACAGCGAGAGGAAAGCAGGATTATCACAGTTTCAAACACCGAGAGGAGAGCAGGATTTTCACAGTTTTAATCAGCGAGAGGAGAGCAGGATTTTTACAGATTGAAACAGCTACAGGAGAGCCGGGATTTTCACAGTTTTGAAACAGCCAGAGGAATGCAGGATTTTCACTGTTTAAATCAGCGAGAGGAGAGCAGGTATTTCACAGTTTAAAACAGCGAGAGGTGAGCTGGGATTTTCACAGTATCGAAGCAGCCAGAGGAGTGCAGGATTTGCACTGTTTAAAACAGCGAGAAGAGAGCTGGGATTTTCACACTTTAAAACTGCGAGAAGTGAGCAGGATTTTCACTGTTTAAAACAGCGAGAGTAGAGCTGGGATTTTCACAGTTTAAACAGCGAAGGGAGCGCAGGATTTGCACAGTTTGAAACAGTGAGAGGAGAGCAGGATGTTCACAGTATAAAACAACGAGAGGAGAGCTGTGATTTTTACCGTTTGAAACAGCGAGAGGAGTGCTGCGATTTTCACAGTTGAAAACAGGGAGATGTTGGCCAGGATTTTCGCATTTTAAAACAGCGAGAGGAGAGCAGGATTTTCACAGAATAAAACAGCGAGAGGAGAGCACGATTTTCACAATATAAAACAGAGAGAGGTGTGCAGTATTTTCACAGTTTAAAACCTCGAGAGTCATCTGGATTTTCACAGTTTAAAATAGCGAGAGGAAAGCAGGATTTTCACATTTTAAAACAGCGAGAGGACAACAGGTTTTTCACAGTTTAATTCAACGAGTGGTGAGCAGGATTTTCACCATTTAAAACAGCGAGAGGAGAGCAGGGTTTTCACAGTTTAAAACAGCGACAGGAGAGCAGGGTTTTCACAGTTTTAAACAGCGAGAGAAGAGCAGGGTTTTCACCATTTAAAACAGCGAGAGGAGAGCAGGGTTTTCACAGTTTAAAACAGCGACAGGAGAGCAGGGTTTTCACAGTTTTAAACAGCGAGAGAAGAGCAGGGTTTTCACAGTTTTAAACAGCGAGAGGAAAGCAGGGTTTTCACAGTTTAAAACACCGAGAGGAGAGCAGGATTTTCACAGTTTAAAACAGCGAGAGGAGAGTAGGATTTTCACAGTTTAAAACAGCGAGAGGAGAGCAGGATTTTCACAGTTGAAAACAGCGAGTGGAGAGCAGGATTTTCACAGTTGAAAACAGCGATAGGAGAGCTGGGATTTTCACAGTTTAAAACAGCGAGAGGAGAGCAGGATTTTCACAGTTTACAGACAGCGAGAGGTGAGCAGGATTTTCAGAGTTTAGAACAGCGAAAGTAGATGAGGATTTTCACAGTTCAAAACAGCGAGAGGAGAGCTGGGAATTTCACAATTGAAAACACCGAGAGGTGAGCAGAATTTTCACAGTTTAAAACAGCAAGAGGAGCGCTGCTAATTTCACAACTGAAAACACTGAGAGGAGAGCAGGATTTGCACAGCATAAAACTGCCTGACAAAGCTGGATTTTCACACTTTAAAACAGCGAAAGAAGAGCTGGGATTTTCACCGTTAAAAGCAGCCAGAGGAGAGCCTCGATTTTCACTGTTTAAAACTGCGAGAGGTGAGCAGGATATTCACAGTTTAAAACAGCGAGAGGCGAGCAGGTTTTTCAGATTTTAAAACAGCGAGAGGAGAGCAGGATTTTCACTGTTTAAAACAGCGAGAGGAAAGCAGGATTTTCACAGTTTAAAACAGCGAGAGGAGAGCAGGATTTTCACAGTTTAAAACAGCGAGAGGAGAGCCAGATTTTCACAGTTTAAAACAGCGATAGGAGAGCTGGGATTTTCACAGTTTAAAACAGCGAGAGGAGAGCAGGATTTTCACAGTTTACAGACAGCGAGAGGTGAGCTGGATTTTCAGAGTTTAGAACAGCGAAAGTAGCGGAGGATTTTCACAGTTTAAAACAGCGAAAGGAGAGCTGGTAATTTCACAATTGAAAACACCGAGAGGTTAGCAGGATTTGCACAGCATAAATCAGCGAGAGGAGAGCAGGATTTTCACAGCATAAAACTGCCGGACGAAAGCAGGATTTTCGCTTTTTAAAACAGCGAGAGGAGAGCTGGAATTTTCACAGTTTAAAACAGCCAGAGGAGAGCCTGGATTTTCACAGTGTTAAACAGCGAGAGGAGAGCAGGATTTTCAGTTTAAAACTGCGAGAGGTGAGCAGGATTTTCACTGTTTAAAAAAGTGAAAGGTGAGCAGGTTTTTCACAGTTTAAAACTGCGAGAGGAGAGCAGGATTTTCACAGTTTAAAACAGCGAGAGGAGAGCAGGGTTTTCACAGTTTAAAACAGTGACAGGAGAGCAGGGTTTTCACTGTTTAAAACAGCGAGAGCTGAGCAGGAATTTCACCGTTTAAAACAGCGAGAGGAGAGCAGGATTTTCACAGTTTAAAACAGCGAGTGGATAGTCGGCTATTCACTGTTTAAAACAGCGAGAGGAAAGCAGGATTTTCACAGTTTAAAACAGCGAGAGGACAACAGGTTTTTCACAGTTTAATTCAACGAGTGGTGAGCAGGATTTTCACCATTTAAAACAGCGAGAGAAGAGCAGGGTTTTCACAGTTTTAAACAGCGAGAGGAAAGCAGGGTTTTCACAGTTTGAAACAACGTGAGGTGAGCAGGTTTTTCACAGTTTAAAACAGCGAGAGGTGAGCAGGATTTTCACAGTTTAAAACAGCGACAGGAGAGCAGGGTTTTCACAGTTTAAAACAGCGAGAGGATGGCAGGGTTTTCACAGTTTAAAACAGCGACAGGAGAGCAGGGTTTTCACAGTTTTAAACAGCGAGAGGAAAGCAGGGTTTTCACAGTTTTAAACAGCGAGAGGAAAGCAGGGTTTTCACAGTTTTAAACAGCGAGAGAAGAGCAGGGTTTTCACAGTTTAAAACAGCGAGAGGAGAGCAGGGTTTTCACAGTTTAAAACAGCGAGAGGAGAGCAGGGTTTTCACAGTTTAAAACAGCGAGAGGAAAGCAGGGTTTTCACAGTTTTAAACAGCGAGAGGAGAGCAGGGTTTTCACAGTTTAAAACAGCGAGAGGAGAGCAGGGTTTTCACAGTTTAAAACAGCGAGAGGAGAGCAGGGTTTTCACAGTTTAAAACATCAAGAGGAGAGCAGGGCTTTCACAGATTAAAACAGCGAGAGGAGAGCAGGTTTTTCACAGTTTAAAATAACGAGTGGTGTGCTGGATTTAAACAGTTTAAAACAGCGTGAGGAGAGCAGGGTTCTCACAGTTTAAAATAACGAGAGTTGAGCAGGGTTTTCACAGTTCTAAACAGCGAGAGGTGTGTCGGGTTTTCACATTTTAAAACAAAGTGAGGAGAGCAGGATTTTCACAGTTTAAATCTGCGAGAGGCAGGGGGGGTTTTCACAGTTTTAAACAACGAGAGGTGAGCCGGGTTTTCACAGTTTTAAACAACGAGAGGTGAGCCAGGATTTTGACAGGTTAAAACAGCGAAATGAAAGCAGGAATTTCACAGTTTAAAACAGCGAGAGGAGAGCAGGAATTTCACAGTTTTAAACAGCGAGTGGAGAGCTGGAATTTCACAGTTTAAAACAGCGAGATGAAATCAGGAATTTCACAGTTTAAAACAGCGAGAGGAGAGCAGGTTTTTCACAGTTTAAAACAGCGAGAGGAGAGCAGGATTTTCACAGTTCAAAACAGCGAAAGGAGAGCAGGTTTTTCACAGTTTAAAACAGCGAAAGGAGAGCAGGGTTTTCACAGTTTAAAACAGCGAGAGGAGAGCAGGGTTTTCACAGTTTAAAACAGCGAGAGGAAAGCAGGAATTTCACAGTTTAAAACAGCGAGAGGAGAGCAGGATATTCACAGTTTAAAACAGCGAGAGCAGAGCCAGATATTCACAGTTTAAAACAGCGAGAGGTGAGCTGGGATTTTCACAGTTTAAAACAGCGAGAGGAGAGCAGGGTTTTCACAGTTTAAAACAGTGAGAGCTGACCCTGAATTTCACAGTTTAAAACAGCGAGAGTTGAGCAGGATTTTCACAGTTTAAAACAGCGAGAGGAGAGCAGGATTTTCCTAGTTTAAAACAGCGAGAGGAGAGCTGGTAATTTCACAATTGAAAACCCAGAGAGGTGAGCAGGATTTGCACAGCATAAATCAGCGAGAGGAGAGCAGGGTTTTCACAGTTCAAAACAGCGAGAGGAGAGCACGATTTTCACAGTTTAAAACAGCGAGAGGAGAGCAGGATTTTCACAGTTTAAAACAGCTAGAGGAGAGCTGGTAATTTCACAATTGAAAACACAGAGTGGTGAGCAGGATTTGCACAGCATAAATCAGCGAGAGGAGAGCAGGATTTTCACAGTGGAAAACAAGGGTTGGCCAGGATTTTCACATTTTAAAACAGTGAGAGTATACAGCAGGATTTTCACAGTTTCAGTAAACGAGAGGAGAGCGGTATTTTCACTGTTTAAATCTCCGAGAGGAGAGCTTGTGTTTTCCCAATTTAAAAGAGCGAGAGGTGAGCTTGGGTGTTCACACTTTAAAACAGCGAGAGGAGAGCAGGAATTTCACAGTTTAAAACAGCGAGAGTAGAGCTGTGATTTTCACCTTTTAAAACAGCGTGAAGTGAGCAGGATTTTCACAGTTTAAAGCAGTGAGAGGAGAGCAGGATTTTCACAGTTTAAAACAGCGAGAGGAAAGCAGTGTTTTAACAGTTTAAAACAGCGAGAGGTGAGCGTGGGTGTTCACAGTTTAAAACAGCGAGAGGAGAGCAGGATTTTCACAATTTAAAACAGCGAGAGGAGAGCCAGATTTTCACAGTTTAAAACAGCGAGAGGAGAGCCAGATTTTCACAGTTTAAAACAGCGATAGGAGAGCTGGGATTTTCACAGTTTAAAACAGCGAGAGGAGAGCAGGTTTTTCACAGTTTACAGACAGCGAGAGTTGAGCTGGATTTTCAGAGTTTAGAACAGCGAAAGTAGAGGAGGATTTTCACCGTTTAAAACAGCGAGAGGATGCTGGGAATTTCACAATTGAAAACACCAAGAGCTGAGCAGGATTTTCACAGCATAAAACAGCCAGACAAAAACTGGATTTGCACACTTTAAAACAGCGAGAGGAGAGCTGGAATTTTCACAGTTAAAAACAGCCAGAGGAGAGGTGGGATTTTCACAGTTTTAAACAGCGAGAGGAGAGCCTGGATTTTCACTGTTTAAAACTGCGAGAGGTGAGCAGGATATTCACAGTTTAAAACAGCGAGAGGCGAGCAGGTTTTTCAGAGTTTAAAACAGCGAGAGGAGAGCAGAATTTTCACAGTTTAAAACAGCGAGAGGCGAGCAGGTTTTTCAGAGTTTAAAACAGCGAGAGGAGAGCAGAATTTTCACAGTTTAAAACAGCGAGAGGAGAGCAGGATTTTCACAGTTGAAAACAGCGAGAAGAGAGCAGGATTTTCACAGTTTAAAACAGCGAGAGGAGAGATGGGATTTTCACAGTTTAAAACAGCGAGAGGAGAGCAGGATTTTCACAGTTTACAGACAGCGAGAGGTGAGCTGGATTTTCAGAGTTTAGAACAGCGAAAGTAGAGGAGGATTTTCACCGTTTAAAACAGCGAGAGGAGAGCTGGGAATTTCACAGTTGAAAACACCAAGAGCTGAGCAGGATTTTCACAGCATAAAACAGCCAGACGAAAGCTGGATTTGCACACTTTAAAACAGCGAGAGGAGAGCTGGGATTTTCACAGTTAAAAACAGCCAGAGGAGAGGTGGGATTTTCACAGTTTTAAACAGCGAGAGGAGAGCCTGGATTTTCACTGTTTAAAACTGCGAGAGGTGAGCAGGATATTCACAGTTTAAAACAGCAAGAGGAGAGCAGGTTTTTCACAGTTTAAAACAGCGAGAGGAGAGCAGAATTTTCACAGTTTAAAACAGCGAGAGGAGAGCAGGATTTTCACAGTTTAAAACACCGAGAGGAGAGCAGGATTTTCACAGTTTAAAACAGCGAGAGGAGAGCAGGATTTTCACAGTTTAAAACAGCGAGAGGAGAGCAGGATTTTCACAGTTGAAAACAGCGAGAGGAGAGCAGGATTTTCACACTTTAAAACAGCGATAGGAGAGCTGGGATTTTCACAGTTTAAAACAGCGAGAGGAGAGCAGGATTTTCACAGTTTACAGACAGCGAGAGGTGAGCTGGATTTTCAGAGTTTAAAACAGCGAAAGTAGATGAGGATTTTCACAGTTCAAAACAGCGAGAGGAGAGCTGGGAATTTCACAATTGAAAACACCGAGAGGTGAGCAGCATTTTCACAGTTTAGAACAGCAAGAGGAGCGCTGCTAATTTCACAACTGAAAACACTGAGAGGAGAGCAGGATTTGCACGGCGTAAAACTGCCTGACAAAGCTGGATTTTCACACTTTAAAACAGTGAAAGAAGAGCTGGGATTTTCACAGTTAAAAGCAGCCAGAGGAGAGCCTCAATTTTCACTGTTTAAAACTGCGAGAGATGAGCAGGATATTCACTGTTTAAAACTGCGAGAGGTGAGCAGGATATTCACAGTTTAAAACAGCGAGAGGCGAGCAGGTTTTTCACAGTTTAAAACAGCGAGAGGAGAGCAGAATTTTCACAGTTTAAAACAGCGAGAGGAGAGCAGGATTTTCACAGTTTAAAACACCGAGAGGAGAGCAGGATTTTCACAGTTTAAAACAGCGAGAGGAGAGCAGGATTTTCACAGTTTAAAACAGCGAGAGGAGAGCAGGATTTTCACAGTTGAAAACAGCGAGAGGAGAGCAGGATTTTCACACTTTAAAACAGCGATAGGAGAGCTGGGATTTTCACAGTTTAAAACAGCGAGAGGAGAGCAGGATTTTCACAGTTTACAGACAGCGAGAGGTGAGCTGGATTTTCAGAGTTTAGAACAGCGAAAGTAGATGAGGATTTTCACAGTTCAAAACAGCGAGAGGAGAGCTGGGAATTTCACAATTGAAAACACCGAGAGGTGAGCAGAATTTTCACAGTTTAGAACAGCAAGAGGAGCGCTGCTAATTTCACAACTGAAAACACTGAGAGGAGAGCAGGATTTGCACGGCGTAAAACTGCCTGACAAAGCTGGATTTTCACACTTTAAAGCAGTGAAAGAAGAGCTGGGATTTTCACAGTTAAAAGCAGCCAGAGGAGAGCCTCGATTTTCACTGTTTAAAACTGCGAGAGGTGAGCAGGATATTCACTGTTTAAAACTGCGAGAGGTGAGCAGGATATTCACAGTTTAAAACAGCGAGAGGCGAGCAGGTTTTTCAGATTTTAAAACAGCGAGAGGAGAGCAGGATTTTCACAGTTTAAAACAGCGAGAGGAAAGCAGGATTTTCACAGTTTAAAACAGCGAGAGGAGAGCAGGATTTTCACAGTTTAAAACAGCGATAGGAGAGCTTGGATTTTCACAGTTTAAAACAGCGATAGGAGAGCTGGGATTTTCACAGTTTAAAACAGCGAGAGGAGAGCAGGATTTTCACAGTTTACAGACAGCGAGAGGTGAGCTGGATTTTCAGAGTTTAGAACAGCGAAAGTAGCGGAGGATTTTCACAGTTTAAAACAGCGAAAGGAGAGCTGGTAATTTCACAATTGAAAACACTGAGAGGTGAGCAGGATTTGCACAGCATAAATCAGCGAGAGGAGAGCAGGATTTTCACAGCATAAAACTGCCGGACGAAAGCAGGATTTTCGCTGTTTAAAACAGCGAGAGGAGAGCTGGAATTTTCACAGTTTAAAACAGCCAGAGGAGAGGTGGGATTTTCACAGTTTTAAACAGCGAGAGGAGAGCTGGAATTTTCACAGTTTAAAACAGCCAGAGGAGAGGTGGGATTTTCACAGTTTTAAACAGCGAGAGGAGAGCAGGATTTTCAGTTTAAAATTGCGAGAGGTGAGCAGGATTTTCACGGTTTAAAAAAGTGAAAGGTGAGCAGGTTTTTCACAGTTTAAAACTGCGAGAGGTGAGCAGGATTTTCACAGTTTAAAAAAGTGAAAGGTGAGCAGGATTTTCACAGTTTAAAACAGCGAGAGGAGAGCAGGGTTTTCACAGTTTAAAACAGCGACAGGAGAGCAGGGTTTTCACTGTTTAAAACAGCGAGAGCTGAGCAGGAATTTCACAGTTTAAAACAGCGAGAGGAGAGCTGGATTTTCACAGTTTAAAACAGCGAGTGGATAGTCGGCTATTCACTGTTTAAAACAGCGAGAGGAAAGAAGGATTTTCACAGTTTAAAACAGCGAGAGGACAACAGGTTTTTCACAGTTTAATTCAACGAGTGGTGAGCAGGATTTTCACCATTTAAAACAGCGAGAGAAGAGCAGTGTTTTCACAGTTTTAAACAGCGAGAGGAAAGCAGGGTTTTCACAGTTTAAAACAACGTGAGGTGAGCAGGTTTTTCACAGTTTAAAACAGCGAGAGGTGAGCAGGATTTTCACAGTTTAAAACAGCGACAGGAGAGCAGGGTTTTCACAGTTTAAAACAGCGAGAGGATGGCAGGGTTTTCACAGTTTAAAACAGCAAGAGGTGAGCAGGAATTTCACAGTTTAAAACAGCGAGAGGAGAGCTGGGTTTTCACTGTTTAAAACAGCGAGAGGAGAGCAGGGCTTTCACAGATTAAAACAGCGAGAGGAGAGCAGGATTTTCACAGTTTAAAACAGTGAGAGGTGAGCAGGATTTTCACAGTTTAAAACGGTGAGAGGCGAGCAGGATTTTCACAGTTTAAAACAGCGAGAGGTAAGCTGGGATTTTCACAGTTTAAAATAGCCAGAGGAGAGCCAGGATTTTAAGAGTTTGAAACAGCGGATGGAAAGAAGAATTTTTACAGTTTAACAGAGCGTGAAGAGAGCAGGTTTTTCACAGTTTAAAACAACGAGAGGAAATGTGCGATATTTACCTTTTGAAACTGCGAGAGGAAAGCTGCGATTTTCACACTAGAAAACAAGGAGATGTTGGCCAGGATTTTCACATTTTAAAACAGTGAGAGTACAGCAGGATTTTCACAGTTTCTGTAAACGAGAGGAGAGCCGTATTTTCACTGTTTAAATCTCCGAGAGGAGAGCTTGTGTTTTCCCAATTTAAAAGAGTGAGAGGTGAGCTTGGGTGTTCACACTTTAAAACAGCGAGAGGAGAGCAGGATTTTCACAGTTTAAAACAGCGAGAGGAGAGCAGGTTTTTCACAGTTTACAGACAGCGAGAGTTGAGCTGGATTTTCAGAGTTTAGAACAGCGAAAGTAGAGGAGGATTTTCACCGTTTAAAACAGCGAGAGGATGCTGGGAATTTCACAATTGAAAACACCAAGAGCTGAGCAGGATTTTCACAGCATAAAACAGCCAGACGAAAGCTGGATTTGCACACTTTAAAACAGCGAGAGGAGAGCTGAAATTTTCACAGTTAAAAACAGCCAGAGGAGAGGTGGGATTTTCACAGTTTTAAACAGCGAGAGGAGAGCCTGGATTTTCACAGTTTAAAACTGCGAGAGGTGAGCAGGATATTCACAGTTTAAAACAGCGAGAGGCGAGCAGGTTTTTCAGAGTTTAAAACAGCGAGAGGAGAGCAGAATTTTCACAGTTTAAAACAGCGAGAGGAGAGCAGGATTTTCACAGCTTAAAACAGCGAGAGGAGAGCAGGATTTTCACAGTTGAAAACAGCGAGAGGAGAGCAGGATTTTCACAGTTTAAAACAGCGATAGGAGAGATGGGATTTTCACAGTTTAAAACAGCGAGAGGAGAGCAGGATTTTCACAGTTTACAGACAGCGAGAGGTGAGCTGGATTTTCAGAGTTTAGAACAGCGAAAGTAGAGGAGGATTTTCACAGTTTAAAACAGCGAGAGGAGAGCTGGGAATTTCACAATTGAAAACACCAAGAGCTGAGCAGGATTTTCACAGCATAAAACAGCCAGACGAAAGCTGGATTTGCACACTTTAAAACAGCGAGAGGAGAGCTGGAATTTTCACAGTTAAAAACAGCCAGAGGAGAGGTGGGATTTTCACAGTTTTAAACAGCGAGAGGAGAGCCTGGATTTTCACTGTTTAAAACTGCGAGAGGTGAGCAGGATATTCACAGTTTAAAACAGCGAGAGGCGAGCAGATTTTTCAGAGTTTAAAACAGCGAGAGGAGAGCAGAATTTTCACAGTTTAAAACAGCGAGAGGAGAGCAGGATTTTCACAGTTTAAAACAGCGAGAGGAGAGCAGGATTTTCACAGTTTAAAACAGCGAGAGGAGAGCAGGATTTTCACAGTTGAAAACAGCGAGAGGAGAGCAGGATTTTCACACTTTAAAACAGCGATAGGAGAGCTGGGATTTTCACAGTTTAAAACAGCGAGAGGAGAGCAGGATTTTCACAGTTTACAGACAGCGAGAGGTGAGCTGGATTTTCAGAGTTTAGAACAGCGAAAGTAGATGAGGATTTTCACAGTTCAAAACAGCGAGAGGAGAGCTGGGAATTTCACAATTGAAAACACCGAGAGGTGAGCAGAATTTTCACAGTTTAGAACAGCAAGAGGAGCGCTGCTAATTTCACAACTGAAAACACTGAGAGGAGAGCAGGATTTGCACGGCGTAAAACTGCCTGACAAAGCTGGATTTTCACACTTTAAAACAGTGAAAGAAGAGCTGGGATTTTCACAGTTAAAAGCAGCCAGAGGAGAGCCTCAATTTTCACTGTTTAAAACTGCGAGAGATGAGCAGGATATTCACTGTTTAAAACTGCGAGAGGTGAGCAGGATATTCACAGTTTAAAACAGCGAGAGGCGAGCAGGTTTTTCACAGTTTAAAACAGCGAGAGGAGTGCAGAATTTTCACAGTTTAAAACAGCGAGAGGAGAGCAGGATTTTCACAGTTTAAAACACCGAGAGGAGAGCAGGATTTTCACAGTTTAAAACAGCGAGAGGAGAGCAGGATTTTCACAGTTTAAAACAGCGAGAGGAGAGCAGGATTTTCACAGTTGAAAACAGCGAGAGGAGAGCAGGATTTTCACACTTTAAAACAGCGATAGGAGAGCTGGGATTTTCACAGTTTAAAACAGCGAGAGGAGAGCAGGATTTTCACAGTTTACAGACAGCGAGAGGTGAGCTGGATTTTCAGAGTTTAGAACAGCGAAAGTAGATGAGGATTTTCACAGTTCAAAACAGCGAGAGGAGAGCTGGGAATTTCACAATTGAAAACACCGAGAGGTGAGCAGAATTTTCACAGTTTAGAACAGCAAGAGGAGCGCTGCTAATTTCACAACTGAAAACACTGAGAGGAGAGCAGGATTTGCACGGCGTAAAACTGCCTGACAAAGCTGGATTTTCACACTTTAAAGCAGTGAAAGAAGAGCTGGGATTTTCAAAGTTAAAAGCAGCCAGAGGAGAGCCTCGATTTTCAGTGTTTAAAACTGCGAGAGGTGAGCAGGATATTCACTGTTTAAAACTGCGAGAGGTGAGCAGGATATTCACAGTTTAAAACAGCGAGAGGCGAGCAGGTTTTTCAGATTTTAAAACAGCGAGAGGAGAGCAGGATTTTCACAGTTTAAAACAGCGAGAGGAATGCAGGATTTTCACAGTTTAAAACAGCGAGAGGAGAGCAGGATTTTCACAGTTTAAAACAGCGATAGGAGAGCAGGGTTTTCACAGTTTAAAACAGTGAGAGCTGACCCTGAATTTCACAGTTTAAAACAGCGAGAGTTGAGCAGGATTTTCACAGTTTAAAACAGCGAGAGGAGAGCAGGATTTTCCTAGTTTAAAACAGCGAGAGGAGAGCTGGTAATTTCACAATTGAAAACCCAGAGAGGTGAGCAGGATTTGCACAGCATAAATCAGCGAGAGGAGAGCAGGGTTTTCACAGTTCAAAACAGCGAGAGGAGAGCACGATTTTCACAGTTTAAAACAGCGAGAGGAGAGCAGGATTTTCACAGTTTAAAACAGCTAGAGGAGAGCTGGTAATTTCACAATTGAAAACACAGAGTGGTGAGCAGGATTTGCACAGCATAAATCAGCGAGAGGAGAGCAGGATTTTCACAGTGGAAAACAAGGGTTGGCCAGGATTTTCACATTTTAAAACAGTGAGAGTATACAGCAGGATTTTCACAGTTTCAGTAAACGAGAGGAGAGCGGTATTTTCACTGTTTAAATCTCCGAGAGGAGAGCTTGTGTTTTCCCAATTTAAAAGAGCGAGAGGTGAGCTTGGGTGTTCACACTTTAAAACAGCGAGAGGAGAGCAGGAATTTCACAGTTTAAAACAGCGAGAGTAGAGCTGTGATTTTCACCTTTTAAAACAGCGTGAAGTGAGCAGGATTTTCACAGTTTAAAGCAGTGAGAGGAGAGCAGGATTTTCACAGTTTAAAACAGCGAGAGGAAAGCAGTGTTTTAACAGTTTAAAACAGCGAGAGGTGAGCGTGGGTGTTCACAGTTTAAAACAGCGAGAGGAGAGCAGGATTTTCACAATTTAAAACAGCGAGAGGAGAGCCAGATTTTCACAGTTTAAAACAGCGAGAGGAGAGCCAGATTTTCACAGTTTAAAACAGCGATAGGAGAGCTGGGATTTTCACAGTTTAAAACAGCGAGAGGAGAGCAGGTTTTTCACAGTTTACAGACAGCGAGAGTTGAGCTGGATTTTCAGAGTTTAGAACAGCGAAAGTAGAGGAGGATTTTCACCGTTTAAAACAGCGAGAGGATGCTGGGAATTTCACAATTGAAAACACCAAGAGCTGAGCAGGATTTTCACAGCATAAAACAGCCAGACAAAAACTGGATTTGCACACTTTAAAACAGCGAGAGGAGAGCTGGAATTTTCACAGTTAAAAACAGCCAGAGGAGAGGTGGGATTTTCACAGTTTTAAACAGCGAGAGGAGAGCCTGGATTTTCACTGTTTAAAACTGCGAGAGGTGAGCAGGATATTCACAGTTTAAAACAGCGAGAGGCGAGCAGGTTTTTCAGAGTTTAAAACAGCGAGAGGAGAGCAGAATTTTCACAGTTTAAAACAGCGAGAGGCGAGCAGGTTTTTCAGAGTTTAAAACAGCGAGAGGAGAGCAGAATTTTCACAGTTTAAAACAGCGAGAGGAGAGCAGGATTTTCACAGTTGAAAACAGCGAGAAGAGAGCAGGATTTTCACAGTTTAAAACAGCGAGAGGAGAGATGGGATTTTCACAGTTTAAAACAGCGAGAGGAGAGCAGGATTTTCACAGTTTACAGACAGCGAGAGGTGAGCTGGATTTTCAGAGTTTAGAACAGCGAAAGTAGAGGAGGATTTTCACCGTTTAAAACAGCGAGAGGAGAGCTGGGAATTTCACAGTTGAAAACACCAAGAGCTGAGCAGGATTTTCACAGCATAAAACAGCCAGACGAAAGCTGGATTTGCACACTTTAAAACAGCGAGAGGAGAGCTGGGATTTTCACAGTTAAAAACAGCCAGAGGAGAGGTGGGATTTTCACAGTTTTAAACAGCGAGAGGAGAGCCTGGATTTTCACTGTTTAAAACTGCGAGAGGTGAGCAGGATATTCACAGTTTAAAACAGCAAGAGGAGAGCAGGTTTTTCACAGTTTAAAACAGCGAGAGGAGAGCAGAATTTTCACAGTTTAAAACAGCGAGAGGAGAGCAGGATTTTCACAGTTTAAAACACCGAGAGGAGAGCAGGATTTTCACAGTTTAAAACAGCGAGAGGAGAGCAGGATTTTCACAGTTTAAAACAGCGAGAGGAGAGCAGGATTTTCACAGTTGAAAACAGCGAGAGGAGAGCAGGATTTTCACACTTTAAAACAGCGATAGGAGAGCTGGGATTTTCACAGTTTAAAACAGCGAGAGGAGAGCAGGATTTTCACAGTTTACAGACAGCGAGAGGTGAGCTGGATTTTCAGAGTTTAGAACAGCGAAAGTAGATGAGGATTTTCACAGTTCAAAACAGCGAGAGGAGAGCTGGGAATTTCACAATTGAAAACACCGAGAGGTGAGCAGCATTTTCACAGTTTAGAACAGCAAGAGGAGCGCTGCTAATTTCACAACTGAAAACACTGAGAGGAGAGCAGGATTTGCACGGCGTAAAACTGCCTGACAAAGCTGGATTTTCACACTTTAAAACAGTGAAAGAAGAGCTGGGATTTTCACAGTTAAAAGCAGCCAGAGGAGAGCCTCAATTTTCACTGTTTAAAACTGCGAGAGATGAGCAGGATATTCACTGTTTAAAACTGCGAGAGGTGAGCAGGATATTCACAGTTTAAAACAGCGAGAGGCGAGCAGGTTTTTCACAGTTTAAAACAGCGAGAGGAGAGCAGAATTTTCACAGTTTAAAACAGCGAGAGGAGAGCAGGATTTTCACAGTTTAAAACACCGAGAGGAGAGCAGGATTTTCACAGTTTAAAACAGCGAGAGGAGAGCAGGATTTTCACAGTTTAAAACAGCGAGAGGAGAGCAGGATTTTCACAGTTGAAAACAGCGAGAGGAGAGCAGGATTTTCACACTTTAAAACAGCGATAGGAGAGCTGGGATTTTCACAGTTTAAAACAGCGAGAGGAGAGCAGGATTTTCACAGTTTACAGACAGCGAGAGGTGAGCTGGATTTTCAGAGTTTAGAACAGCGAAAGTAGATGAGGATTTTCACAGTTCAAAACAGCGAGAGGAGAGCTGGGAATTTCACAATTGAAAACACCGAGAGGTGAGCAGAATTTTCACAGTTTAGAACAGCAAGAGGAGCGCTGCTAATTTCACAACTGAAAACACTGAGAGGAGAGCAGGATTTGCACGGCGTAAAACTGCCTGACAAAGCTGGATTTTCACACTTTAAAGCAGTGAAAGAAGAGCTGGGATTTTCACAGTTAAAAGCAGCCAGAGGAGAGCCTCGATTTTCACTGTTTAAAACTGCGAGAGGTGAGCAGGATATTCACTGTTTAAAACTGCGAGAGGTGAGCAGGATATTCACAGTTTAAAACAGCGAGAGGCGAGCAGGTTTTTCAGATTTTAAAACAGCGAGAGGAGAGCAGGATTTTCACAGTTTAAAACAGCGAGAGGAAAGCAGGATTTTCACAGTTTAAAACAGCGAGAGGAGAGCAGGATTTTCACAGTTTAAAACAGCGATAGGAGAGCTGGGATTTTCACAGTTTAAAACAGCGATAGGAGAGCTGGGATTTTCACAGTTTAAAACAGCGAGAGGAGAGCAGGATTTTCACAGTTTACAGACAGCGAGAGGTGAGCTGGATTTTCAGAGTTTAGAACAGCGAAAGTAGCGGAGGATTTTCACAGTTTAAAACAGCGAAAGGAGAGCTGGTAATTTCACAATTGAAAACACTGAGAGGTGAGCAGGATTTGCACAGCATAAATCAGCGAGAGGAGAGCAGGATTTTCACAGCATAAAACTGCCGGACGAAAGCAGGATTTTCGCTGTTTAAAACAGCGAGAGGAGAGCTGGAATTTTCACAGTTTAAAACAGCCAGAGGAGAGGTGGGATTTTCACAGTTTTAAACAGCGAGAGGAGAGCTGGAATTTTCACAGTTTAAAACAGCCAGAGGAGAGGTGGGATTTTCACAGTTTTAAACAGCGAGAGGAGAGCAGGATTTTCAGTTTAAAATTGCGAGAGGTGAGCAGGATTTTCACGGTTTAAAAAAGTGAAAGGTGAGCAGGTTTTTCACAGTTTAAAACTGCGAGAGGTGAGCAGGATTTTCACAGTTTAAAACAGCGAGAGGAGAGCAGGGTTTTCACAGTTTAAAACAGCGACAGGAGAGCAGGGTTTTCACTGTTTAAAACAGCGAGAGCTGAGCAGGAATTTCACAGTTTAAAACAGCGAGAGGAGAGCTGGATTTTCACAGTTTAAAACAGCGAGTGGATAGTCGGCTATTCACTGTTTAAAACAGCGAGAGGAAAGAAGGATTTTCACAGTTTAAAACAGCGAGAGGACAACAGGTTTTTCACAGTTTAATTCAACGAGTGGTGAGCAGGATTTTCACCATTTAAAACAGCGAGAGAAGAGCAGTGTTTTCACAGTTTTAAACAGCGAGAGGAAAGCAGGGTTTTCACAGTTTAAAACAACGTGAGGTGAGCAGGTTTTTCACAGTTTAAAACAGCGAGAGGTGAGCAGGATTTTCACAGTTTAAAACAGCGACAGGAGAGCAGGGTTTTCACAGTTTAAAACAGCGAGAGGATGGCAGGGTTTTCACAGTTTAAAACAGCAAGAGGTGAGCAGGAATTTCACAGTTTAAAACAGCGAGAGGAGAGCAGGGTTTTCACTGTTTAAAACAGCGAGAGGAGAGCAGGGCTTTCACAGATTAAAACAGCGAGAGGAGAGCAGGATTTTCACAGTTTAAAACAGTGAGAGGTGAGCAGGATTTTCACAGTTTAAAACGGTGAGAGGCGAGCAGGATTTTCACAGTTTAAAACAGCGAGAGGTAAGCTGGGATTTTCACAGTTTAAAATAGCCAGAGGAGAGCCAGGATTTTAAGAGTTTGAAACAGCGGATGGAAAGAAGAATTTTTACAGTTTAACAGAGGTTGAAGAGAGCAGGTTTTTCACAGTTTAAAACAACGAGAGGAAATGTGCGATATTTACCTTTTGAAACTGCGAGAGGAAAGCTGCGATTTTCACACTAGAAAACAAGGAGATGTTGGCCAGGATTTTCACATTTTAAAACAGTGAGAGTACAGCAGGATTTTCACAGTTTCTGTAAACGAGAGGAGAGCCGTATTTTCACTGTTTAAATCTCCGAGAGGAGAGCTTGTGTTTTCCCAATTTAAAAGAGTGAGAGGTGAGCTTGGGTGTTCACACTTTAAAACAGCGAGAGGAGAGCAGGATTTTCACAGTTTAAAACAGCGAGAGGAGAGCAGGTTTTTCACAGTTTACAGACAGCGAGAGTTGAGCTGGATTTTCAGAGTTTAGAACAGCGAAAGTAGAGGAGGATTTTCACCGTTTAAAACAGCGAGAGGAGAGCTGGGAATTTCACAATTGAAAACACCAAGAGCTGAGCAGGATTTTCACAGCATAAAACAGCCAGACGAAAGCTGGATTTGCACACTTTAAAACAGCGAGAGGAGAGCTGAAATTTTCACAGTTAAAAACAGCCAGAGGAGAGGTGGGATTTTCACAGTTTTAAACAGCGAGAGGAGAGCCTGGATTTTCACAGTTTAAAACTGCGAGAGGTGAGCAGGATATTCACAGTTTAAAACAGCGAGAGGCGAGCAGGTTTTTCAGAGTTTAAAACAGCGAGAGGAGAGCAGAATTTTCACAGTTTAAAACAGCGAGAGGAGAGCAGGATTTTCACAGCTTAAAACAGCGAGAGGAGAGCAGGATTTTCACAGTTGAAAACAGCGAGAGGAGAGCAGGATTTTCACAGTTTAAAACAGCGATAGGAGAGATGGGATTTTCACAGTTTAAAACAGCGAGAGGAGAGCAGGATTTTCACAGTTTACAGACAGCGAGAGGTGAGCTGGATTTTCAGAGTTTAGAACAGCGAAAGTAGAGGAGGATTTTCACAGTTTAAAACAGCGAGAGGAGAGCTGGGAATTTCACAATTGAAAACACCAAGAGCTGAGCAGGATTTTCACAGCATAAAACAGCCAGACGAAAGCTGGATTTGCACACTTTAAAACAGCGAGAGGAGAGCTGGAATTTTCACAGTTAAAAACAGCCAGAGGAGAGGTGGGATTTTCACAGTTTTAAACAGCGAGAGGAGAGCCTGGATTTTCACTGTTTAAAACTGCGAGAGGTGAGCAGGATATTCACAGTTTAAAACAGCGAGAGGCGAGCAGATTTTTCAGAGTTTAAAACAGCGAGAGGAGAGCAGAATTTTCACAGTTTAAAACAGCGAGAGGAGAGCAGGATTTTCACAGTTTAAAACAGCGAGAGGAGAGTAGGATTTTCACAGTTTAAAACAGCGAGAGGAGAGCAGGATTTTCACAGTTGAAAACAGCGAGAGGAGAGCAGGATTTTCAGAGTTTAGAACAGCGAAAGTAGATGAGGATTTTCACAGTTCAAAACAGCGAGAGGAGAGCTGGGAATTTCACAATTGAAAACACCGAGAGGTGAGCAGAATTTTCACAGTTTAGAACAGCAAGAGGAGCGCTGCTAATTTCACAACTGAAAACACTGAGAGGAGAGCAGGATTTGCACGGCGTAAAACTGCCTGACAAAGCTGGATTTTCACACTTTAAAACAGTGAAAGAAGAGCTGGGATTTTCACAGTTAAAAGCAGCCAGAGGAGAGCCTCAATTTTCACTGTTTAAAACTGCGAGAGATGAGCAGGATATTCACTGTTTAAAACTGCGAGAGGTGAGCAGGATATTCACAGTTTAAAACAGCGAGAGGCGAGCAGGTTTTTCACAGTTTAAAACAGCGAGAGGAGTGCAGAATTTTCACAGTTTAAAACAGCGAGAGGAGAGCAGGATTTTCACAGTTTAAAACACCGAGAGGAGAGCAGGATTTTCACAGTTTAAAACAGCGAGAGGAGAGCAGGATTTTCACAGTTTAAAACAGCGAGAGGAGAGCAGGATTTTCACAGTTGAAAACAGCGAGAGGAGAGCAGGATTTTCACACTTTAAAACAGCGATAGGAGAGCTGGGATTTTCACAGTTTAAAACAGCGAGAGGAGAGCAGGATTTTCACAGTTTACAGACAGCGAGAGGTGAGCTGGATTTTCAGAGTTTAGAACAGCGAAAGTAGATGAGGATTTTCACAGTTCAAAACAGCGAGAGGAGAGCTGGGAATTTCACAATTGAAAACACCGAGAGGTGAGCAGAATTTTCACAGTTTAGAACAGCAAGAGGAGCGCTGCTAATTTCACAACTGAAAACACTGAGAGGAGAGCAGGATTTGCACGGCGTAAAACTGCCTGACAAAGCTGGATTTTCACACTTTAAAGCAGTGAAAGAAGAGCTGGGATTTTCACAGTTAAAAGCAGCCAGAGGAGAGCCTCGATTTTCACTGTTTAAAACTGCGAGAGGTGAGCAGGATATTCACTGTTTAAAACTGCGAGAGGTGAGCAGGATATTCACAGTTTAAAACAGCGAGAGGCGAGCAGGTTTTTCAGATTTTAAAACAGCGAGAGGAGAGCAGGATTTTCACAGTTTAAAACAGCGAGAGGAAAGCAGGATTTTCACAGTTTAAAACAGCGAGAGGAGAGCAGGATTTTCACAGTTTAAAACAGCGATAGGAGAGCTTGGATTTTCACAGTTTAAAACAGCGATAGGAGAGCTGGGATTTTCACAGTTTAAAACAGCGAGAGGAGAGCAGGATTTTCACAGTTTACAGACAGCGAGAGGTGAGCTGGATTTTCAGAGTTTAGAACAGCGAAAGTAGCGGAGGATTTTCACAGTTTAAAACAGCGAAAGGAGAGCTGGTAATTTCACAATTGAAAACACTGAGAGGTGAGCAGGATTTGCACAGCATAAATCAGCGAGAGGAGAGCAGGATTTTCACAGCATAAAACTGCCGGACGAAAGCAGGATTTTCGCTGTTTAAAACAGCGAGAGGAGAGCTGGAATTTTCACAGTTTAAAACAGCCAGAGGAGAGGTGGGATTTTCACAGTTTTAAACAGCGAGAGGAGAGCTGGAATTTTCACAGTTTAAAACAGCCAGAGGAGAAGTGGGATTTTCACAGTTTTAAACAGCGAGAGGAGAGCAGGATTTTCAGTTTAAAATTGCGAGAGGTGAGCAGGATTTTCACGGTTTAAAAAAGTGAAAGGTGAGCAGGTTTTTCACAGTTTAAAACTGCGAGAGGTGAGCAGGATTTTCACAGTTTAAAACAGCGAGAGGAGAGCAGGGTTTTCACAGTTTAAAACAGCGACAGGAGAGCAGGGTTTTCACTGTTTAAAACAGCGAGAGCTGAGCAGGAATTTCACAGTTTAAAACAGCGAGAGGAGAGCTGGATTTTCACAGTTTAAAACAGCGAGTGGATAGTCGGCTATTCACTGTTTAAAACAGCGAGAGGAAAGAAGGATTTTCACAGTTTAAAACAGCGAGAGGACAACAGGTTTTTCACAGTTTAATTCAATGAGTGGTGAGCAGGATTTTCACCATTTAAAACAGCGAGAGAAGAGCAGTGTTTTCACAGTTTTAAACAGCGAGAGGAAAGCAGGGTTTTCACAGTTTAAAACAACGTGAGGTGAGCAGGTTTTTCACAGTTTAAAACAGCGAGAGGTGAGCAGGATTTTCACAGTTTAAAACAGCGACAGGAGAGCAGGGTTTTCACAGTTTAAAACAGCGAGAGGATGGCAGGGTTTTCACAGTTTAAAACAGCAAGAGGTGAGCAGGAATTTCACAGTTTAAAACAGCGAGAGGAGAGCTGGGTTTTCACTGTTTAAAACAGCGAGAGGAGAGCAGGGCTTTCACAGATTAAAACAGCGAGAGGAGAGCAGGATTTTCACAGTTTAAAACAGTGAGAGGTGAGCAGGATTTTCACAGTTTAAAACGGTGAGAGGCGAGCAGGATTTTCACAGTTTAAAACAGCGAGAGGTAAGCTGGGATTTTCACAGTTTAAAATAGCCAGAGGAGAGCCAGGATTTTAAGAGTTTGAAACAGCGGATGGAAAGAAGAATTTTTACAGTTTAACAGAGCGTGAAGAGAGCAGGTTTTTCACAGTTTAAAACAACGAGAGGAAATGTGCAATATTTACCTTTTGAAACTGCGAGAGGAAAGCTGCGATTTTCACACTAGAAAACAAGGAGATGTTGGCCAGGATTTTCACATTTTAAAACAGTGAGAGTACAGCAGGATTTTCACAGTTTCTGTAAACGAGAGGAGAGCCGTATTTTCACTGTTTAAATCTCCGAGAGGAGAGCTTGTGTTTTCCCAATTTAAAAGAGTGAGAGGTGAGCTTGGGTGTTCACACTTTAAAACAGCGAGAGGAGAGCAGGATTTTCACAGTTTAAAACAGCGAGAGGAGAGCAGGTTTTTCACAGTTTACAGACAGCGAGAGTTGAGCTGGATTTTCAGAGTTTAGAACAGCGAAAGTAGAGGAGGATTTTCACCGTTTAAAACAGCGAGAGGATGCTGGGAATTTCACAATTGAAAACACCAAGAGCTGAGCAGGATTTTCACAGCATAAAACAGCCAGACGAAAGCTGGATTTGCACACTTTAAAACAGCGAGAGGAGAGCTGGAATTTTCACAGTTAAAAACAGCCAGAGGAGAGGTGGGATTTTCACAGTTTTAAACAGCGAGAGGAGAGCCTGGATTTTCACAGTTTAAAACTGCGAGAGGTGAGCAGGATATTCACAGTTTAAAACAGCGAGAGGCGAGCAGGTTTTTCAGAGTTTAAAACAGCGAGAGGAGAGCAGAATTTTCACAGTTTAAAACAGCGAGAGGAGAGCAGGATTTTCACAGCTTAAAACAGCGAGAGGAGAGCAGGATTTTCACAGTTGAAAACAGCGAGAGGAGAGCAGGATTTTCACAGTTTAAAACAGCGATAGGAGAGATGGGATTTTCACAGTTTAAAACAGCGAGAGGAGAGCAGGATTTTCACAGTTTACAGACAGCGAGAGGTGAGCTGGATTTTCAGAGTTTAGAACAGCGAAAGTAGAGGAGGATTTTCACAGTTTAAAACAGCGAGAGGAGAGCTGGGAATTTCACAATTGAAAACACCAAGAGCTGAGCAGGATTTTCACAGCATAAAACAGCCAGACGACAGCTGGATTTGCACACTTTAAAACAGCGAGAGGAGAGCTGGAATTTTCACAGTTAAAAACAGCCAGAGGAGAGGTGGGATTTTCACAGTTTTAAACAGCGAGAGGAGAGCCTGGATTTTCACTGTTTAAAACTGCGAGAGGTGAGCAGGATATTCACAGTTTAAAACAGCGAGAGGCGAGCAGATTTTTCAGAGTTTAAAACAGCGAGAGGAGAGCAGAATTTTCACAGTTTAAAACAGCGAGAGGAGAGCAGGATTTTCACAGTTTAAAACAGCGAGAGGAGAGTAGGATTTTCACAGTTTAAAACAGCGAGAGGAGAGCAGGATTTTCACAGTTGAAAACAGCGAGAGGAGAGCAGGATTTTCACACTTTAAAACAGCGATAGGAGAGCTGGGATTTTCACAGTTTAAAACAGCGAGAGGAGAGCAGGATTTTCACAGTTTACAGACAGCGAGAGGTGAGCTGGATTTTCAGAGTTTAGAACAGCGAAAGTAGATGAGGATTTTCACAGTTCAAAACAGCGAGAGGAGAGCTGGGAATTTCACAATTGAAAACACCGAGAGGTGAGCAGAATTTTCACAGTTTAGAACAGCAAGAGGAGCGCTGCTAATTTCACAACTGAAAACACTGAGAGGAGAGCAGGATTTGCACGGCGTAAAACTGCCTGACAAAGCTGGATTTTCACACTTTAAAACAGTGAAAGAAGAGCTGGGATTTTCACAGTTAAAAGCAGCCAGAGGAGAGCCTCAATTTTCACTGTTTAAAACTGCGAGAGATGAGCAGGATATTCACTGTTTAAAACTGCGAGAGGTGAGCAGGATATTCACAGTTTAAAACAGCGAGAGGCGAGCAGGTTTTTCACAGTTTAAAACAGCGAGAGGAGTGCAGAATTTTCACAGTTTAAAACAGCGAGAGGAGAGCAGGATTTTCACAGTTTAAAACACCGAGAGGAGAGCAGGATTTTCACAGTTTAAAACAGCGAGAGGAGAGCAGGATTTTCACAGTTTAAAACAGCGAGAGGAGAGCAGGATTTTCACAGTTGAAAACAGCGAGAGGAGAGCAGGATTTTCACACTTTAAAACAGCGATAGGAGAGCTGGGATTTTCACAGTTTAAAACAGCGAGAGGAGAGCAGGATTTTCACAGTTTACAGACAGCGAGAGGTGAGCTGGATTTTCAGAGTTTAGAACAGCGAAAGTAGATGAGGATTTTCACAGTTCAAAACAGCGAGAGGAGAGCTGGGAATTTCACAATTGAAAACACCGAGAGGTGAGCAGAATTTTCACAGTTTAGAACAGCAAGAGGAGCGCTGCTAATTTCACATCTGAAAACACTGAGAGGAGAGCAGGATTTGCACGGCGTAAAACTGCCTGACAAAGCTGGATTTTCACACTTTAAAGCAGTGAAAGAAGAGCTGGGATTTTCACAGTTAAAAGCAGCCAGAGGAGAGCCTCGATTTTCACTGTTTAAAACTGCGAGAGGTGAGCAGGATATTCACTGTTTAAAACTGCGAGAGGTGAGCAGGATATTCACAGTTTAAAACAGCGAGAGGCGAGCAGGTTTTTCAGATTTTAAAACAGCGAGAGGAGAGCAGGATTTTCACAGTTTAAAACAGCGAGAGGAAAGCAGGATTTTCACAGTTTAAAACAGCGAGAGGAGAGCAGGATTTTCACAGTTTAAAACAGCGATAGGAGAGCTTGGATTTTCACAGTTTAAAACAGCGATAGGAGAGCTGGGATTTTCACAGTTTAAAACAGCGAGAGGAGAGCAGGATTTTCACAGTTTACAGACAGCGAGAGGTGAGCTGGATTTTCAGAGTTTAGAACAGCGAAAGTAGCGGAGGATTTTCACAGTTTAAAACAGCGAAAGGAGAGCTGGTAATTTCACAATTGAAAACACTGAGAGGTGAGCAGGATTTGCACAGCATAAATCAGCGAGAGGAGAGCAGGATTTTCACAGCATAAAACTGCCGGACGAAAGCAGGATTTTCGCTGTTTAAAACAGCGAGAGGAGAGCTGGAATTTTCACAGTTTAAAACAGCCAGAGGAGAGGTGGGATTTTCACAGTTTTAAACAGCGAGAGGAGAGCTGGAATTTTCACAGTTTAAAACAGCCAGAGGAGAAGTGGGATTTTCACAGTTTTAAACAGCGAGAGGAGAGCAGGATTTTCAGTTTAAAATTGCGAGAGGTGAGCAGGATTTTCACGGTTTAAAAAAGTGAAAGGTGAGCAGGTTTTTCACAGTTTAAAACTGCGAGAGGTGAGCAGGATTTTCACAGTTTAAAACAGCGAGAGGAGAGCAGGGTTTTCACAGTTTAAAACAGCGACAGGAGAGCAGGGTTTTCACTGTTTAAAACAGCGAGAGCTGAGCAGGAATTTCACAGTTTAAAACAGCGAGAGGAGAGCTGGATTTTCACAGTTTAAAACAGCGAGTGGATAGTCGGCTATTCACTGTTTAAAACAGCGAGAGGAAAGAAGGATTTTCACAGTTTAAAACAGCGAGAGGACAACAGGTTTTTCACAGTTTAATTCAATGAGTGGTGAGCAGGATTTTCACCATTTAAAACAGCGAGAGAAGAGCAGTGTTTTCACAGTTTTAAACAGCGAGAGGAAAGCAGGGTTTTCACAGTTTAAAACAACGTGAGGTGAGCAGGTTTTTCACAGTTTAAAACAGCGAGAGGTGAGCAGGATTTTCACAGTTTAAAACAGCGACAGGAGAGCAGGGTTTTCACAGTTTAAAACAGCGAGAGGATGGCAGGGTTTTCACAGTTTAAAACAGCAAGAGGTGAGCAGGAATTTCACAGTTTAAAACAGCGAGAGGAGAGCTGGGTTTTCACTGTTTAAAACAGCGAGAGGAGAGCAGGGCTTTCACAGATTAAAACAGCGAGAGGAGAGCAGGATTTTCACAGTTTAAAACAGTGAGAGGTGAGCAGGATTTTCACAGTTTAAAACGGTGAGAGGCGAGCAGGATTTTCACAGTTTAAAACAGCGAGAGGTAAGCTGGGATTTTCACAGTTTAAAATAGCCAGAGGAGAGCCAGGATTTTAAGAGTTTGAAACAGCGGATGGAAAGAAGAATTTTTACAGTTTAACAGAGCGTGAAGAGAGCAGGTTTTTCACAGTTTAAAACAACGAGAGGAAATGTGCAATATTTACCTTTTGAAACTGCGAGAGGAAAGCTGCGATTTTCACACTAGAAAACAAGGAGATGTTGGCCAGGATTTTCACATTTTAAAACAGTGAGAGTACAGCAGGATTTTCACAGTTTCTGTAAACGAGAGGAGAGCCGTATTTTCACTGTTTAAATCTCCGAGAGGAGAGCTTGTGTTTTCCCAATTTAAAAGAGTGAGAGGTGAGCTTGGGTGTTCACACTTTAAAACAGCGAGAGGAGAGCAGGATTTTCACAGTTTAAAACAGCGAGAGGAGAGCAGGTTTTTCACAGTTTACAGACAGCGAGAGTTGAGCTGGATTTTCAGAGTTTAGAACAGCGAAAGTAGAGGAGGATTTTCACCGTTTAAAACAGCGAGAGGATGCTGGGAATTTCACAATTGAAAACACCAAGAGCTGAGCAGGATTTTCACAGCATAAAACAGCCAGACGAAAGCTGGATTTGCACACTTTAAAACAGCGAGAGGAGAGCTGGAATTTTCACAGTTAAAAACAGCCAGAGGAGAGGTGGGATTTTCACAGTTTTAAACAGCGAGAGGAGAGCCTGGATTTTCACAGTTTAAAACTGCGAGAGGTGAGCAGGATATTCACAGTTTAAAACAGCGAGAGGCGAGCAGGTTTTTCAGAGTTTAAAACAGCGAGAGGAGAGCAGAATTTTCACAGTTTAAAACAGCGAGAGGAGAGCAGGATTTTCACAGCTTAAAACAGCGAGAGGAGAGCAGGATTTTCACAGTTGAAAACAGCGAGAGGAGAGCAGGATTTTCACAGTTTAAAACAGCGATAGGAGAGATGGGATTTTCACAGTTTAAAACAGCGAGAGGAGAGCAGGATTTTCACAGTTTACAGACAGCGAGAGGTGAGCTGGATTTTCAGAGTTTAGAACAGCGAAAGTAGAGGAGGATTTTCACAGTTTAAAACAGCGAGAGGAGAGCTGGGAATTTCACAATTGAAAACACCAAGAGCTGAGCAGGATTTTCACAGCATAAAACAGCCAGACGAAAGCTGGATTTGCACACTTTAAAACAGCGAGAGGAGAGCTGGAATTTTCACAGTTAAAAACAGCCAGAGGAGAGGTGGGATTTTCACAGTTTTAAACAGCGAGAGGAGAGCCTGGATTTTCACTGTTTAAAACTGCGAGAGGTGAGCAGGATATTCACAGTTTAAAACAGCGAGAGGCGAGCAGATTTTTCAGAGTTTAAAACAGCGAGAGGAGAGCAGAATTTTCACAGTTTAAAACAGCGAGAGGAGAGCAGGATTTTCACAGTTTAAAACAGCGAGAGGAGAGCAGGATTTTCACAGTTTAAAACAGCGAGAGGAGAGCAGGATTTTCACAGTTGAAAACAGCGAGAGGAGAGCAGGATTTTCACACTTTAAAACAGCGATAGGAGAGCTGGGATTTTCACAGTTTAAAACAGCGAGAGGAGAGCAGGATTTTCACAGCTTACAGACAGCGAGAGGTGAGCAGGATTTTCAGAGTTTAGAACAGCGAAAGTAGATGAGGATTTTCACAGTTCAAAACAGCGAGAGGAGAGCTGGGAATTTCACAATTGAAAACACCGAGAGGTGAGCAGAATTTTCACAGTTTAAAACAGCAAGAGGAGCGCTGCTAATTTCACAACTGAAAACACTGAGAGGAGAGCAGGATTTGCACAGCATAAAACTGCCTGACAAAGCTGGATTTTCACACTTTAAAACAGCGAAAGAAGAGCTGGGATTTTCACAGTTAAAAGCAGCCAGAGGAGAGCCTCGATTTTCACTGTTTAAAACTGCGAGAGGTGAGCAGGATATTCACTGTTTAAAACTGCGAGAGGTGAGCAGGATATTCACAGTTTAAAACAGCGAGAGGCGAGCAGGTTTTTCAGATTTTAAAACAGCGAGAGGAGAGCAGGATTTTCACAGTTTAAAACAGCGAGAGGAAAGCAGGATTTTCACAGTTTAAAACAGCGAGAGGAGAGCAGGATTTTCACAGTTTAAAACAGCGATAGGAGAGCTGGGATTTTCACAGTTTAAAACAGCGATAGGAGAGCTGGGATTTTCACAGTTTAAAACAGCGAGAGGAGAGCAGGATTTTCACAGTTTACAGACAGCGAGAGGTGAGCTGGATTTTCAGAGTTTAGAACAGCGAAAGTAGCGGAGGATTTTCACAGTTTAAAACAGCGAAAGGAGAGCTGGTAATTTCACAATTGAAAACACCGAGAGGTGAGCAGGATTTGCACAGCATAAATCAGCGAGAGGAGAGCAGGATTTTCACAGCATAAAACTGCCGGACGAAAGCAGGATTTTCGCTGTTTAAAACAGCGAGAGGAGAGCTGGAATTTTCACAGTTTAAAACAGCCAGAGGAGAGGTGGGATTTTCACAGTTTTAAACAGCGAGAGGAGAGCAGGATTTTCAGTTTAAAATTGCGAGAGGTGAGCAGGATTTTCACAGTTTAAAAAAGAGAAAGGTGAGCAGGTTTTTCACAGTTTAAAACTGCGAGAGGAGAGCAGGATTTTCACAGTTTAAAACAGCGAGAGGAGAGCAGGGTTTTCACAGTTTAAAACAGCGACAGGAGAGCAGGGTTTTCACTGTTTAAAACAGCGAGAGCTGAGCAGGAATTTCACAGTTTAAAACAGCGAGAGGAGAGCTGGATTTTCACAGTTTAAAACAGTGAGTGGATAGTCGGCTATTCACTGTTTAAAACAGCGAGAGGAAAGCAGGATTTTCACAGTTTAAAACAGCGAGAGGACAACAGGTTTTTCACAGTTTAATTCAACGAGTGGTGAGCAGGATTTTCACCATTTAAAACAGCGAGAGAAGAGCAGTGTTTTCACAGTTTTAAACAGCGAGAGGAAAGCAGGGTTTTCACAGTTTAAAACAACGTGAGGTGAGCAGGTTTTTCACAGTTTAAAACAGCGAGAGGTGAGCAGGATTTTCACAGTTTAAAACAGCGACAGGAGAGCAGGGTTTTCACAGTTTAAAACAGCGAGAGGATGGCAGGGTTTTCACAGTTTAAAACAGCAAGAGGTGAGCAGGAATTTCACAGTTTAAAACAGCGAGAGGAGAGCAGGGTTTTCACTGTTTAAAACAGCGAGAGGAGAGCAGGGCTTTCACAGATTAAAACAGCGAGAGGAGAGCAGGATTTTCACAGTTTAAAACAGTGAGAGGTGAGCAGGATTTTCACAGTTTAAAACAGTGAGAGGCGAGCAGGATTTTCACAGTTTAAAACAGCGAGAGGTAAGCTGGGATTTTCACAGTTTAAAACAGCCAGAGGAGAGCCAGGATTTTAAGAGTTTGAAACAGCGGATGGAAAGAAGAATTTTTACAGTTTAACACAGCGTGAAGAGAGCGGGTTTTTCACAGTTTAAAACAACGAGAGGAAATGTGCGATATTTACCTTTTGAAACTGCGAGAGGAAAGCTGCGATTTTCACACTAGAAAACAAGGAGATGTTGGCCAGGATTTTCACATTTTAAAACAGTGAGAGTACAGCAGGATTTTCACAGTTTCTGTAAACGAGAGGAGAGCCGTATTTTCACTGTTTAAATCTCTGAGAGGAGAGCTTGTGTTTTCCCAATTTAAAAGAGTGAGAGGTGAGCTTGGGTGTTCACACTTTAAAACAGCGAGAGGAGAGCAGGATTTTCACAGTTTAAAACAGCGAGAGGAGAGCTGGTATTTACACAGTTTAAAACAGCCAGAGGAGAGCCGGATTTTCACAGTTTAAAACACTGAGAGCTGACCCTGAATTTCACGGTTTAAAACAGCGAGAGTTGAGCTGGATTTTCACAGTTTAAAACAGCGAGAAGAGGGCAGGATTTTCACAGTTTAAAACAGCGAGAGGAGAGCCAGATATTCACAGTTTAAAACAGCGAGAGGAGAGCAGGAATTTCACAGTTTAAAACAGAGAGAGAAGAGCTGTGATTTTCACCGTTTAAAGCAGCGTGAAGTGAGCAGGATTTTCACCGTTTAAAGCAGTGAGAGGAGAGCAGGATTTTTACAATTTAAAACAGCGAGAGGAGAGCTGGGATTTTCACACTTTAAAACTGTGAGAAGTGAGCAGGATTTTCACTGTTTAAAACAGCGAGAGGTGAGCTGGGATTGTCACAGTATTGAAGCAGCCAGAAGTGAGCAGGATTTTCAGAGTTTAAAACAGCGAGAGGAGAGCAGAATTTTCACAGTTTAAAACAGCGAGAGGAAAGCAGGATTTTCACTGTTTCAAACAGCGAGAGGAGAGCAGGATTTTCACAGTTTAAAACAGCGAGAGGAGAGCAGGTATTTTGCAGTTCAAAACAGCCAGAGGAGAGCCAGGAACCTCTGTCTCTCTCTCTCTCTCCTTTCCCCCCCCCCCCCCCCCCCCCCCCCCCCCCCACTCACCTTAAACCAGCTTATATTTCAACTCTTTCCTGGACTCGAAATCAAGTTCTGTCGAAGGGTCATGAGGACTCGAAACGTCAACTCTTTTCTCCTCCGCCGATGCTGCCAGACCTACTGAGTTTTTCCAGGTAATTCTGTTTTTGTTTTAGGATTTTCACAGTTTAATTCAGCGAGAGGAGAGAAGGATATTCATGGATTAAGCAGCGAGAGTCGAGCTGGGATTTTCGCAGTTTAAAACAATGCGAGGTGAGCACGATTTTCACAGTTTAAAACAGCGAGAGGAGAGCAGGATTTGCACAGTTTGAAACAACGAGTGTAGAGCTGGGATTTTCGCAGTTTATAACAATGCGAGGTGAGCATGATTTTCACAGTTTAAAACAGCGAGAGGAGAGCAGCATTTTCACAGTTTAAAACAGCGAGAGGAGAGCAGGATTTTCACAGTTTAAAACAGCGAGTGGACAGCCGGGATTTTCACGGTTTAAAACAGCGAGAGGAGAGCAGGGTTTTCAGAGTTTAAAACAGCGAGAGCAGAGCAGGAATTTCACAGTTTAAAACAGCGAGAGGAAAGCAGGGTTTTCAGAGTTTAAAACAGCGAGAGGAGAGCAGGGTTTTCAGAGTTTAAAACAGCGAGAGGAGAGCAGGGTTTTCAGAGTTTAAAACAGCGAGAGGAGAGCAGGAATTTCACGGTGAAAAACAGCGAGAGGAGAGCTGTGATTTTTACCGTTTCAAACACCGAGTGGAGTGCTGTGATTTTTACGGTTTGAAACAGCGAGTGGAGTGCTGCGATTTTCACAGTTGAAAACAGGGAGATGTTGGCCAGGATTTTCACATTTTAAAACAGCGAGAGAAGAGCAGCATTTTGACAGGTTAAAACAGCGAGAGGCAAGCAGGAATTTCACAGGTTAAATCTGTGAGAGAAGAGCACGATTTTCACAATATAAAACAGCGAGAGTTGTGCAGTATTTTCACAGTTTAAAACCGCGAGAGTCATCTGGATTTTCACAGTTTTAAACAGCGAGAGGGAAGCAGGATTTTCACAGTTTAAAACAGTGAGAGGAGAGCAGGATTTTCACAGTTTAAAACAGCCAGAGGTGAGCTGGGATTTTCACAGTTTAAAACAACGAGAGGAGTGCAGGATTTTCACAGTTTAAAACAGCCAGAGGTGAGCTGGGATTTTCACAGTTTAAAAAAGCCAGAGGAGAGCAGGATTTTCACAGTTTAAAACAGTGAGAGCTGACCCTGAATTTCACAGTTTAAAACAACGAGAGTTGAGCTGGATTTTCACAGTTTAAAACAGCGAGAAGAGAGCAGGATTTTCACAGTTTAAAACAGCGAGAGGAGAGCCAGATATTCACAGTTTAAAACAGCGAGAGGAGAGCAGGATTTTCACAGTTTAAAACAGCGAGAGGAAAGCAGGATTTTCACAGTTTAAAACACCGAGAGGTGAGCAGGATTTTCACAGTTTTAATCAGCGAGAGGGGAGCCGGGATTTTCACAGTTTTGAAACAGCCAGAGGAGCGCTCGATTTTTACTGTTTAAAGCAGCGAGAGGAGAGCAGGAATTTCACAGTTTAAAACAGCGAGAGAAGAGCTGTGATTTTCACCGTTTAAAGCAGCGTGAAGTGAGCAGGATTTTCACCGTTTAAAGCAGTGAGAGGAGAGCAGGATTTTTACAATTTAAAACAGCGAGAGGAGAGCTGGGATTTTCACACTTTAAAACTGTGAGAAGTGAGCAGGATTTTCACTGTTTAAAACAGCGAGAGGTGAGCTGGGATTGTCACAGTATTGAAGCAGCCAGAGGTGAGCAGGATTTTCACAGTTTAAAACAGCGAGAGGAGAGCAGAATTTTCACAGTTTAAAACAGCGAGAGGAAAGCAGGATTTTCACTGTTTCAAACAGCGAGAGGAGAGCAGAATTTTCACAGTTTAAAACAGCGAGAGGAGAGAAGGATATTCACGGATTAAGCAGCGAGAGTCGAGCTGGGATTTTCGCAGTTTAAAACAATGCGAGGTGAGCACGATTTTCACAGTTTAAAACAGCGAGAGGAGAGCAGGATTTGCACAGTTTGAAACAACGAGTGCAGAGCTGGGATTTTCGCAGTTTAAAACAATGCGAGGTGAGCATGATTTTCACAGTTTAAAACAGCGAGAGGAGAGCAGCATTTTCACAGTTTAAAACAGCGAGAGGAGAGCAGGATTTTCACAGTTTAAAACAGCGAGAGGAGAGCAGGGTTTTCAGAATTTAAAACAGCGAGAGGAGAGCAGGGTTTTCAGAGTTTAAAACAGCGAGAGGAGAGCAGGAATTTCACAGTTTAAAACAGCGAGAGGAGAGCAGGGTTTTCAGAGTTTAAAACAGCGAGAGGAGAGCAGGGTTTTCAGAGTTTAAAACAGCGAGAGGAGAGCAGGGTTTTCAGAGTTTAAAACAGCGAGAGGAGAGCAGGAATTTCACGGTGAAAAACAGCGAGAGGAGAGCTGTGATTTTTACCGTTTCAAACACCGACTGGAGTGCTGTGATTTTTACGGTTTGAAACAGCGAGTGGAGTGCTGCGATTTTCACAATTGAAAACAGGGAGATGTTGGCCAGGATTTTCAC
Organism: Isurus oxyrinchus; assembly: GCA_026770705.1. NCBI lineage: Eukaryota > Metazoa > Chordata > Chondrichthyes > Lamniformes > Lamnidae > Isurus > Isurus oxyrinchus. Next base: position 160,029 of record JANJGN010000851.1, on the reverse strand, counting down.
ATTTTAAAACAGCGAGAGGAGAGCAGCATTTTGACAGGTTAAAACAGCGAGAGGCAAGCAGGAATTTCACAGGTTAAATCTGTGAGAGAAGAGCACGATTTTCACAATATAAAACAGCAAGAGAAGAGCACGATTTTCACAATATAAAACAGCGAGAGTTGTGCAGTATTTTCACAGTTTAAAACCGCGAGAGACTACTGGATTTTCACAGTTTTAAACAGCGAGAGGGAAGCAGGATTTTCACAGTTTAAAACAGCGAGAGGTGAGCTGGGATTGTCACAGTATTGAAGCAGCCAGAGGTGAGCAGGATTTTCACAGTTTAAAACAGCGAGAGGAGAGCAGGATTTTCACATTTTAAAACAGCGAGAGGTAAGCAGGATTTTCACTGTTTCAAACAGCGAGAGGAGAGCAGGATTTTCACAGTTTAAAACAGCTAGAGGTAAGCAGGATTTTCACTGTTTCAAACAGCCAGAGGAGAGCAGGTATTTTGCAGTTTAAAACAGGCAGATGTGAGCCAGGATTTTCACATTTTAATTCAGCGAGAGGAGAGAAGGATATTCACGCATTAAAACAGCGAGAGTAGAGCTGGGATTTTCGCAGTTTAAAACAATGCGAGGTGAGCAGGATTTTCACAGTTTAAAACAGCCAGAGGAGAGCAGGATTTTCACAGTGTAAAACAACGAGAGGAGAGCTGTGATTTTTAACGTTTCAAACACCGAGAGGAGTGCTGCGATTTTCACAGTTGAAAACAGGGAGATGTTGGCCAGGATTTTCGCATTTTAAAACAGCAAGAGGACAGCAGGATTTTCACAGGTTAAATCTGCGAGAGAAGAGCACGAATTTCACAATATAAAACAGCGAGAGGTGAGCAGTATTTTCACTGTTTAAAACCGCGAGAGTCATCTGGATTTTCACAGTTTAAAACAGCGAGAGTTGAGCAGGATTTTCAGAGTTTAAAACAGCGAGACGAGAGCTGGGATTTTCACCGTTTAAAACAGCGAGAGGAAAGCAGGATTTTCACAGTTTAAAACACCGAGAGGTGAGCAGGATTTTCACAGTTTTAATCAGCGAGAGGGGAGCCGGGATTTTCACAGTTTTGAAACAGCCAGAGGAGCGTTGGATTTTTACTGTTTAAAACAGCGAGAGGAGAGCAGGAATTTCACAGTTGAAAACAGCGAGAGTAGAGCTGTGATTTTCACCGTTTAAAGCAGCGTGAAGTGAGCAGGATTTTCACTGTTTAAAGCAGTGAGAGGAGAGCAGGATTTTTACCATTTAAAACAGCGAGAGGAGAGCTGGGATTTTCACACTTTAAAACTGTGAGAAGTGAGCAGGATTTTCACTGTTTAAAACAGCGAGAGGTGAGCTGGGATTGTCACAGTATTGAAGCAGCCAGAGGTGAGCAGGATTTTCACAGTTTAAAACAGCGAGAAGAGAGCAGAATTTTCACAGTTTAAAACAGCGAGAGGAAAGCTGGATTTTCACTGTTTCAAACAGCGAGAGGAGAGCAGGATTTTCACAGTTTAAAACAGCGAGAGCAGAGCAGGTATTTTGCAGTTCAAAACAGCCAGAGGAGAGCCAGGATTTTCACAGTTTAATTCAGCGAGAGGAGAGAAGGATATTCACAGATTAAGCAGCGAGAGTCGAGCTGGGATTTTCGCAGTTTAAAACAATGCGAGGTGAGCACGATTTTCACAGTTTAAAACAGCGAGAGGAGAGCAGGAATTTCACAGTTTAAAACCGCAAGAGGAGAGCAGGTTTTTCACTGTTTAAAACAGCGAGAGGAGAGCAGGGTTTTCACAGTTTTAAACAGCGAGAGGATAGCAGGATTTTCACAGTTTAAAACAACGTGAGGTGAGCAGGTTTTTCACAGTTTAAAACAGCGAGAGGTGAGCAGGATTTTCACAGTTTAAAACAGCGAGAGGAGAGCAGGTTTTTCACAGTTTAAAATAACGAGTGGTGAGCTGGATTTAAACAGTTTAAAACAGCGTGAGGAGAGCAGGGTTCTCACAGTTTAAAACAACGAGAATTGAGCAGGGTTTTCACAGTTCTAAACAGCGAGAGGTGTGTCGGGTTTTCTCATTTTAAAACAAAGTGAGGAGAGCAGGATTTTCACAGTTTAAAACTGCGAGAGGCAGGGGGGGTTTTCACAGTTTTAAACAACGAGAGGTGAGCCGGGTTTTCACAGTTTTAAACAACGAGAGGTGAGCCAGGATTTTGACAGGTTAAAACAGCGAGATGAAAGCAGGAATTTCACAGTTTAAAACAGCAAGAGGAGAGCAGGAATTTCACAGTTTAAAACAGCGAGTGGAGAGCTGGAATTTCACAGTTTAAAACAGCGAGATGAAAGCAGTAATTTCACAGTTCAAAACAGCGAGAGGAGAGCAGGTTTTTCACAGTTTAAAACAGCGAGAGGAGATCAGGATTTTCACAGTTCAAAACAGCGAAAGGAGAGCAGGTTTTTCACAGATTAAAACAGCGAAAGGAGAGCAGGGTTTTCACAGTTTAAAACAGCGAGAGGAGAGCAGGGTTTTCACAGTTTAAAACAGCGAGAGGACAGCAGGATTTTCACAGTTTAAAACAGCGAGAGGAGAGCAGGGTTTTCACAGTTCAAAACAGCGAAAGGAGAGCAGGTTTTTCACAGTTTAAAACAGCGAAAGGAGTGCAGGGTTTTCACAGTTTAAAACAGCGAGAGGAGAGCAGGGTTTTCACAGTTTAAAACAGCGAGAGGAGAGCAGGGTTTTCACAGTTTAAAACAGCGAGAGGAGAGCAGGAATTTCACAGTTTAAAACAGCGAGAGGAGAGCAGGATTTTCACAGTTTAAAACAGCGAGTGCAGAGCCAGATATTCACAGTTTAAAACAGCGAGAGGTGAGCTGGGATTTTCACAGTTTAAAACAGCGAGAGGAGAGCAGGGTTTTCACAGTTTAAAACAGTGAGAGCTGACCCTGAATTTCACAGTTTAAAACAGCGAGAGTTGAGCAGGATTTTCAGAGTTTAAAACAGCGAGACGAGAGCAGGGTTTTCACAGTTTAAAACAGTGAGAGCTGACCCTGAATTTCACAGTTTAAAACAGCGAGAGTTGAGCAGGATATTCATAGTTTAAAACAGCGAGAGGAGAGCTGGTAATTTCACAATTGAAAACCCAGAGAGGTGAGCAGGATTTGCACAGTATAAATCAGCGAGACGAGAGCAGGGTTTTCACAGTTTAAAACAGCGAGAGGGAAGCAGGATTTTCACAGTTTAAAACAGCGAGAGGAGAGTAGGATTTTCACAGTTTAAAACAGCGAGAGGAGAGTAGGATTTCCACAAGTTAAATCTGCGAGAGAAGAGCACGATTTTCACAATATAAAACAGCGAGAGGTGTGCAGTATTTTCACTGTTTAAAACCGCGAGAGTCATCTGGATTTTCACAGTTTAAAACAGCGAGAGTTGAGCAGGATTTTCAGAGTTTAAAACAGCGAGACGAGAGCTGGGATTTTCACAGTTTAAAACAGCGAGAGGAAAGCAGGATTTTCACAGTTTAAAACACCGAGAGGTGAGCAGGATTTTCACAGTTTTAATCAGCGAGAGGGGAGCCGGGATTTTCACAGTTTTGAAACAGCCAGAGGAGCGTTGGATTTTTACTGTTTAAAACAGCGAGAGGAGAGCAGGAATTTCACAGTTGAAAACAGCGAGAGTAGAGCTGTGATTTTCACCGTTTAAAGCAGCGTGAAGTGAGCAGGATTTTCACTGTTTAAAGCAGTGAGAGGAGAGCAGGATTTTTACCATTTAAAACAGCGAGAGGAGAGCTGGGATTTTCACACTTTAAAACTGTGAGAAGTGAGCAGGATTTTCACTGTTTAAAACAGCGAGAGGTGAGCTGGGATTGTCACAGTATTGAAGCAGCCAGAGGTGAGCAGGATTTTCACAGTTTAAAACAGCGAGAAGAGAGCAGAATTTTCACAGTTTAAAACAGCGAGAGGAAAGCTGGATTTTCACTGTTTCAAACAGCGAGAGGAGAGCAGGATTTTCACAGTTTAAAACAGCGAGAGCAGAGCAGGTATTTTGCAGTTCAAAACAGCCAGAGGAGAGCCAGGATTTTCACAGTTTAATTCAGCGAGAGGAGAGAAGGATATTCACAGATTAAGCAGCGAGAGTCGAGCTGGGATTTTCGCAGTTTAAAACAATGCGAGGTGAGCACGATTTTCACAGTTTAAAACAGCGAGAGGAGAGCAGGATTTGCACAGTTTGAAACAACGAGTGCAGAGCTGGGATTTTCGCAGTTTAAAACAATGCGAGGTGAGCATGATTTTCACAGTTTAAAACAGCGAGAGGAGAGCAGCATTTTCACAGTTTAAAAGACCGAGAGGAGAGCAGGATTTTCACAGTTTAAAACAGCGAGAGGAGAGCAGGGTTTTCACAGTTTAAAACAGCGAGAGGAGAGCGGGTTTTTTACAGTTTAAAACAGCGAGAGGAGAGCAGGTTTTTCACTGTTTTAAACAGCAAGAGGAGAGCAGGAATTTCTAGTTTAAAACAGAGAGAGGAGAGCAGGCTTTTCACTGTTTAAAACAGTGAGTGGAGAGCTGGAATTTCACAGTTTAAAACAGCGAGAGGAGAGCAGGGTTTTCACAGTTTAAAACAGCGAGAGGAGAGCGGGAATTTCGCAGTTTAAAACAGCGAGAGGAGAGCAGGGTTTTCACAGTTTTAAACAGCGAGAGGAGAGCAGGGTTTTCACAGTTTAAAACAGCGAGATGAGAGCAGGAATTTCACAGTTTAAAACCGCAAGAGGAGAGCAGGTTTTTCACTGTTTAAAACAGCGAGAGGAGAGCAGGGTTTTCACAGTTTTAAACAGCGAGAGGATAGCAGGATTTTCACAGTTTAAAACAACGTGAGGTGAGCAGGTTTTTCACAGTTTAAAACAGCGAGAGGTGAGCAGGATTTTCACAGTTTAAAACAGCGAGAGGAGAGCAGGTTTTTCACAGTTTAAAATAACGAGTGGTGAGCTGGATTTAAACAGTTTAAAACAGCGTGAGGAGAGCAGGGTTCTCACAGTTTAAAACAACGAGAATTGAGCAGGGTTTTCACAGTTCTAAACAGCGAGAGGTGTGTCGGGTTTTCTCATTTTAAAACAAAGTGAGGAGAGCAGGATTTTCACAGTTTAAAACTGCGAGAGGCAGGGGGGGTTTTCACAGTTTTAAACAACGAGAGGTGAGCCGGGTTTTCACAGTTTTAAACAACGAGAGGTGAGCCAGGATTTTGACAGGTTAAAACAGCGAGATGAAAGCAGGAATTTCACAGTTTAAAACAGCAAGAGGAGAGCAGGAATTTCACAGTTTAAAACAGCGAGTGGAGAGCTGGAATTTCACAGTTTAAAACAGCGAGATGAAAGCAGGAATTTCACAGTTCAAAACAGCGAGAGGAGAGCAGGTTTTTCACAGTTTAAAACAGCGAGAGGAGATCAGGATTTTCACAGTTCAAATCAGCGAAAGGAGAGCAGGTTTTTCACAGATTAAAACAGCGAAAGGAGAGCAGGGTTTTCACAGTTTAAAACAGCGAGAGGAGAGCAGGGTTTTCACAGTTTAAAACAGCGAGAGGAGAGCAGGTTTTTCACAGTTTAAAACAGCGAGAGGAGAGCAGGGTTTTCACAGTTCAAAACAGCGAAAGGAGAGCAGGTTTTTCACAGTTTAAAACAGCGAAAGGAGAGCAGGGTTTTCACAGTTTAAAACAGCGAGAGGAGAGCAGGGTTTTCACAGTTTAAAACAGCGAGAGGAGAGCAGGGTTTTCACAGTTTAAAACAGCGAGAGGAGAGCAGGAATTTCACAGTTTAAAACAGCGAGAGGAGAGCAGGATTTTCACAGTTTAAAACAATGCGAGGTGAGCACGATTTTTACAGTTTAAAACAGCGAGAGGAGAGCAGGTTTTTCACTGTTTTAAACAGCAAGAGGAGAGCAGGAATTTCTAGTTTAAAACAGAGAGAGGAGAGCAGGCTTTTCACTGTTTAAAACAGTGAGTGGAGAGCTGGAATTTCACAGTTTAAAACAGCGAGAGGAGAGCAGGGTTTTCACAGTTTAAAACAGCGAGAGGAGAGCGGGAATTTCGCAGTTTAAAACAGCGAGAGGAGAGCAGGATTTTCACAGTTTAAAACAGCGAGTGGATAGTCGGCTATTCACTGTTTAAAACAGCGAGAGGAAAGCAGGATTTTCACAGTTTGAAACAGCGAGAGGACAACAGGTTTTTCACAGTTTAATTCAACGAGTGGTGAGCAGGATTTTCACCATTTAAAACAGCGAGAGGAGAGCAGGTTTTTCACAGTTTAAAACAGCGAGAGGAGAGCAGGGTTTTCACAGTTTAAAACAGCGAGAGTAGAGCAGGGTTTTCACAGTTTAAAACCGCAAGAGGAGAGCAGGGTTTTCACTGTTTAAAACCGCGACAGGAGAGCAGGAATTTCACAGTTTTAAACAGCGAGAGGAGAGCAGGGTTTTCACAGTTTTAAACAGCGAGAGGAGAGCAGGGTTTTCACAGTTTAAAACAGCGAGAGGAGAGCAGGAATTTCACAGTTTAAAACCGCAAGAGGAGAGCAGGTTTTTCACTGTTTAAAACAGCGAGAGGAGAGCAGGGTTTTCACAGTTTTAAACAGCGAGAGGATAGCAGGATTTTCACAGTTTAAAACAACGTGAGGTGAGCAGGTTTTTCACAGTTTAAAACAGCGAGAGGTGAGCAGGATTTTCACAGTTTAAAACAGCGAGAGGAGAGCAGGTTTTTCACAGTTTAAAATAACGAGTGGTGAGCTGGTTTTAAACAGTTTAAAACAGCGTGAGGAGAGCAGGGTTCTCACAGTTTAAAACAACGAGAATTGAGCAGGGTTTTCACAGTTCTAAACAGCGAGAGGTGTGTCGGGTTTTCTCATTTTAAAACAAAGTGAGGAGAGCAGGATTTTCACAGTTTAAAACTGCGAGAGGCAGGGGGGGTTTTCACAGTTTTAAACAACGAGAGGTGAGCCGGGTTTTCACAGTTTTAAACAACGAGAGGTGAGCCAGGATTTTGACAGGTTAAAACAGCGAGATGAAAGCAGGAATTTCACAGTTTAAAACAGCAAGAGGAGAGCAGGAATTTCACAGTTTAAAACAGCGAGTGGAGAGCTGGAATTTCACAGTTTAAAACAGCGAGATGAAAGCAGGAATTTCACAGTTCAAAACAGCGAGAGGAGAGCAGGTTTTTCACAGTTTAAAACAGCGAGAGGAGATCAGGATTTTCACAGTTCAAAACAGCGAAAGGAGAGCAGGTTTTTCACAGATTAAAACAGCGAAAGGAGAGCAGGGTTTTCACAGTTTAAAACAGCGAGAGGAGAGCAGGGTTTTCACAGTTTAAAACAGCGAGAGGAGAGCAGGTTTTTCACAGTTTAAAACAGCGAGAGGAGAGCAGGGTTTTCACAGTTCAAAACAGCGAAAGGAGAGCAGGTTTTTCACAGTTTAAAACAGCGAAAGGAGAGCAGGGTTTTCACAGTTTAAAACAGCGAGAGGAGAGCAGGGTTTTCACAGTTTAAAACAGCGAGAGGAGAGCAGGGTTTTCACAGTTTAAAACAGCGAGAGGAGAGCAGGAATTTCACAGTTTAAAACAGCGAGAGGAGAGCAGGATTTTCACAGTTTAAAACAGCGAATGCAGAGCCAGATATTCACAGTTTAAAACAGCGAGAGGTGAGCTGGGATTTTCACAGTTTAAAACAGCGAGAGGAGAGCAGGGTTTTCACAGTTTAAAACAGCGAGAGGAGAGCAGGGTTTTCACAGTTTAAAACAGCGAGAGGAGAGCAGGAATTTCACAGTTTAAAACAGCGAGAGGAGAGCAGGATTTTCACAGTTTAAAACAGCGAATGCAGAGCCAGATATTCACAGTTTAAAACAGCGAGAGGTGAGCTGGGATTTTCACAGTTTAAAACAGCGAGAGGAGAGCAGGGTTTTCACAGTTTAAAACAGTGAGAGCTGACCCTGAATTTCACAGTTTAAAACAGCGAGAGTTGAGCAGGATTTTCAGAGTTTAAAACAGCGAGACGAGAGCAGGGTTTTCACAGTTTAAAACAGTGAGAGCTGACCCTGAATTTCACAGTTTAAAACAGCGAGAGTTGAGCAGGATTTTCATAGTTTAAAACAGCGAGAGGAGAGCTGGTAATTTCACAATTGAAAACCCAGAGAGGTGAGCAGGATTTGCACAGTATAAATCAGCGAGAGGAGAGCAGGGTTTTCACAGTTTAAAACAGCGAGAGGAGAACACGATTTTCACAGTTTAAAACAGCGAGAGGAGAGCAGGGTTTTCACAGTTTAAAACAGCGAGAGGAGAGCTGGTAATTTCACAATTGAAAACACAGAGAGGTGAGCAGGATTTGCACAGCATAAATCAGCGAGAGGAGAGCAGGATTTTCACAGTGGAAAACAAGGGTTGGCCAGGATTTTCACATTTTAAAACAGTGAGAGTATACAGCAGGATTTTCACAGTTTCAGTAAACGAGAGGAGAGCCGTATTTTCACTGTTTAAATCTCCGAGAGGAGAGCTTGTGTTTTCCCAATTTAAAAGAGCGAGAGGTGAGCTTGGGTGTTCACACTTTAAAACAGCGAGAGGAGAGCAGGATTTTCACAGTTTAAAACAGCGAGAGGAGAGCTTTGGTTTTCAAAGTTTAAATCAGTGAGAGGTGAGCCGGATTTTCTCAGTTTAAAACACTGAGAGGGGAGCAGGTCTTTCACAGTTTAAATCAGCGAGATGTGAGCATGATTTTCACATTTTAAAACAGCAAGAAGAAAGCAGGATTTTCACAGTTTGAAACCCCAAGAGACATCTGGATTTTCACAGTTTAAAGCAGCCAGAGGAGAGCACGATTTTCACATTTTAAAACAGCCAGAGGTGAGCAGGATTTTCACAGTTTAAATCAGTAAGAGTTGAGCAGGACGTTCACAGTTTAAAACAGCGAGAGGAGAGCCAGATATTCACAGTTTAAAACAGCGAGAGGTGATCTGGGATTTTCACAGTTTAAAACAGCAAGAGGAGAGCTGGGATTTTCACAATTTAAAACAGCGAGAGGAGAGCAGGAATTTCACAGTTTAAAGCAGCGAGAGCAGAGCTGTGATTTTCACCTTTTAAAACAGCGTTAAGTGAGCAGGATTTTCACAGTTTAAAGCAGTGAGAGGAGAGCAGGATTTTCACAGTTTAAAACAGCGAGAGGAAAGCAGTGTTTTAACAGTTTAAAACAGCGAGAGGTGAGCTTGGGTGTTCACAGTTTAAAACAGCGAGAGGAGAGCCAGATTTTCACAATTTAAAACAGCGAGAGGAGAGCAGGATTTTCACAGTTGAAAACAGCAAGAGGAGAGCCAGATTTTCACAGTTTAAAACAGCGATAGGAGAGCTGGGATTTTCACAGTTTAAAACAGCGAGAGGAGAGCAGGTTTTTCACAGTTTAAAACAGCGAGAGGTGAGCAGGATTTTCACAGTTTAAAACAGCGAGAGGAGAGCAGGTTTTTCACAGTTTAAAATAACGAGTGGTGAGCTGGTTTTAAACAGTTTAAAACAGCGTGAGGAGAGCAGGGTTCTCACAGTTTAAAACAACGAGAATTGAGCAGGGTTTTCACAGTTCTAAACAGCGAGAGGTGTGTCGGGTTTTCTCATTTTAAAACAAAGTGAGGAGAGCAGGATTTTCACAGTTTAAAACTGCGAGAGGCAGGGGGGGTTTTCACAGTTTTAAACAACGAGAGGTGAGCCGGGTTTTCACAGTTTTAAACAACGAGAGGTGAGCCAGGATTTTGACAGGTTAAAACAGCGAGATGAAAGCAGGAATTTCACAGTTTAAAACAGCAAGAGGAGAGCAGGAATTTCACAGTTTAAAACAGCGAGTGGAGAGCTGGAATTTCACAGTTTAAAACAGCGAGATGAAAGCAGGAATTTCACAGTTCAAAACAGCGAGAGGAGAGCAGGTTTTTCACAGTTTAAAACAGCGAGAGGAGATCAGGATTTTCACAGTTCAAAACAGCGAAAGGAGAGCAGGTTTTTCACAGATTAAAACAGCGAAAGGAGAGCAGGGTTTTCACAGTTTAAAACAGCGAGAGGAGAGCAGGGTTTTCACAGTTTAAAACAGCGAGAGGAGAGCAGGTTTTTCACAGTTTAAAACAGCGAGAGGAGAGCAGGGTTTTCACAGTTCAAAACAGCGAAAGGAGAGCAGGTTTTTCACAGTTTAAAACAGCGAAAGGAGAGCAGGGTTTTCACAGTTTAAAACAGCGAGAGGAGAGCAGGGTTTTCACAGTTTAAAACAGCGAGAGGAGAGCAGGGTTTTCACAGTTTAAAAGAGCGAGAGGAGAGCAGGAATTTCACAGTTTAAAACAGCGAGAGGAGAGCAGGATTTTCACAGTTTAAAACAGCGAATGCAGAGCCAGATATTCACAGTTTAAAACAGCGAGAGGTGAGCTGGGATTTTCACAGTTTAAAACAGCGAGAGGAGAGCAGGGTTTTCACAGTTTAAAACAGTGAGAGCTGACCCTGAATTTCACAGTTTAAAACAGCGAGAGTTGAGCAGGATTTTCAGAGTTTAAAACAGCGAGACGAGAGCAGGGTTTTCACAGTTTAAAACAGTGAGAGCTGACCCTGAATTTCACAGTTTAAAACAGCGAGAGTTGAGCAGGATTTTCATAGTTTAAAACAGCGAGAGGAGAGCTGGTAATTTCACAATTGAAAACCCAGAGTGGTGAGCAGGATTTGCACAGTATAAATCAGCGAGAGGAGAGCAGGGTTTTCACAGTTTAAAACAGCGAGAGGAGAACACGATTTTCACAGTTTAAAACAGCGAGAGGAGAGCAGGGTTTTCACAGTTTAAAACAGCGAGAGGAGAGCTGGTAATTTCACAATTGAAAACACAGAGAGGTGAGCAGGATTTGCACAGCATAAATCAGCGAGAGGAGAGCAGGATTTTCACAGTGGAAAACAAGGGTTGGCCAGGATTTTCACATTTTAAAACAGTGAGAGTATACAGCAGGATTTTCACAGTTTCAGTAAACGAGAGGAGAGCCGTATTTTCACTGTTTAAATCTCCGAGAGGAGAGCTTGTGTTTTCCCAATTTAAAAGAGCGAGAGGTGAGCTTGGGTGTTCACACTTTAAAACAGCGAGAGGAGAGCAGGATTTTCACAGTTTAAAACAGCGAGAGGAGAGCTTTGGTTTTCAAAGTTTAAATCAGTGAGAGGTGAGCCGGATTTTCTCAGTTTAAAACACTGAGAGGGGAGCAGGTCTTTCACAGTTTAAATCAGCGAGATGTGAGCATGATTTTCACATTTTAAAACAGCAAGAAGAAAGCAGGATTTTCACAGTTTGAAACCCCAAGAGACATCTGGATTTTCACAGTTTAAAGCAGCCAGAGGAGAGCACGATTTTCACATTTTAAAACAGCCAGAGGTGAGCAGGATTTTCACAGTTTAAATCAGTAAGAGTTGAGCAGGACGTTCACAGTTTAAAACAGCGAGAGGAGAGCCAGATATTCACAGTTTAAAACAGCGAGAGGTGATCTGGGATTTTCACAGTTTAAAACAGCAAGAGGAGAGCTGGGATTTTCACAATTTAAAACAGCGAGAGGAGAGCAGGAATTTCACAGTTTAAAGCAGCGAGAGCAGAGCTGTGATTTTCACCTTTTAAAACAGCGTTAAGTGAGCAGGATTTTCACAGTTTAAAGCAGTGAGAGGAGAGCAGGATTTTCACAGTTTAAAACAGCGAGAGGAAAGCAGTGTTTTAACAGTTTAAAACAGCGAGAGGTGAGCTTGGGTGTTCACAGTTTAAAACAGCGAGAGGAGAGCCAGATTTTCACAATTTAAAACAGCGAGAGGAGAGCAGGATTTTCACAGTTGAAAACAGCAAGAGGAGAGCCAGATTTTCACAGTTTAAAACAGCGATAGGAGAGCTGGGATTTTCACAGTTTAAAACAGCGAGAGGAGAGCAGGTTTTTCACAGTTTAAAACAGCGAGAGGTGAGCAGGATTTTCACAGTTTAAAACAGCGAGAGGAGAGCAGGTTTTTCACAGTTTAAAATAACGAGTGGTGAGCTGGTTTTAAACAGTTTAAAACAGCGTGAGGAGAGCAGGGTTCTCACAGTTTAAAACAACGAGAATTGAGCAGGGTTTTCACAGTTCTAAACAGCGAGAGGTGTGTCGGGTTTTCTCATTTTAAAACAAAGTGAGGAGAGCAGGATTTTCACAGTTTAAAACTGCGAGAGGCAGGGGGGGTTTTCACAGTTTTAAACAACGAGAGGTGAGCCGGGTTTTCACAGTTTTAAACAACGAGAGGTGAGCCAGGATTTTGACAGGTTAAAACAGCGAGATGAAAGCAGGAATTTCACAGTTTAAAACAGCAAGAGGAGAGCAGGAATTTCACAGTTTAAAACAGCGAGTGGAGAGCTGGAATTTCACAGTTTAAAACAGCGAGATGAAAGCAGGAATTTCACAGTTCAAAACAGCGAGAGGAGAGCAGGTTTTTCACAGTTTAAAACAGCGAGAGGAGATCAGGATTTTCACAGTTCAAAACAGCGAAAGGAGAGCAGGTTTTTCACAGATTAAAACAGCGAAAGGAGAGCAGGGTTTTCACAGTTTAAAACAGCGAGAGGAGAGCAGGGTTTTCACAGTTTAAAACAGCGAGAGGAGAGCAGGTTTTTCACAGTTTAAAACAGCGAGAGGAGAGCAGGGTTTTCACAGTTCAAAACAGCGAAAGGAGAGCAGGTTTTTCACAGTTTAAAACAGCGAAAGGAGAGCAGGGTTTTCACAGTTTAAAACAGCGAGAGGAGAGCAGGGTTTTCACAGTTTAAAACAGCGAGAGGAGAGCAGGGTTTTCACAGTTTAAAAGAGCGAGAGGAGAGCAGGAATTTCACAGTTTAAAACAGCGAGAGGAGAGCAGGATTTTCACAGTTTAAAACAGCGAATGCAGAGCCAGATATTCACAGTTTAAAACAGCGAGAGGTGAGCTGGGATTTTCACAGTTTAAAACAGCGAGAGGAGAGCAGGGTTTTCACAGTTTAAAACAGTGAGAGCTGACCCTGAATTTCACAGTTTAAAACAGCGAGAGTTGAGCAGGATTTTCAGAGTTTAAAACAGCGAGACGAGAGCAGGGTTTTCACAGTTTAAAACAGTGAGAGCTGACCCTGAATTTCACAGTTTAAAACAGCGAGAGTTGAGCAGGATTTTCATAGTTTAAAACAGCGAGAGGAGAGCTGGTAATTTCACAATTGAAAACCCAGAGTGGTGAGCAGGATTTGCACAGTATAAATCAGCGAGAGGAGAGCAGGGTTTTCACAGTTTAAAACAGCGAGAGGAGAACACGATTTTCACAGTTTAAAACAGCGAGAGGAGAGCAGGGTTTTCACAGTTTAAAACAGCGAGAGGAGAGCTGGTAATTTCACAATTGAAAACACAGAGAGGTGAGCAGGATTTGCACAGCATAAATCAGCGAGAGGAGAGCAGGATTTTCACAGTGGAAAACAAGGGTTGGCCAGGATTTTCACATTTTAAAACAGTGAGAGTATACAGCAGGATTTTCACAGTTTCAGTAAACGAGAGGAGAGCCGTATTTTCACTGTTTAAATCTCCGAGAGGAGAGCTTGTGTTTTCCCAATTTAAAAGAGCGAGAGGTGAGCTTGGGTGTTCACACTTTAAAACAGCGAGAGGAGAGCAGGATTTTCACAGTTTAAAACAGCGAGAGGAGAGCTTTGGTTTTCAAAGTTTAAATCAGTGAGAGGTGAGCCGGATTTTCTCAGTTTAAAACACTGAGAGGGGAGCAGGTCTTTCACAGTTTAAATCAGCGAGATGTGAGCATGATTTTCACATTTTAAAACAGCAAGAAGAAAGCAGGATTTTCACAGTTTGAAACCCCAAGAGACATCTGGATTTTCACAGTTTAAAGCAGCCAGAGGAGAGCACGATTTTCACATTTTAAAACAGCCAGAGGTGAGCAGGATTTTCACAGTTTAAATCAGTAAGAGTTGAGCAGGACGTTCACAGTTTAAAACAGCGAGAGGAGAGCCAGATATTCACAGTTTAAAACAGCGAGAGGTGATCTGGGATTTTCACAGTTTAAAACAGCAAGAGGAGAGCTGGGATTTTCACAATTTAAAACAGCGAGAGGAGAGCAGGAATTTCACAGTTTAAAGCAGCGAGAGCAGAGCTGTGATTTTCACCTTTTAAAACAGCGTTAAGTGAGCAGGATTTTCACAGTTTAAAGCAGTGAGAGGAGAGCAGGATTTTCACAGTTTAAAACAGCGAGAGGAAAGCAGTGTTTTAACAGTTTAAAACAGCGAGAGGTGAGCTTGGGTGTTCACAGTTTAAAACAGCGAGAGGAGAGCCAGATTTTCACAATTTAAAACAGCGAGAGGAGAGCAGGATTTTCACAGTTGAAAACAGCAAGAGGAGAGCCAGATTTTCACAGTTTAAAACAGCGATAGGAGAGCTGGGATTTTCACAGTTTAAAACAGCGAGAGGAGAGCAGGTTTTTCACAGTTTACAGACAGCGAGATTTGAGCTGGATTTTCAGAGTTTAGAACAGCGAAAGTAGAGGAGGATTTTCACCGTTTAAAACAGCGAGAGGAGAGCTGGGAATTTCACAATTGAAAACACCAAGAGCTGAGCAGGATTTTCACAGCATAAAACAGCCAGACGAAAGCTGGATTTGCACACTTTAAAACAGCGAGAGGAGAGCTGGAATTTTCACAGTTAAAAACAGCCAGAGGAGAGGTGGGATTTTCACAGTTTTAAACAGCGAGAGGAGAGCCTGGATTTTCACAGTTTAAAACAGCGAGAGGCGAGCAGGTTTTTCAGAGTTTAAAACAGCGAGAGTAGAGCAGAATTTTCACAGTTTCAAACAGCGAGAGGAGAGCAGGATTTTCACAGTTGAAAACAGTGAGAGGAGAGCAGGATTTTCACAGTTGAAAACAGCGAGAGGAGAGCAGGATTTTCACAGTTTAACACAGCGCGAGGAGAGGCGGATATTCACTGTTTAAAACAGCGAGAGGCGAGCAGGTTTTTCAGAGTTTAAAACAGCGAGAGGAGAGCAGGATTTTCACAGTTTAAAACAGCCAGAGGAGAGCCTCGATTTTCACTGTTTAAAACTGCGAGAGGTGAGCAGGATATTCACTGTTTAAAACAGCGAGAGGTGAGCAGGATATTCACAGTTTAAAACAGCGAGAGGCGAGCAGGTTTTTCAGATTTTAAAACAGCGAGAGGAGAGCAGGATTTTCACAGTTTAAAACAGCGAGAGGAAAGCAGGATTTTCACAGTTTAAAACACCGAGAGGAGAGCAGGGTTTTCACAGTTTAAAACAGCGAGAGGAGAGCAGGAATTTCGCAGTTTAAAACATCGAGAGGAGAGCTGTGATTTTCACCGTTTAAAGCAGCGTGAAGTGAGCAGGATTTTCACCGTTTAAAGCAGTGAGAGGAGAGCAGGATTTTTAAAATTTAAAACAGCGAGAGGAGAGCTGGGATTTTCACACTTTAAACCTGTGAGAAGTGAGCAGGATTTTCACTGTTTAAAACAGCGAGAGGTGAGCTGGGATTGTCACAGTATTGAAGCAGCCAGAGGTGAGCAGGATTTTCAGAGTTTAAAACAGCGAGAGGAGAGCAGGATTTTCACAGTTTAAAACAGCGAGAGGTAAGCAGGATTTTCACTGTTTCAAACAGCGAGAGGAGAGCAGGATTTTCACAGTTTAAAACAGCGAGAGGTAAGCAGGATTTTCACTGTTTCAAACAGTCAGAGGAGAGCAGGTATTTTGCAGTTTAAAACAGGCAGATGTGAGCCAGGATTTTCACTGTTTAATTCAGCGAGAGGAGAGAAGGATATTCACGCATTAAAACAGCGAGAGTAGAGCTGGGATTTTCGCAGTTTAAAACAATGCGAGGTGAGCAGGATTTTCACAGTTTAAAACAGCCAGAGGAGAGCAGGATTTTCACAGTGTAAAACAACGAGAGGAGAGCTGTGATTTTTAACGTTTCAAACACCGAGAGGAGTGCTGCGATATTCACAGTTGAAAACAGGGAGATGTTGGCCAGGATTTTCGCATTTTAAAACAGCAAGAGGACAGCAGGATTTTCACAGGTTAAATCTGCGAGAGAAGAGCACGAATTTCACAATATAAAACAGCGAGAGGTGAGCAGTATTTTCACTGTTTAAAACCGCGAGAGTCATCTGGATTTTCACAGTTTAAAACAGCGAGAGGGAAGCAGGATTTTCGCAGTTCAAAACAGTGAGAGGAGAGCCGGGATTTTCACATTTTATAAGAGCCAGAGGAGAGCAGGATTTTCAGTTTAAAACTGCGAGAGGAGAGCAGGATTTTCACAGTTTTAATCAGCGAGAGGAGAGCATGATTTTCACAGTTTTAAACAGCGACAGGAGAGCCGGGATTTTCGCAGTTTTGAAACAGCCAGAGGAGCGCAGGATTTTCACTGTTTAAAACAGCGAGAGGAAAGCAGGATTTTCACTGTTTAAAACAGCGAGAGGTGAGCTGGGATTTTCACTGTTTAAAACAGCCAGAGGAGAGCAGGATTTGCACTGTTTAAAACAGCGAGATGAGAGCTGGGATTTTCACACTTTAAAACTGTGAGAAGTGAGCAGGATTTTCACTGTTCAAAACAGCGAGAGTAGATCTGGGATTGTCACAGTTTAAAACAGCGAGAGGAGAGCAGGATTTTCACAGTTTAAAACAGCCAGAGGAGAGCAGGGTTTTCACAGTTTAAAACAGCGAGAGGGAAGCAGGATTTTCACAGTTTAAAACAGCGAGAGGAGAGTAGGATTTTCACAGTTTAAAACAGCGAGAGGAGAGTAGGATTTCCACAAGTTAAATCTGCGAGAGAAGAGCACGATTTTCACAATATAAAACAGCGAGAGGTGTGCAGTATTTTCACTGTTTAAAACCGCGAGAGTCATCTGGATTTTCACAGTTTAAAACAGCGAGAGTTGAGCAGGATTTTCAGAGTTTAAAACAGCGAGACGAGAGCTGGGATTTTCACAGTTTAAAACAGCGAGAGGAAAGCAGGATTTTCACAGTTTAAAACACCGAGAGGTGAGCAGGATTTTCACAGTTTTAATCAGCGAGAGGGGAGCCGGGATTTTCACAGTTTTGAAACAGCCAGAGGAGCGTTGGATTTTTACTGTTTAAAACAGCGAGAGGAGAGCAGGAATTTCACAGTTGAAAACAGCGAGAGTAGAGCTGTGATTTTCACCGTTTAAAGCAGCGTGAAGTGAGCAGGATTTTCACTGTTTAAAGCAGTGAGAGGAGAG
Organism: Isurus oxyrinchus; assembly: GCA_026770705.1. NCBI lineage: Eukaryota > Metazoa > Chordata > Chondrichthyes > Lamniformes > Lamnidae > Isurus > Isurus oxyrinchus. Next base: position 142,781 of record JANJGN010000851.1, on the reverse strand, counting down.
CAGGATTTTTACCATTTAAAACAGCGAGAGGAGAGCTGGGATTTTCACACTTTAAAACTGTGAGAAGTGAGCAGGATTTTCACTGTTTAAAACAGCGAGAGGTGAGCTGGGATTGTCACAGTATTGAAGCAGCCAGAGGTGAGCAGGATTTTCACAGTTTAAAACAGCGAGAAGAGAGCAGAATTTTCACTGTTTAAAACAGCGAGAGTAGAGCTGGGATATTCACAGTTTAAAACAGCGAGAGGAAGGCAGGATTTTCACTGTTTCAAACAGCGAGAGTAGAGCATGATTTTCACAATATAAAACAGCGAGAGGAGTGCAGTATTTTCACAGTTTAAAACCGCGAGAGACATCTGGATTTTCACAGTTTGAAACAGCGAGAGGGAAGCAGGATTTTCGCAGTTTAAAACAGTGAGAGGAGAGCCGGGATTTTCACATTTTAAAAGAGCCAGAGGAGAGCAGGATTTTCACAGTTTAAAACAGCGCGAGGAGAGCCCGATATTGTCAGTTTAAAACAGTGAGAGGAGAGCCGGGATTTTCACATTTTAAAAGAGCCAGAGGAGAGCAGGATTTTCACAGTTTAAAACAGTGAGAGGAGAGCCGGGATTTTCACAGTTTTAAAAGAGCCAGAGGAGAACAGGATTTTCACAGTTTAAAACAGTGAGACGAGAGCCGGGATTTTCACATTTTAAAAGATCCAGAGGAGAACAGGATTTTCACAGTTTAAAACAGCGAGAGGAAAGCAGGATTTTCACAGTTTAAAACAGCGAGCGGAGAGTCGGATTTTCACAGTGTAAAACAACGAGAGGAAGGCTGTGATTTTTACCGTTTCAAACACCAAGAGGAGTGCTGCGATTTTCACAGTTGAAAACAGGGAGATGTTGGCCAGGATTTTCGCAATTTAAAACAGCGAGAGGCAAGCAGGAATTTCACAGGTTAAATCTGCGAGAGAAGAGCACGATTTTCACAATATAAAACAGCGAGAGGTGTGCAGTATTTTCACAGTTTAAAACCGCGAGAGACATCTGGATTTTCACAGTTTGAAACAGCGAGAGGGAAGCAGGATTTTCGCAGTTTAAAACAGTGAGAGGAGAGCCGGGATTTTCACACTTTAAAACTGTGAGAAGTGAGCAGGATTTTCACTGTTTAAAACAGCGAGAGGTGAGCTGGGATTGTCACAGTATTGAAGCAGCCAGAGGTGAGCAGAATTTTCACAGTTTAAAACAGCGAGAGGAGAGCAGGGTTTTCACAGTTTAAAACCGCAAGAGGAGAGCAGGGTTTTCACTGTTTAAAACAGCGACAGGAGAGCAGGAATTTCACAGTTTTAAACAGCGAGAGGAGAGCAGGGTTTTCACAGTTTTAAACAGCGAGAGGAGAGCAGGGTTTTCACAGTTTAAAACAGCGAGAGGAGAGCAGGAATTTCACAGTTTAAAACCGCAAGAGGAGAGCAGGTTTTTCACTGTTTAAAACAGCGAGAGGAGAGCAGGGTTTTCACAGTTTAAAACAGCGAGAGGAGAGCAGGGTTTTCACAGTTTAAAACAACGTGAGGTGAGCAGGTTTTTCACAGTTTAAAACAGCGAGACGTGAGCAGGATTTTCACAGTTTAAAGCAGCGAGAGGAGAGCAGGTTTTTCACAGTTTAAAACAGCGAGAGGTGAGCAGGATTTTCACAGTTTAAAACAGCGAGAGGAGAGCAGGGTTTTCACAGTTTAAAACAGCAAGAGGTGAGCAGGAATTTCACAGTTTAAAACAGCGAGAGGAGAGCAGGGTTTCACAGTTTAAAATAACGAGTGGTGAGCTGGATTTAAACAGTTTAAAACAGCGTGAGGAGAGCAGGGTTCTCACAGTTTAAAACAGCGAGAGGAGAGCTGGTAATTTCACAATTGAAAACACAGAGAGGTGAGCAGGATTTGCACAGCATAAATCAGCGAGAGGAGAGCAGGGTTTTCACAGTTTAAAACAGCGAGAGGAGAGCACGATTTTCACAGTTTAAAACAGCGAGAGGAGAGCAGGGTTTTCACAGTTTAAAACAGCGAGAGGAGAGCTGGTAATTTCACAATTGAAAACACAGAGAGGTGAGCAGGATTTGCACAGCATAAATCAGCGAGAGGAGAGCAGGATTTTCACAGTGGAAAACAAGGGTTGGCCAGGATTTTCACATTTTAAAACAGTGAGAGTATACAGCAGGATTTTCACAGTTTCAGTAAACGAGAGGAGAGCCGTATTTTCACTGTTTAAATCTCCGAGAGGAGAGCTTGTGTTTTCCCAATTTAAAAGAGCGAGAGGTGAGCTTGGGTGTTCACACTTTAAAACAGCGAGAGGAGAGCAGGATTTTCACAGTTTAAAACAGCGAGAGGAGAGCTTTGGTTTTCAAAGTTTAAATCAGTGAGAGGTGAGCCGGATTTTCTCAGTTTAAAACACTGAGAGGGGAGCAGGTCTTTCACAGTTTAAATCAGCGAGATGTGAGCATGATTTTCACATTTTAAAACAGCAAGAAGAAAGCAGGATTTTCACAGTTTGAAACCCCAAGAGACATCTGGATTTTCACAGTTTAAAGCAGCCAGAGGAGAGCACGATTTTCACATTTTAAAACAGCCAGAGGTGAGCAGGATTTTCACAGTTTAAATCAGTGAGAGTTGAGCAGGACGTTCACAGTTTAAAACAGCGAGAGGAGAGCCAGATATTCACAGTTTAAAACAGCGAGAGGTGATCTGGGATTTTCACAGTTTAAAACAGCAAGAGGAGAGCTGGGATTTTCACAATTTAAAACAGCGAGAGGAGAGCAGGAATTTCACAGTTTAAAGCAGCGAGAGCAGAGCTGTGATTTTCACCTTTTAAAACAGCGTGAAGTGAGCAGGATTTTCACAGTTTAAAGCAGTGAGAGGAGAGCAGGATTTTAACAGTTTAAAACAGCAAGAGGTGAGCTTGGGTGTTCACAGTTTAAAACAGCGAGAGGAGAGCCAGATTTTCACAATTTAAAACAGCGAGAGGAGAGCCAGATTTTCACAGTGTAAAACAGTGAAAGGAGAGCAGGATTTTCACAGTTTAAAACAGCGATAGGAGAGCTGGGATTTTCACAGTTTAAAACAGCGAGAGGAGAGCAGGTTTTTCACAGTTTACAGACAGCGAGAGTTGAGCTGGATTTTCAGAGTTTAGAACAGCGAAAGTAGAGGAGGATTTTCACCGTTTAAAACAGCGAGCGGAGAGCTGGGAATTTCACAATTGAAAACACCAAGAGCTGAGCAGGATTTTCACAGCATAAAACAGCCAGACAAAAACTGGATTTGCACACTTTAAAACAGCGAGAGGAGAGCTGGAATTTTCACAGTTAAAAACAGCCAGAGGAGAGGTGGGATTTTCACAGTTTTAAACAGCGAGAGGAGAGCCTGGATTTTCACTGACTGTTTAAAACTGCGAGAGGTGAGCAGGATATTCACAGTTTAAAACAGCGAGAGGCGAGCAGGTTTTTCAGAGTTTAAAACAGCGAGAGGAGAGCAGAATTTTCACAGTTTAAAACAGCGAGAGGATGGCAGGATTTTCACAGTTTAAAACACTGAGAGGAGAGCAGGATTTTCACAGTTTAAAACAGCGAGAGGAGAGCAGGATTTTCACAGTTTAAAACAGCGAGAGGAGAGCAGGATTTTCACAGTTGAAAACAGCGAGAGGAGAGCAGGATTTTCACAGTTTAAAACAGCGAGAGGAGAGCAGGATTTTCACAGTTTAAAACAGCGATAGGAGAGCTGGGATTTTCACAGTTTAAAACAGCGAGAGGAGAGCAGGATTTTCACAGTTTACAGGCAGCGAGAGGTGAGCTGGATTTTCAGAGTTTAGAACAGCGAAAGTAGAGGAGGATTTTCACCGTTTAAAACCGCGAGAGGAGAGCTGGGAATTTCACAATTGAAAACACCAAGAGCTGAGCAGGATTTTCACAGCATAAAACAGCCAGACGAAAGCTGGATTTGCACACTTTAAAACAGCGAGAGGAGAGCTGGAATTTTCACAGTTAAAAACAGCCAGAGGAGAGGTGGGATTTTCACAGTTTTAAACAGCGAGAGGAGAGCCTGGATTTTCACTGTTTAAAACTGCGAGAGGTGAGCAGGATATTCACAGTTTAAAACAGCGAGAGGCGAGCAGGTTTTTCAGAGTTTAAAACAGCGAGAGGAGAGCAGAATTTTCACAGTTTAAAATAGCGAGAGGAGAGCAGGATTTTCACAGTTTAAAACACCGAGAGGAGAGCAGGATTTTCACACTTTAAAACAGCGATAGGAGAGCTGGGATTTTCACAGTTTAAAACAGCGAGAGGAGAGCAGGATTTTCACAGTTTACAGACAGCAAGAGGTGAGCTGGATTTTCAGAGTTTAGAACAGCGAAAGTAGATGAGCATTTTCACAGTTCAAAACAGCGAGAGGAGAGCTGGGAATTTCACAATTGAAAACACCGAGAGGTGAGCAGAATTTTCACAGTTTAAAACAGCAAGAGGAGCGCTGCTAATTTCACAACTGAAAACACTGAGAGGAGAGCAGGATTTGCACAGCATAAAACTGCCTGACAAAGCTGGATTTTCACACTTTAAAACAGCTCGAGGAGAGCTGGGATTTTCACAGTTAAAAGCAGCCAAAGGGGAGCCTCGATTTTCACTGTTTAAAACTGCGAGAGGTGAGCAGGATATTCACTCTTTAAAACTGCGAGAGGTGAGCAGGATATTCACAGTTTAAAACAGCGAGAGGCGAGCAGGTTTTTCAGATTTTAAAACAGCGAGAGGAGAGCAGGGTTTTCACAGTTTAAAACAGCGAGAGGAGAGCAGGATTTTCACGGTTTAAAACACCGAGAGGAGAGCAGGGTTTTCACAGTTTAAAACAGCGAGAGGAGAGCAGGGTTTTCACAGTTTAAAACAGCGAGAGGAGAGCAGGATTTTCACAGTTTAAAACAGCGAGAGGAGAGCAGGATTTTCACAGTTTAAAACAGCGAGAGGAGAGCAGGTTTTTCACAGTTTACAGACAGCGAGAGTTGAGCTGGATTTTCAGAGTTTAGAACAGCGAAAGTAGAGGAGGATTTTCACCGTTTAAAACAGCGAGAGGAGAGCTGGGAATTTCACAATTGAAAACACCAAGAGCTGAGCAGGATTTTCACAGCATATAACAGCCAGACGAAAGCTGGATTTGCACACTTTAAAACAGCGAGAGGAGAGCTGGAATTTTCACAGTTAAAAACAGCCAGAGGGAGAGGTGGGATTTTCACAGTTTTAAACAGCGAGAGGAGAGCCTGGATTTTCACTGTTTAAAACTGCGAGAGGTGAGCAGGATATTCACAGTTTAAAACAGCGAGAGGCGAGCAGGTTTTTCAGAGTTTAAAACAGTGAGAGGAGAGCAGAATTTTCACAGTTTAAAACAGCGAGAGGAGAGCAGGATTTTCACAGTTTCAAACACCGAGAGGAGAGCAGGATTTTCACAGTTTAAAACAGCGAGAGGAGTGTAGGATTTTCACAGTTTAAAACAACGAGAGGAGATCAGGATTTTCACAGTTGAAAACAGCGAGAGGAGAGCAGGATTTTCACAGTTTAAAACAGCGAGAGGAGAGCAGGATTTTCACAGTTTAAAACAGCGAGAGGAGAGCAGGATTTTCACAGTTTAAAACAGCGAGAGGAGAGCAGGATTTTCACAGTTTAAAACAGCGAGAGGAGAGCAGGATTTTCACAGTTTAAAACAGCGAGAGGAGAGCAGGATTTTCACAGTTTAAAACAGCGAGAGGAGAGCAGGTTTTTCACAGTTTACAGACAGCGAGAGTTGAGCTGGATTTTCAGAGTTTAGAACAGCGAAAGTAGAGGAGGATTTTCACCGTTTAAAACAGCGAGAGGAGAGCTGGGAATTTCACAATTGAAAACACCAAGAGCTGAGCAGGATTTTCACAGCATATAACAGCCAGACGAAAGCTGGATTTACACACTTTAAAACAGCGAGAGGAGAGCTGGAATTTTCACAGTTAAAAACAGCCAGAGGAGAGGTGGGATTTTCACAGTTTTAAACAGCGAGAGGAGAGCCTGGATTTTCACTGTTTAAAACTGCGAGAGGTGAGCAGGATATTCACAGTTTAAAACAGCGAGAGGCGAGCAGGTTTTTCAGAGTTTAAAACAGCGAGAGGAGAGCAGAATTTTCACAGTTGAAAACAGCGAGAGGAGAGCAGGATTTTCACAGTTTAAAACACCGAGAGGAGAGCAGGATTTTCACAGTTTAAAACAGCGAGAGGAGAGTAGGATTTTCACAGTTTAAAACAGCGAGAGGAGATCAGGATTTTCACAGTTGAAAACAGCGAGAGGAGAGCAGGATTTTCACAGTTTAAAACAGCGAGAGGAGAGCAGGATTTTCACAGTTTAAAACAGCGAGAGGAGAGCAGGATTTTCACAGTTTAAAACAGCGAGAGGAGAGCAGGATTTTCACAGTTTAAAACAGCGAGAGGAGAGCAGGATTTTCACAGTTTAAAACAGCGAGAGGAGAGCAGGATTTTCACAGTTTAAAACAGCGAGAGGAGAGCAGGTTTTTCACAGTTTACAGACAGCGAGAGTTGAGCTGGATTTTCAGAGTTTAGAACAGCGAAAGTAGAGGAGGATTTTCACCGTTTAAAACAGCGAGAGGAGAGCTGGGAATTTCACAATTGAAAACACCAAGAGCTGAGCAGGATTTTCACAGCATATAACAGCCAGACGAAAGCTGGATTTACACACTTTAAAACAGCGAGAGGAGAGCTGGAATTTTCACAGTTAAAAACAGCCAGAGGAGAGGTGGGATTTTCACAGTTTTAAACAGCGAGAGGAGAGCCTGGATTTTCACTGTTTAAAACTGCGAGAGGTGAGCAGGATATTCACAGTTTAAAACAGCGAGAGGCGAGCAGGTTTTTCAGAGTTTAAAACAGCGAGAGGAGAGCAGAATTTTCACAGTTTAAAACAGCGAGAGGAGAGCAGGATTTTCACAGTTTAAAACACCGAGAGGAGAGCAGGATTTTCACAGTTTAAAACAGCGAGAGGAGAGTAGGATTTTCACAGTTTAAAACAGCGAGAGGAGATCAGGATTTTCACAGTTGAAAACAGCGAGAGGAGAGCAGGATTTTCACAGTTTAAAACAGCGAGAGGAGAGCAGGATTTTCACAGTTTAAAACAGCGATAGGAGAGGTGGGATTTTCACAGATTAAAACAGCGAGAGGAGAGCAGGATTTTCACAGTTTAAAACAGCGAGAGGAGAGCAGGATTTTCACAGTTTAAAACAGCGAGAGGAGAGCAGGATTTTCACAGTTTAAAACAGCGAGAGGAGAGCTGGGAATTTCACAATTGAAAACACCGAGCGGTGAGCAGAATTTTCACAGTTTAAAACAGCAAGAGGAGCGCTGCTAATTTCACAACTGAAAACACTGAAAGGAGAGCAGGATTTGCACAGCATAAAACTGCCTGACAAAGCTGGATTTTCACACTTTAAAACAGCGAGAGGAGAGCTGGGATTTTCACAGTTAAAAGCAGCCAGAGGAGAGCCTCAATTTTCACTGTTTAAAACTGCAAGAGGTGAGCAGGATATTCACTGTTTAAAACAGCGAGAGGCGAGCAGGTTTTTCAGATTTTAAAACAGCGAGAGGAGAGCAGGATTTTAACAGTTTAAATCAGCGAGAGGAGAGCAGGATTTTCACAGTTTAAAACACCGAGAGGGGAGCAGGGTTTTCACAGTTTAAAACAGCGAGAGGAGAGCAGGATTTTCACAGTTTCAAACAGCAAGAGGAGAGCAGGATTTTCACAGTTTAAAACAGCGAGAGGAGAGCAGGATTTTCACAGTTTAAAACAGCGAGAGGAGAGCCAGATTTTCACAGTTTAAAACAGCGAGAGGAGACCCGGATTTTCACAGTTTAAAACAGCGATAGGAGAGCTGGGATTTTCACAGTTTAAAACAGCGAGAGGAGAGCAGGATTTTCACGGTTTACAGACAGCGAGAGGTGAGCTGGATTTTCAGAGTTTAGAACAGCGAAAGTAGAGGAGGATTTTCACCGTTTAAAACAGCGAGAGGAGAGCTGGGAATTTCACAATTGAAAACACCAAGAGCTGAGCAGGATTTTCACAGCATAAAACAGCCAGACGAAAGCTGGATTTGCACACTTTAAAACAGCGAGAGGAGAGCTGGAATTTTCACAGTTAAAAACAGCCAGAGGAGAGGTGGGATTTTCACAGTTTTAAACAGCGAGAGGAGAGCCTGGATTTTCACTGTTTAAAACTGCGAGAGGTGAGCAGGATATTCACAGTTTAAAACAGCGAGAGGCGAGCAGGTTTTTCACAGTTTAAAACAGCGAGAGGAGAGCAGGATTTTCACTGTTTCAAACACCGAGAGGAGAGCAGGTTTTTCAGAGTTTAAAACAGCGAGAGGAGAGCAGAATTTTCACAGTTTAAAACAGCGAGAGGAGAGCAGGATTTTCACAGTTGAAAACAGCGAGAGGAGAGCAGGATTTTCACAGTTTAAAACAGCGATAGGAGAGCTGGGATTTTCACAGTTTAAAACAGCGAGAGGAGAGCAGGATTTTCACAGTTTACAGACAGCAAGAGGTGAGCTGGATTTTCAGAGTTTAGAACAGCGAAAGTAGATGAGCATTTTCACAGTTCAAAACAGCGAGAGGAGAGCTGGGAATTTCACAATTGAAAACACCGAGAGGTGAGCAGAATTTTCACAGTTTAAAACAGCAAGAGGAGCGCTGCTAATTTCACAACTGAAAACACTGAGAGGAGAGCAGGATTTGCATAGCATAAAACTGCCTGACAAAGCTGGATTTTCACACTTTAAAACAGCGAGAGGAGAGCTGGGATTTTCACAGTTAAAAGCAGCCAAAGGAGAGCCTCGATTTTCACTGTTTAAAACTGCGAGAGGTGAGCAGGATATTCACTGTTTAAAACAGCGAGAGGTGAGCAGGATATTCACTGTTTTAAACAGCGAGAGGTGAGCAGGATATTCACAGTTTAAAACAGCGAGAGGTGAGCAGGATATTCACTGTTTAAAACAGCGAGAGGTGAGCAGGATATTCACTGTTTAAAACAGCGAGAGGCGAGCAGGTTTTTCAGATTTTAAAACAGCGAGAGGAGAGCAGGATTTTCACAGTTTAAAACAGCGAGAGGAAAGCAGGATTTTCACAGTTTAAAACACCGAGAGGAGAGCAGGGTTTTCACAGTTTAAAACAGCGAGAGGAGAGCAGGAATTTCGCAGTTTAAAACATCGAGAGGAGAGCTGTGATTTTCACCGTTTAAAGCAGCGTGAAGTGAGCAGGATTTTCACCGTTTAAAGCAGTGAGAGGAGAGCAGGATTTTTAAAATTTAAAACAGCGAGAGGAGAGCTGGGATTTTCACACTTTAAAACTGTGAGAAGTGAGCAGGATTTTCACTGTTTAAAACAGCGAGAGGTGAGCTGGGATTGTCACAGTATTGAAGCAGCCAGAGGTGAGCAGGATTTTCACAGTTTAAAACAGCGAGAGGAGAGCAGGATTTTCACAGTTTAAAACAGCGAGAGGTAAGCAGGATTTTCACTGTTTCAAACAGCCAGAGGAGAGCAGGTATTTTGCAGTTTAAAACAGGCAGAGGTGAGCCAGGATTTTCACTGTTTAATTCAGCGAGAGGAGAGAAGGATATTCACGCATTAAAACAGCGAGAGTAGAGCTGGGATTTTCGCAGTTTAAAACAATGCGAGGTGAGCACGATTTTCACAGTTTAAAACAGCCAGAGGAGAGCAGGATTTTCACAGTGTAAAACAACGAGAGTAGAGCTGTGATCTTTAACGTTTCAAACACCGAGAGGAGTGCTGCGATTTTCACAGTTGAAAACAGGGAGATGTTGGCCAGGATTTTCGCATTTTAAAACAGCAAGAGGACAGCAGGATTTTCACAGGTTAAATCTGCAAGAGAAGAGCACGAATTTCACAATATAAAACAGCGAGAGATGAGCAGTATTTTCACTGTTTAAAACCGCGAGAGTCATCTGGATTTTCACAGTTTAAAACAGCGAGAGGGAAGCAGGATTTTCGCAGTTCAAAACAGTGAGAGGAGAGCCGGGATTTTCACATTTTATAAGAGCCAGAGGAGAGCAGGATTTTCACAGTTTAAAACAGCGAGAGGAGAGCAGGATTTTCACAGTTTTAATCAGCGAGAGGAGAGCATGATTTTCACAGTTTTAAACAGCGACAGGAGAGCCGGGATTTTCGCAGTTTTGAAACAGCCAGAGGAGCGCAGGATTTTCACTGTTTAAAACAGCGAGAGGAAAGCAGGATTTTCACTGTTTAAAACAGCGAGAGGTGAGCTGGGATTTTCACAGTATCGAAGCAGCCAGAGGAGAGCAGGATTTGCACTGTTTAAAACAGCGAGATGAGAGCTGGGATTTTCACACTTTAAAACTGTGAGAAGTGAGCAGGATTTTCACTGTTCAAAACAGCGAGAGTAGAGCTGGGATTGTCACAGTTTAAAACAGCGAGAGGAGAGCAGGATTTTCACAGTTTAAAACAGCCAGAGGAGAGCAGGTATTTTGCAGTTTAAAACAGCCAGAGGAGAGCCAGGATTTTCGCAGTTTAATTCAGCGAGAGGAGAGAAGGGTATTCAAGGATTAAAACAGCGAGAGTAGAGCTGGGATTTTCGCAGTTTAAAACAATGCGAGGTGAGCACGTTTTTCACAGTTTAAAACTGCGAGAGGAGAGCAGGATTTTCACAGTTTAAAACAGTGAGAGGAGAGCAGGGTTTTCACAGTTTAAAACAGCGAGAGGAGAGCAGGATTTTCACATTTTAAAAGAGCCAGAGGAGAACAGGATTTTCATAGTTTAAAACTGCGAGAGGACAGGTGGATTTTCACAGTATAAATCATCGAGATGGAAGCATATATTTCACATTTAAAAACAGCGAGAGGAAAAACCGGGATTTTCATAGTTTAAAATAGCGAGCGTAGAGCCAGATTTTCACAGTTTAAAACAGTGAGAGGATGAGCAGCATTTTCACAGTGTAAAACAATGAGAGGAGAGCTGTGATTTTTACCGTTTCAAACACCGAGAGGATTGCTGCGATTTTCACAGTTGAAAACAGGGAGATGTTGGCCAGGATTTTCGCATTTTAAAACAGCGAGAGGGCAGCAGAATTTTCACAGGTTAAAACAGCCAGAAGATGAGCAGCAATTTCACAGTGTAAAACACCGAGAGGATTGCTGCAATTTTCACAGTTGAAAACAGGGAGATGTTGGCCAGGATTTTCGCATTTTAAAACAGCGAGAGGACAGCAGAATTTTCATTGGTTAAAACAGTGAGAGAAGAGCCGGGATTTTCACGGTTTTAAAAGAGCCAGAGGAGAACAGGATTTTCACAGTTTAAAACAGTGAGACGAGAGCCGGGATTTTCACATTTTAAAAGATCCAGAGGAGAACAGGATTTTCACAGTTTAAAACAGCGAGAGGAAAGCAGGATTTTCACAGTTTAAAACAGCGAGCGGAGAGTCGGATTTTCACAGTGTAAAACAACGAGAGGAGAGCTGTGATTTTTACCGTTTCAAACACCAAGAGGAGTGCTGCGATTTTCACAGTTGAAAACAGGGAGATGTTGGCCAGGATTTTCGCATTTTAAAACAGCGAGAGGCAAGCAGGAATTTCACAGGTTAAATCTGCGAGAGAAGAGCACGATTTTCACAATATAAAACAGCGAGAGGTGTGCAGTATTTTCACAGTTTAAAACCGCGAGAGACATCTGGATTTTCACAGTTTGAAACAGCGAGAGGGAAGCAGGATTTTCGCAGTTTAAAACAGTGAGAGGAGAGCCGGGATTTTCACACTTTAAAACTGTGAGAAGTGAGCAGGATTTTCACTGTTTAAAACAGCGAGAGGTGAGCTGGGATTGTCACAGTATTGAAGCAGCCAGAGGTGAGCAGAATTTTCACAGTTTAAAACAGCGAGAGGAGAGCAGGATTTTCACAGTTTAAAACAGCGAGAGGAAAGCTGGATTTTCACTGTTTCAAACAGCGAGAGGAGAGCAGGATTTTCACAGTTTTAATCAGCGAGAGCGGAGCAGGTATTTTGCAGTTCAAAACAGCCAGAGGAGAGCCAGGATTTTCACAGTTTAATTCAGCGAGAGGAGAGAAGGATATTCACAGATTAAGCAGCGAGAGTCGAGCTGGGATTTTCGCAGTTTAAAACAATGCGAGGTGAGCACGATTTTCACAGTTTAAAACAGCGAGAGGAGAGCAGGATTTGCACAGTTTAAAACAGCGAGAGGTAAGCAGGATTTTCACTGTTTCAAACAGCCAGAGGAGAGCAGGTATTTTGCAGTTTAAAACAGGCAGAGGTGAGCCAGGATTTTCACTGTTTAATTCAGCGAGAGGAGAGAAGGATATTCACGCATTAAAACAGCGAGAGTAGAGCTGGGATTTTCGCAGTTTAAAACAATGCGAGGTGAGCACGATTTTCACAGTTTAAAACAGCCAGAGGAGAGCAGGATTTTCACAGTGTAAAACAACGAGAGGAGAGCTGTGATCTTTAACGTTTCAAACACTGAGAGGAGTGCTGCGATTTTCACAGTTGAAAACAGGGAGATGTTGGCCAGGATTTTCGCATTTTAAAACAGCAAGAGGACAGCAGGATTTTCACAGGTTAAATCTGCAAGAGAAGAGCACGAATTTCACAATATAAAACAGCGAGAGATGAGCAGTAATTTCACTGTTTAAAACCGCGAGAGTCATCTGGATTTTCACAGTTTAAAACAGCGAGAGGGAAGCAGGATTTTCGCAGTTCAAAACAGTGAGAGGAGAGCCGGGATTTTCACATTTTATAAGAGCCAGAGGAGAGCAGGATTTTCACAGTTTAAAACAGCGAGAGGAGAGCAGGATTTTCACAGTTTTAATCAGCGAGAGGAGAGCATGATTTTCACAGTTTTAAACAGCGACAGGAGAGCCGGGATTTTCGCAGTTTTGAAACAGCCAGAGGAGCGCAGGATTTTCACTGTTTAAAACAGCGAGAGGAAAGCAGGATTTTCACTGTTTAAAACAGCGAGAGGTGAGCTGGGATTTTCACAGTATCGAAGCAGCCAGAGGAGAGCAGGATTTGCACTGTTTAAAACAGCGAGATGAGAGCTGGGATTTTCACACTTTAAAACTGTGAGAAGTGAGCAGGATTTTCACTGTTCAAAACAGCGAGAGTAGAGCTGGGATTGTCACAGTTTAAAACAGCGAGAGGAGAGCAGGATTTTCACAGTTTAAAACAGCCAGAGGAGAGCAGGTATTTTGCAGTTTAAAACAGCCAGAGGAGAGCCAGGATTTTCGCAGTTTAATTCAGCGAGAGGAGAGAAGGGTATTCAAGGATTAAAACAGCGAGAGTAGAGCTGGGATTTTCGCAGTTTAAAACAATGCGAGGTGAGCACGTTTTTCACAGTTTAAAACTGCGAGAGGAGAGCAGGATTTTCACAGTTTAAAACAGTGAGAGGAGAGCAGGGTTTTCACAGTTTAAAACAGCGAGAGGAGAGCAGGATTTTCACATTTTAAAAGAGCCAGAGGAGAACAGGATTTTCATAGTTTAAAACTGCGAGAGGACAGGTGGATTTTCACAGTATAAATCATCGAGATGGAAGCATATATTTCACATTTAAAAACAGCGAGAGGAAAAACCGGGATTTTCATAGTTTAAAATAGCGAGCGTAGAGCCAGATTTTCACAGTTTAAAACAGTGAGAGGATGAGCAGCATTTTCACAGTGTAAAACAATGAGAGGAGAGCTGTGATTTTTACCGTTTCAAACACCGAGAGGATTGCTGCGATTTTCACAGTTGAAAACAGGGAGATGTTGGCCAGGATTTTCGCATTTTAAAACAGCGAGAGGGCAGCAGAATTTTCACAGGTTAAAACAGCCAGAAGATGAGCAGCAATTTCACAGTGTAAAACACCGAGAGGATTGCTGCAATTTTCACAGTTGAAAACAGGGAGATGTTGGCCAGGATTTTCGCATTTTAAAACAGCGAGAGGACAGCAGAATTTTCATTGGTTAAAACAGTGAGAGAAGAGCCGGGATTTTCACGGTTTTAAAAGAGCCAGAGGAGAACAGGATTTTCACAGTTTAAAACAGTGAGACGAGAGCCGGGATTTTCACATTTTAAAAGATCCAGAGGAGAACAGGATTTTCACAGTTTAAAACAGCGAGAGGAAAGCAGGATTTTCACAGTTTAAAACAGCGAGCGGAGAGTCGGATTTTCACAGTGTAAAACAACGAGAGGAGAGCTGTGATTTTTACCGTTTCAAACACCAAGAGGAGTGCTGCGATTTTCACAGTTGAAATCGGGAGATGTTGGCCAGGATTTTCGCATTTTAAAACAGCGAGAGGCAAGCAGGAATTTCACAGGTTAAATCTGCGAGAGAAGAGCACGATTTTCACAATATAAAACAGCGAGAGGTGTGCAGTATTTTCACAGTTTAAAACCGCGAGAGACATCTGGATTTTCACAGTTTGAAACAGCGAGAGGGAAGCAGGATTTTCGCAGTTTAAAACAGTGAGAGGAGAGCCGGGATTTTCACACTTTAAAACTGTGAGAAGTGAGCAGGATTTTCACTGTTTAAAACAGCGAGAGGTGAGCTGGGATTGTCACAGTATTGAAGCAGCCAGAGGTGAGCAGAATTTTCACAGTTTAAAACAGCGAGAGGAGAGCAGGATTTTCACAGTTTAAAACAGCGAGAGGAAAGCTGGATTTTCACTGTTTCAAACAGCGAGAGGAGAGCAGGATTTTCACAGTTTTAATCAGCGAGAGCGGAGCAGGTATTTTGCAGTTCAAAACAGCCAGAGGAGAGCCAGGATTTTCACAGTTTAATTCAGCGAGAGGAGAGAAGGATATTCACAGATTAAGCAGCGAGAGTCGAGCTGGGATTTTCGCAGTTTAAAACAATGCGAGGTGAGCACGATTTTCACAGTTTAAAACAGCGAGAGGAGAGCAGGATTTGCACAGTTTGAAACAACGAGTGCAGAGCTGGGATTTTCGCAGTTTAAAACAATGCGAGGTGAGCATGATTTTCACAGTTTAAAACAGCGAGGAGAGCAGCATTTTCACAGTTTAAAAGACCAGGAGGAGAGCAGGATTTTCACAGTTTAAAACAGCGAGAGGAGAGCAGGGTTTTCACAGTTTAAAACAGCGAGAGGAGAGCAGGATTTTTACAGTTTAAAACAGCGAGAGGAGAGCAGGTTTTTCACTGTTTTAAACAGCAAGAGGAGAGCAGGAATTTCTAGTTTAAAACAGAGAGAGGAGAGCAGGGTTTTCACTGTTTAAAACAGTGAGAGGAGAGCTGGAATTTCACAGTTTAAAACAGCGAGAGGAGAGCAGGGTTTTCACAGTTTAAAACAGCGAGAGGAGAGCGGGTATTTCGCAGTTTAAAACAGCGAGAGGAGAGCAGGATTTTCACAGTTTAAAACAGCGAGTGGATAGTCGGCTATTCACTGTTTAAAACAGCGAGAGGAAAGCAGGATTTTCACAGTTTAAAACAGCGAGAGGACAACAGGTTTTTCACAGTTTAATTCAATGAGTGGTGAGCAGGATTTTCACCATTTATAACAGCGAGAGGAGAGCAGGTTTTTCACAGTTTAAAACAGCGAGAGGAGAGCAGGGTTTTCACAGTTTAAAACCGCAAGAGGAGAGCAGGGTTTTCACTGTTTAAAACAGCGACAGGAGAGCAGGAATTTCACAGTTTTAAACAGCGAGAGGAGAGCAGGGTTTTCACAGTTTTAAACAGCGAGAGGAGAGCAGGGTTTTCACAGTTTAAAACAGCGAGAGGAGAGCAGGAATTTCACAGTTTAAAACCGCAAGAGGAGAGCAGGTTTTTCACTGTTTAAAACAGCGAGAGGAGAGCAGGGTTTTCACAGTTTAAAACAGCGAGAGGAGAGCAGGGTTTTCACAGTTTAAAACAACGTGAGGTGAGCAGGTTTTTCACAATTTAAAAAAGCGAGAGGTGAGCAGGATTTTCACAGTTTAAAACAGCGAGAGGAGAGCAGGTTTTTCACAGTTTAAAACAGCGAGAGGTGAGCAGGATTTTCACAGTTTAAAACAGCGAGAGGAGAGCAGGGTTTTCAGTTTAAAACAGCAAGAGGTGAGCAGGAATTTCACAGTTTAAAACAGCGAGAGGAGAGCAGGGTTTTCACAGTTTAAAACAGCGAGAGGAGAGCAGGGCTTTCACAGATTAAAACAGCGAGAGGAGAGCAGGTTTTTCACAGTTTAAAATAACGAGTGGTGAGCTGGATTTAAACAGTTTAAAACAGCGTGAGGAGAGCAGGGTTCTCACAGTTTAAAACAACGAGAATTGAGCAGGGTTTTCACAGTTCTAAACAGCGAGAGGTGTGTCGGGTTTTCACATTTTAAAACAAAGTGAGGAGAGCAGGATTTTCACAGTTTAAAACTGCGAGAGGCAGGGGGGGTTTTCACAGTTTTAAACAACGAGAGGTGAGCCGGGTTTTCACAGTTTTAAACAACGAGAGGTGAGCCAGGATTTTGACAGGTTAAAACAGCGAGATGAAAGCAGGAATTTCACAGTTTAAAACAGCAAGAGGAGAGCAGGAATTTCACAGTTTAAAACAGCGAGTGGAGAGCTGGAATTTCACAGTTTAAAACAGCGAGATGAAAGCAGGAATTTCACAGTTTAAAACAGCGAGAGGAGAGCAGGTTTTTCACAGTTTAAAACAGCGAGAGGAGAGCAGGATTTTCACAGTTCAAAACAGCGAGAGGAGAGCAGGTTTTTCACAGATTAAAACAGCGAAAGGAGAGCATGGTTTTCACAGTTTAAAACAGCGAGAGGAGAGCAGGGTTTTCGCAGTTTAAAACAGCGAGAGGAGAGCAGGTTTTTCACAGTTTAAAACAGCGAGAGGAGAGCAGGGTTTTCACAGTTCAAAACAGCGAAAGGAGAGCAGGTTTTTCACAGTTTAAAACAGCGAAAGGAGAGCAGGGTTTTCACAGTTTAAAACAGCGAGAGGAGAGCAGGGTTTTCACAGTTTAAAACAGCGAGAGGAGAGCAGGGTTTTCACAGTTTAAAACAGCGAGAGGAGAGCAGGAATTTCACAGTTTAAAACAGCGAGAGGAGAGCAGGATTTTCACAGTTTAAAACAGCGAGTGCAGAGCCAGATATTCACAGTTTAAAACAGCGAGAGGTGAGCTGGGATTTTCACAGTTTAAAACAGCGAGAGGAGAGCAGGGTTTTCACAGTTTAAAACAGTGAGAGCTGACCCTGAATTTCACAGTTTAAAACAGCGAGAGTTGAGCAGGATTTTCAGAGTTTAAAACAGCGAGACGAGAGCAGGGATTTTCATAGTTTAAAACAGCGAGAGGAGAGCAGGATTTTTAAAATTTAAAACAGCGAGAGGAGAGCTGGGATTTTCACACTTTAAAACTGTGAGAAGTGAGCAGGATTTTCACTGTTTAAAACAGCGAGAGGTGAGCTGGGATTGTCACAGTATTGAAGCAGCCAGAGGTTAGCAGGATTTTCACAGTTTAAAACAGCGAGAGGAGAGCAGGATTTTCACAGTTTAAAACAGCGAGAGGAAAGCAGGATTTTCACTGTTTCAAACAGCGAGAGGAGAGCAGGATTTTCACAGTTTAAAACAGCCAGAGGAGAGCAGGTATTTTGCAGTTTAAAACAGCCAGAGGAGAGCCAGGATTTTCACAGTTTAATTCAGCGAGAGGAGAGAAGGATATTCACGGATTAAAACAGCGAGAGTAGAGCTGGGATTTTCGCAGTTTAAAACAATGCGAGGTGAGCACGATTTTCACAGTTTAAAACAACGAGAGGAGAGCTTTGATTTTTACCGTTTCAAACACCGAGAGGAGTGCTGTGATTTTCACAGTTGAAAACAGGGAGATGTTGCCAAGGATTTTCGCAATTTAAAACAGTGAGAGGCAAGCAGGAATTTCACAGTTTAAATCTGCGAGAGAAGAGCACGATTTTCACAATATAAAACAGCGAGAGGTGTGCTGTATTTTCACAGTTTAAAACAGCGAGAGGGAAGCAGGATTTTCGCAGTTCAAAACTGTGAGAGGAGAGCCGGGATTTCAACATTTTATACGAGCCAGAGGAGAACAGGATTTTCATAGTTTAAAACAGCGAGAGGAAAGCAGGATTTTCGCAGTTTTAAACAGTGAGAGGAGAGCCGGGATTTTCACATTTTAAAAGAGCCAGAGGAGAACAGGTTTTTCACAGTTTAAAACAGTGAGAGGAGAGCCGGGATTTTCACATTTTAAAAGAGCAAGAGGAGAGAAGGATTTTCACAGTTTAAAACAGCGAGAGGAGAACAGGATTTTCACAGTTTAAAACAGCGAGAGGCGAGCAGGATTTTCACAGTGTAAAACAACGAGAGGAGAGCTGTGATTTTTACCGTTTCAAACACCAAGAGGAGTGCTGCGATTTTCACAGTTGAAAACAGGGAGATGTTGGCCAGGATTTTCGCAATTTTATACAGCAAGAGGCAAGCAGGAATTTCACAGGTTAAATCTGCGAGAGAAGAGCACGATTTTCACAATATAAAACAGCGAGAGGTGTGCAGTATTTTCACAGTTTAAAACCGCGAGAGACATCTGGATTTTCACAGTTTGAAACAGCGAGAGGGAAGCAGGATTTTCGCAGTTTAAAACAGTGAGAGGAGAGCCGGGATTTTCACATTTTAAAAGAGCCAGAGGAGAGCAGGATTTTCACAGTTTAAAACATCGAGAGGAGAGCAGGAATTTCACAGTTTAAAACACCGAGAGGAGAGCAGGATTTTCCGAGTTTTAAGCAGCGAGAGGGGAGCCGTGATTTTCACAGTTTTGAAACAGCCGGAGGAGCGCTGGATTTTTACTGTTTAAAACATCGAGAGGAGAGCAGGAATTTCACAGTTTAAAACAGCGAGAGGAGAGCAGGAATTTCACAGTTTAAAACAGCGAGAGTAGAGCTGGGATTTTCACCGTTTAAAGCAGCGTGAAGTGAGCAGGATTTTCACCGTTTAAAGCAGTGAGATGAGAGCAGGATTTTTACAATTTAAAACAGCGAGAGGAGAGCTGGGATTTTCACACTTTCAAACTGTGAGAAGTGAGCAGGATTTTCACTGTTTAAAACAGCGAGAGGTGAGCTGGGATTGTCACAGTATTGAAGCAGCCAGAGGTGAGCAGGATTTTCACAGTTTAAAACAGCGAGAGGAGAGCAGGATTTTCACAGTTTAAAACAGCGAGAGGAAAGCAGGATTTTCACTGTTTCAAACAGCGAGAGGCGAGCAGGATTTTCACATTTTAAAACAGCCAGAGGAGAGCAGGTATTTTGCAGTTTAAAACAGCCAGAGGAGAGCCAGGATTTTCACAGTTTAATTCAGCGAGAGGAGAGCCGGGATTTTCACGGATTAAAACAGCGAGAGTAGAGCTGGGATTTTCACACTTTAAAACAATGCGAGGTGAGCACGATTTTCACAGTGTAAAACAACGAGAGGAGAGCTGTGATTTTTATGGTTTCAAACACCGAGAGGAGTGCTGCGATTTTCACAGTTGAAAACAGGGAGATGTTGGCCAGGATTTTCGCATTTTAAAACAGCAAGAGGATAGCAGGATTTTCACAGGTTAAATCTGCGAGAGAAGAGCACGATTTTCACAATATAAAACAGCGAGAGGTGTGCAGTATTTTCACTGTTTAAAACCGCGAGAGTCATCAGGATTTTCACAGTTTAAAACAGCGAGAGGGAAGCAGGATTTTCGCAGATTGAAACAGTGAGAGGAGAGCCGGGATTTTCACATTTTAAAAGAGCCAGAGGAGAACAGGATTTTCACAGTTTAAAACAGCGAGAGGAGAACAGGATTTTCACTGTTTAAAACAGCGAGCAGAGAGCCGGATTTTCACACTATAAAACAATGCGAGGTGAGCACGATTTTCACAGTGTAAAACAACGAGAGGAGAGCTGTGATATTTACCATTTCAAACACCGAGAGGAGTGCTGTGATTTTCAGTTTGAAACAGGGAATGTTGGCCAGGATTTTCGCATTTTAAAACAGCGAGAGGCAAGCAGGAATTTCACAGGTTAAATCTGCAAGAGAAGAGCACAATTTTCACAATATAAAACAGCGAGAGGTGTGCATTATTTTCACAGTTTAAAACCGCGAGAGACATCTGGATTTTCACAGTTTAAAACAGCGAGAGGGAAGCAGGATTTTCGCAGTTTAAAACAGTGAGAGGAGAGCCGGATTTTCACAGATTAAAACACTGAGAGCTGACCCTGAATTTCACAGTTTAAAACAGTGAGAGGTGAGCCGGGATTTTCACATTTTAAAAGAGCCAGAGGAGAGCAGGATTTTCACAGTTTAAAACACCAAGAGGAGAGAAGGATTTTCACAGTTTTAATCAGCGAGAGGGGAGCCGGGATTTTCACAGTTTTGAAACAGCCAGAGGAGCGCTGGATTTTTACTGTTTAAAACAGCGAGAGGAGAGCAGGAATTTCACAGGTTAAAACATCGAGAGTAGAGCTGTGATTTTCACCGTTTAAAGCAGCGTGAAGTGAGCAGGATTTTCACCGTTTAAAGCAGTGAGAGGAGAGCAGGATTTTTACAATTTAAAACAGCGAGAGGAGAGCTGGGATTTTCACACTTTAAAACTGTGAGAAGTGAGCAGGATTTTCACTGTTTAAAACAGCGAGAGGTGAGCTGGGATTGTCACAGTATTGAAGCAGCCAGAGGTGAGCAGGATTTTCACAGTTTAAAACAGCGAGAGGAGAACAGGATTTTCACAGTTTAAAACAGCGAGAGGAAAGCAGGATTTTCACTGTTTCAAACAGCGAGAGGAGAGCAGGATTTTCACAGTTTAAAACAGCCAGAGGAGAGCAGGTATTTTGCAGTTTAAAACAGCCAGAGGAGAGCCAGGATTTTCACAGTTTAATTCAGCGAGAGGAGAGCCGGGATTTTCACGGATTAAAACAGCGAGAGTAGAGCTGGGATTTTCACACTTTAAAACAATGCGAGGTGAGCACGATTTTCACAGTGTAAAACAACGAGAGGAGAGCTGTGATTTTTATGGTTTCAAACACCGAGAGGAGTGCTGCGATTTTCACAGTTGAAAACAGGGAGATGTTGGCCAGGATTTTCGCATTTTAAAACAGCAAGAGGATAGCAGGATTTTCACAGGTTAAATCTGCGAGAGAAGAGCACGATTTTCACAATATAAAACAGCGAGAGGTGTGCAGTATTTTCACTGTTTAAAACCGCGAGAGTCATCAGGATTTTCACAGTTTAAAACAGCGAGAGGGAAGCAGGATTTTCGCAGATTGAAACATTGAGAGGAGAGCCGGGATTTTCACATTTTAAAAGAGCCAGAGGAGAACAGGATTTTCACAGTTTAAAACAGCGAGAGGAGAACAGGATTTTCACTGTTTAAAACAGCGAGCAGAGAGCCGGATTTTCACACTATAAAACAATGCGAGGTGAGCACGATTTTCACAGTGTAAAACAACAAGAGGAGAGCTGTGATATTTACCATTTCAAACACTGAGAGGAGTGCTGTGATTTTCAGTTTGAAACAGGGAATGTTGGCCAGGATTTTCGCATTTTAAAACAGCGAGAGGCAAGCAGGAATTTCACAGGTTAAATCTGCAAGAGAAGAGCACAATTTTCACAATATAAGACAGCGAGAGGTGTGCATTATTTTCACAGTTTAAAACCGCGAGAGACATCTGGATTTTCACAGTTTGAAACAGCGAGAGGGAAGCAGGATTTTCGCAGTTTAAAACAGTGAGAGGAGAGCCGGATTTTCACAGTTTAAAAGACTGAGAGCTGACCCTGAATTTCACAGTTTAAAACAGTGAGAGGAGAGCCGGGATTTTCACATTTTAAAAGAGCCAGAGGAGAGCAGGATTTTCACAGTTTAAAACTACGAGAGGAGCGCAGGATTTTCACAGTTTTAATCAGCGAGAGGGGAGCCGGGATTTTCACAGTTTTGAAACAGCCAGAGGAGCGCTGGATTTTTACTGTTTAAAACAGCGAGAGGAGAGCAGGAATTTCACAGTTTAAAACATCGAGAGTAGAGCTGTGATTTTCACCGTTTAAAGCAGCGTGAAGTGAGCAGGATTTTCACCGTTTAAAGCAGTGAGAGGTGAGCAGGATTTTTACAATTTAAAACAGCGAGAGGAGAGCTGGGATTTTCACACTTTAAAACTGTGAGAAGTGAGCAGGATTTTCACTGTTTAAAACAGCGAGAGGTGAGCTGGGATTGTCACAGTATTGAAGCAGCCAGAGGTGAGCAGGATTTTAACAGTTTAAAACAGCGAGAGGAGAGCAGGATTTTCACTGTTTCAAACAGCGAGAGGAGAGCAGGATTTTCACAGTTTAAAACAGCCAGAGGAGAGCAGGTATTTTGCAGTTTAAAACAGCCAGAGGAGAGCCAGGATTTTCACAGTTTAATTCAGCGAGAGGAGTGAAGGATATTCACGGATTAAAACAGCGAGCGTAGAGCTGGGATTTTCACACTTTAAAACAATGCGAGGTGAGCACGATTTTCACAGTGTAAAACAACGAGAGGAGAGCTGTGATTTTTACCGTTTCAAACACCGAGAGGAGTGCTGTGATTTTCACAGTTGAAAACAGGGAGATGTTAGCCAGCATTGTCGCATTTTAAAACAGCGAGAGGACAGCAGCATTTTCACAGTTTAAATTTGCGAGAGAAGAGCACGATTTTCACAATATAAAACAGCGAGAGGTGTGCAGTATTTTCACAGTTTAAAACCGCGAGAGACATCTGGATTTTCACATTTTAAAAGAGCCAAAGGAGAGCAGGATTTTCACAGTTTAAAACAGTGAGAGTTGACCCTGAATTTCACAGTTTAAAACAGCGAGAGGAGAGCAGGATTTTTACAATTTAAAACAGCGAGAGGAGAGCTGGGATTTTCACCCTTTAAAAATTTGAGAAGTGAGCAGGATTTTCACTGTTTAAAACAGCGAGAGGTGAGCTGGGATTTTCACAGTATTGAAGCTGCCAGAGGTGAGCAGGATTTTCACAGTTTAAAACAGCTAGAGTAGAGCAGGATTTTCACAGTTTAAAACAGCGAGAGGAACGCAGGATTTTCACAGTTTAAAACACCAAGAGGAGAGCAGGATTTTCACAGTTTTAATCAGCGAGAGGAGAGCCGGGATTTTCACAGTTTTGAAACAGCCAGAGGAGCGCTGGATTTTCACAGTTTAAAACAGTGAGAGCTGACCCTGAATTTCACAGTTTAAAACAGCGAGAGTTGAGCAGGATTTTCACCGTTGAAAACAGCGAGAGGAGAGCAGGATTTTCACAGTTGAAAACAGCATGAAGTGAGCAGGATTTTCACAGTTTAAAACAGCGAGAGGAGAGAAGGAATTTCACAGTTTGAAACAGCGAGAGTAGAGCTGGGATTTTCAGACTTTAAAACTGTGAGTAGTGAGCTGGATTTGCACTGTTTAAAACAGCGAGAGTAGAGCTGGGATTTTCACAGTTTAAAACTGTGAGAAGTGAGCAGGATTTTCACTGTTTAAAACAGCGAGAGTAGAGCTGGGATTTTCACAGTTCAAAACAGCGAGAGGTGAGCAGGATTTTCACTGTTTCAAACAGCGAGAGGAGAGCAGGAATTTCACAGTTTAAAACAGCGAGAGGAAAGCAGGATTTTAACAGTTTAAAACAGGCAGAGGAGAGCAGGTATTTTGCAGTTTAAAACAGCCAGAGGAGAGCCAAGATTTTCACAGTTTAATTCAGCGAGAGGAGAGAAGGATATTCACGGATTAAAATAGCGAGTGGAGAGCAGGAATTTCACAGTTTTAAACAGCGAGAGTAGAGCTGGGATTTTCGCAGTTTAAAACAATGCGAGGTGAGCACGATTTTCACAGTTTCAAACAGCGAGAGGAGAGCTGGTTTTTCACAGTGTAAAACAACGAGAGGAGAGCTGGTTTTTCACAGTTTAAAACAGCCAGAGGAGAGCAGGTATTTTGCAGTTTAAAACAGCCAGAGGAGAGCCAGGATTTTCACAGTTTAATTCAGCGAGAGGAGTGAAGGATATTCACGGATTAAAACAGCGAGCGTAGAGCTGGGATTTTCACACTTTAAAACAATGCGAGGTGAGCACGATTTTCACAGTGTAAAACAACGAGAGGAGAGCTGTGATTTTTACCGTTTCAAACACCGAGAGGAGTGCTGTGATTTTCACAGTTGAAAACAGGGAGATGTTAGCCAGCATTGTCGCATTTTAAAACAGCGAGAGGACAGCAGCATTTTCACAGTTTAAATTTGCGAGAGAAGAGCACGATTTTCACAATATAAAACAGCGAGAGGTGTGCAGTATTTTCACAGTTTAAAACCGCGAGAGACATCTGGATTTTCACATTTTAAAAGAGCCAAAGGAGAGCAGGATTTTCACAGTTTAAAACAGTGAGAGTTGACCCTGAATTTCACAGTTTAAAACAGCGAGAGGAGAGCAGGATTTTTACAATTTAAAACAGCGAGAGGAGAGCTGGGATTTTCACCCTTTAAAAATTTGAGAAGTGAGCAGGATTTTCACTGTTTAAAACAGCGAGAGGTGAGCTGGGATTTTCACAGTATTGAAGCTGCCAGAGGTGAGCAGGATTTTCACAGTTTAAAACAGCTAGAGTAGAGCAGGATTTTCACAGTTTAAAACAGCGAGAGGAACGCAGGATTTTCACAGTTTAAAACACCAAGAGGAGAGCAGGATTTTCACAGTTTTAATCAGCGAGAGGAGAGCCGGGATTTTCACAGTTTTGAAACAGCCAGAGGAGCGCTGGATTTTCACAGTTTAAAACAGTGAGAGCTGACCCTGAATTTCACAGTTTAAAACAGCGAGAGTTGAGCAGGATTTTCACCGTTGAAAACAGCGAGAGGAGAGCAGGATTTTCACAGTTGAAAACAGCATGAAGTGAGCAGGATTTTCACAGTTTAAAGTAGTGAGAGGTGAGCAGGATTTTCACAGTTTAAAACAGCGAGAGGAGAGCTGGGATTTTCAGACTTTAAAACTGTGAGTAGTGAGCTGGATTTGCACTGTTTAAAACAGCGAGAGTAGAGCTGGGATTTTCACAGTTTAAAACTGTGAGAAGTGAGCAGGATTTTCACTGTTTAAAACAGCGAGAGTAGAGCTGGGATTTTCACAGTTCAAAACAGCGAGAGGTGAGCAGGATTTTCACTGTTTCAAACAGCGAGAGGAGAGCAGGAATTTCACAGTTTAAAACAGCGAGAGGAAAGCAGGATTTTAACAGTTTAAAACAGCCAGAGGAGAGCAGGTATTTTGCAGTTTAAAACAGCCAGAGGAGAGCCAAGATTTTCACAGTTTAATTCAGCGAGAGGAGAGAAGGATATTCACGGATTAAAATAGCGAGTGGAGAGCAGGAATTTCACAGTTTAAAACAGCGAGAGTAGAGCTGGGATTTTCGCAGTTTAAAACAATGCGAGGTGAGCACGATTTTCACAGTTTCAAACAGCGAGAGGAGAGCTGGTTTTTCACAGTGTAAAACAACGAGAGGAGAGCTGGTTTTTCACAGTGTAAAACAACGAGAGGAGAGCTATGATTTTTACCATTTCAAACACCGAGAGGAGTGCTGCGATTTTCACAGTCAAAAACAGGGAGATGTTGGCCAGGATTTTCGAATTTTAAAACAGCGAGAGGAGAGCAGAATTTTCATAGGTTAAAACAGCGAGAGAAGAGCCCGATTTTCACAATATAAAACAGCGAGAGGTGCGCAGTATTTTCACAGTTTAAAACCGTGAGAGAAGTCTGGATTTTCACAGTTTAAAACAGCGAGAGGGAAGCAGGATTTTCGCAGTTTAAAACAGTGAGAGGTGAGCCGGGATTTTCACATTTTAATAGAGTCAGAGGAGAGCAGGATTTTCACAGTTTAAAACAGTGAGAGTTGAGCAGGATTTTCACAGTTTAAAATAGCGAGAGGAGAGCCAGATATTCACAGTTTAAAACAGCCAGAGGCGAGCTGGGATTTTCACAGTTTAAAACAGCGAGAGTAGAGCTGTGATATTCACCGTTTGAAACAGTGTGAAGTGAGCAGTATTTTCACTGTTTAAAGCAGTGAGAGGTGAGCAGATTTTTCACAGTTCAAAACAGCGAGAGGAGAGCAGGATTTTCACAATTTAAAACAGCGAGAGGAGAACAGGATTTTCACTGTTTAAAGCAGTGAGAGGTGAGCTGGGATTTTCACAGTTTAAAACAGCAAGAGGTGAGCTGGGATTTTCACAGTATTGAAGCAGCCAGAGGGGAGCAGGCATTTTCTCAGTTTAATTCAACGAGAGGAGAGAAGGATATTCACGGATTAAAACAGCGAGTGGAGAGAAGGAATTTCACAGTTTAAAACAGCGAGAGTAGAGCTGGGATTTTCGCAGTTTAAAACAGTGAGAGGAGTGCTGCGATTTTCACAGTTGAAAACAGGGAGATGTTGTCCAGGATTTTCGCATTTTAAAACAGCGAGAGGACAGCAGAATTTTCACAGGTTAAAACAGCGAGAGAAGAGCACGATTTTCACAATATAAAACAGCGAGAGGTGTGCAGTATTTTCACAGTTTAAAACCGCGAGAGACATCTGGATTTTCACAGTTTAAAACAGCGAGAGGGAAGCAGGATTTTCGCAGTTTAAAACAGCAAGCGGAGAGCAGGATTTTCACAGTTTAAAACAGCGAGAGGAAAGCAGGATTTTCATAGTTTAAGACACTGAGAGGAGAGCAGGATTTTCACAGTTTTAATCAGCGAGAGGGGAGCCGGGATTTTCACAGTTTTGAAACAGCCAGAGGAGCGCTGGATTTTCACAGTTTAAAACAGCGAGAGAAGAGCAGGAATTTCACAGTTTAAAACAGCGAGAGTAGAGCTGGGATTTTCACCGTTTAAAACAGCGTGAAGTGAGCAGGATTTTCACAGTTTAAAACAGTGAGATTAGAGCTGGGATTTTCACACTTTAAAACTGTGAGAAGTGAGCAGGATTTTCACATTTTAAAACCGCGAGAGACATCTGGGTTTTCACAGTTTAAAACAGCGAGAGGGCAGCAGGATTTTCGCAGGTTAAAACAGCGAGGGAAGAGCACGATTTTCACAAAAAAAAACAGCGAGAGGTGTGCAGTATTTTCACAGTTTAAAACCGCGAGAGACATCTGGATTTTAACAGTTTAAAACAGCGAGAGGGAAGCAGGATTTTCACAGTTTAAAACAGTGAGAGTTGACCCTGAATTTCACAGTTTAAAACAGCGAGAGGAGAGCAGGATTTTCACAGTTTAAAACAGCGAGAGGTGAGCTGTGATTTTCACAGTTTAAAACAGCGAGAGGGAAGCAGGATTTTCGCAGTTTAAAACAGTGATAGGAGACACGGGATTTACACATTTTAAAAGAGCCAGAGGAGAGCAGGATTTTCACAGTTTAAAACAGCGAGCTGGGATTTTCACAGTTGTAAACAGCGAGAGGTGAGCTGGGATTTTTACAGTATTGAAGCAGCCAGAGGGGAGCAGGTATTTTCACAGTTTAATTCAACGAGAGGAGAGAAGGATATTCACGGATTAAATTGCGAGTGGAGAGCAGGAATTTCACAGTTTAAAACAGCGAGAGTAGAGCTGGGATTTTCACAGATTAAAACAGCGAGAGTAGAGCTGGGATTTACACCCATTAAAACTGTGAGAAGTGAGCAGGATTTTCACAGTTTAAAACAGCGAGAGGAAAGCAGGATTTTCACAGTTTAAAACACCGAGAGGAGAGCAGGATTTTCACAGTTTTAATCAGCGAGAGGGGAGCCAGGATTTTCACAGTTTTGAAACAGCCAGAGGAGCGCTGGATTTTTACTGTTTAAAACAGCGAGAGGAGAGCAGGAATTTCACAGTTTAAAACACCGAGAGGAGAGCAGGATTTTCACAGTTTTAATCAGCGAGAGTGGAGCCAGGATTTTCACAGTTTTGAAACAGCCAGAGGAGCGCTGGATTTTTACTGCTTAAAGCAGCGAGAGTCGAGCAGGAATTTCACAGTTTAAAAAAGCGAGAGGAGAGCAGGAATTTCACTGTTTAAAACAGCGAGAGTAGAGCTGGGATTTTCACAGTTTAAAACAGCGTGAAGTGAGCAGGATTTTCACAGTTTAAAGCAGTGAGAGGTGAGCAGGATTTTCTCAGTTTAAAACAGCGAGAGGTGAGAAGGGATTTTCACAGTTTAAAACAGTGAAAGGGGAGCAGGATTTTCACAGTTTAAAACAGCGAGAGTAGAGCTGGGATTTTCACACATTAAAACTGTGAGAAGTGAGCAGGATTTTCACAGTTTAAAACAGCGAGAGGTGAGCAGGGTTTTCACAGTTTAAAACACCGAGAGGAAAGCAGGATTTTCACAGTTTAAAACAGCAAGAGGGGAGCCGGGATTTTCACAGTTTAAAACACTGAGAGGAGAGCAGGATTTTCACAGTTTTAATCAGCGAGAGGGGAGCCGGGATTTTCACAGTTTTGAAACAGCCAGAGGAGCGCTGGATTTTCACTGTTTAAAACCGCGAGAGACATCTGGATTTTCACAGTTTAAAACACTGAGAGGTGAGCAGGATTTTCACAGTTTAAAACAGCGAGAGGAGAGCAGGATTTTCACAGTTTAAAACAGTGAGAGTTGACCCTGAATTTCACAGTTTAAAACAGCGAGAGTTGAGCAGGATTTTAACTGTTTAAAACAGCCAGAAGAGAACAGGGTTTTCACAGTTTAAAACAGCAAAATTAGAGCTGTGATTTTAACCGTTCACAACAGCGTGAAGTGAGCAGGATTTTCACTGTTCACAGCAGTGAGAGGTGAGCAGGAATTTCACAGTTTAAAACAGCGAGAGGAGAGCAGGATTTTCAAAGTTTAAAACAGCGAGAGGTGAGCGCGATTTTCACAGTGTAAAACAGCGAGAGGAGTGCTGCGATTTTCACAGTTGAAAATAGGGAGATGATGACCAGGATTTTCGTAATTTAAAACAGCGAGAGGCAAGCAGGATTTTCACAGGTTAAATCTGCGAGAGAAGAGCACGATTTTCACAACATAAAACATCGAGAGGTGAGCTGGGATTTTCACAGTATTGAAGCAGCCAGAGGGGAGCAGGATTTTCACTGTTTAAAACAGCGAGAGGTGAGCTGGGATTTTCACAGTATTGAAGCAGCCAGAGGGGAGCAGGATTTTCACTGTTTAAAACAGCGAGCAGAGA
Organism: Isurus oxyrinchus; assembly: GCA_026770705.1. NCBI lineage: Eukaryota > Metazoa > Chordata > Chondrichthyes > Lamniformes > Lamnidae > Isurus > Isurus oxyrinchus. The sequence goes on along the minus strand of JANJGN010000851.1, from coordinate 113,636 downwards.
GCCGGATTTTCACACTTTAAATCAATGCGAGGTGAGCACGATTTTCAAAGTGTAAAACAACGAGAGGAGAGCTGTGATTTTTACCATTTCAAACACCAAGAGGAGTGTTGCGATTTTCACAGTTTAAAACTGGGAATATTGGCCTGGATTTTCGCATTTTAAAACAGCGAGAGGCAAGCAGGAATTTCACAGGTTAAAACAGCGAGAGAAGAGCACGATTTTCACAATATTAAACAGCAAGAGGTGTGCAGTATTTTCACAGTTTAAAACAGCGAGAGATATCTGGATTTTCACTGTTTAAAACAGCGAGAGGGAAGCAGGATTTTCGCAGGATAAAACAGCGAGAGGAGAGCTGGGATTTTCACAGTTTTAAACAGCGAGAGGTGAGCAGGAATTTCACAGTTCAAAACAGCGAGAGGAGAGCAGGATTTTCACAGGTTAAATCTGTGAGAGAAGACCACGATTTTCACAATATAAAACAGCGAGAGGTGTGCAGTATTTTCACAGTTTAAAAAAGTGAGAGGAGAGCCGGATTTTCACAGTCTAAAACAGCGAGAGGAGAGCAGCATTTTCACAGTGTAAAACAACGAGAGGAGAGTTGTGATTTTTACCGTTTCAAACACCGAGAGGAGTGCTGCGATTTTCACAGTTGAAAACAGGGAGATGTTGGCCAGGATTTTCGCATTTTAAAACAGCGAGAGGACAGCAGGATTTTCACAGGTTAAAACAGTGAGATGGGAGCCGGGATTTTCACATTTTAAAACAGCAAGAGGAGAGCAGGATTTTCACAGTTTAAAACAGCGAGAGTAGAGCAGCATTTTCACAGGTTAAATCTGTGAGAGAAGACCACGATTTTCACAATATAAAACAGCGAGAGGTGTGCAGTGTTTTCACAGTTTAAAACCGCGAGAGACATCTGGATTTTCACAGTTTAAAACAGCGAGAGGGAAGCAGGATTTTCGCAGTTTGAAACAGTGAGAGGAGAGCCGGGATTTTCACATTTTAAAAGAGCCAGAGGAGATCCCGATGTTCACAGTTTAAAACAGCGAGAGGTGAGCTGGGATTTTCACAGTTTAAAACAGCCAGAGGAGAGCCGGATTTTCACAGTTTAAAAGACTAAGAGCTGACCCTGAATTTCACAGTTTAAAACAGCGAAAGGTGAGCCGGGATTTTCACATTTTAAAACAGCTAGCGGAGAGCAGGATTTTCATAGTTTAAAACACCGAGAGGAGAGCAGGATTTTCACAGTTTTAATCAGCGAGAGGGGAGCCGGGATTTTCACAGTTTTGAAACCGCGAGAGTTGAGCAGGATTTTTATTGTTTAAAACAGCGAGAGGAGAGCAGGAATTTCACAGTTTAAAACAGCGAGAGTAGAGCTGGGATTTTCACCGTTTAAAACAGCGTGAAGTGAGCAGGATTTTCACAGTTTAAAGCAGTGAGGTGTAAGCAGGATTTTCTCAGTTTAAGATAGCGAGAGGAGAGCAGGGTTTTCACAGTTTAAAACAGCGAGAAGGGAGCAGGAATTTCACAGTTTAAAACAGCGAGAGTGGAGCTGGGATTTTCACACTTTAAAACTGTGAGAAGTGAGCAGGATTTTCACAGTTTAAAACAGCGAGAGGAAAGCAGGATTTTCACAGTTTTAATCAGCGAGAGGGGAGCCGGGATTTTCACAGTTTTGAAACAGCCAGACGAGTGCTGGATTTTAAAAACAAGACAAAACTGCGGATGCTGGAAATCCAAAACAAAAACAGAATTACCTGGAAAAACTCAGCAGGTCTGGCAGCATCGGCGGAGAAGAAACAGTTTAAAACCGCGAGAGACATCTGGATTTTCACAGTATTGAAGCAGCCAGAGGGAAGCAGGATTTTCACAGTTTAAAACAGCGAGAGGAGAGCTGTGATTTTTACCGTTTCAAACAGCGAGAGGAGTGCTGCGATTTTCACAGTTGAAAACAGGGAGATGTTGGCCAGGATTTTCGCATTTTAAAACAGCGAGAGGACAGCAGTATTTTCACAGTTGAAAACCGCGAGAGACATCTGGAATTTCACAGTTTAAAACAGCGAGAGGGAAGCAGGATTTTCGCAGGTTAAAACAGCGAGAGGAGAGCTGGGATTTTAACATTTTAAAACAGCGAGAGGAGAGCAGGATTTTCACAGTTTCAAACACCGAGAGGAGAGCTGTGATTTTTACAGTTGAAAACAGGGAGATGTTGGCCAGGATTTTCGCATTTTAAAACAGCGAGAGGACAGCAGAATTTTCACAGGTTAAAACAGCGAGAGAAGAGCACGATTTTCACAATATAAAACAGCGAGAGGTGTGCAGTATTTTCACAGTTTAAAACAGGGAATGTTGGCCAGGATTTTCGCATTTTAAAACAGCGAGAGGCAAGCAGGAATTTCACAGGTTAAAACAGCGAGAGAAGAGCCCGATTTTCACAATATAAAACAGCGAGAGGTGTGCAGTATTTTCACAGTACAAAACCGCGAGAGACATCTGGATTTTCACAGTTTAAAACAGCGAGAGGGAAGCAGGATTTTCGCAGTTTAAAACAGTGAGAGGAGAGCTGGGATTTTCACATTTTAAAAGAGCCAGAGGAGAGCAGGATTTTCACAGTTTAAAACAGCGAGAGGAGTGCTGTGATTTTCACAGTTGAAAACAGGGAGATGTTGGCCAGGATTTTCGCATTTTAAAACAGCGAGAGGAGAGCAGGGTTTTCACAGTTTAAAACTGTGAGAAGGGAGCAGGAATTTCACAGTTTAAAACAGCGAGAGAAGAGCTGGGATTTTCACACTTTAAAACTGTGAGAAGTGAGCAGGATTTTCACGGTTTAAAACAGCGAGAGGAAAGCAGGATTTTCACAGTTTTAATCAGCGAGAGGGGAGCCGGGATTTTCACAGTTTTGAAACAGCCAGACGAGCGCTGGATTTTCACTGTTTAAAACAGCGAAAGGAGAGCAGGAATTTCACAGTTTAAAACAGCGAGAGTTGAGCAGGATTTTCACTGTTTAAAACAGCCAGAAGAGAACAGGGTTTTCACAGTTTAAAACAGCAAAATTAGAGCTGTGATTTTAACCGTTCACAACAGCGTGAAGTGAGCAGGATTTTCACTGTTCACAGCAGTGAGAGGTGAGCAGGAATTTCACAGTTTAAAACAGCGAGAGGAGAGCAGGATTTTCAAAGTTTAAAACAGCGAGAGGTGAGCGCGATTTTCACAGTGTAAAACAGCGAGAGGAGTGCTGCGATTTTCACAGTTGAAAATAGGGAGATGATGACCAGGATTTTCGTAATTTAAAACAGCGAGAGGCAAGCAGGATTTTCACAGGTTAAATCTGCGAGAGAAGAGCACGATTTTCACAACATAAAACATCGAGAGGTGAGCTGGGATTTTCACAGTATTGAAGCAGCCAGAGGGGAGCAGGATTTTCACTGTTTAAAACAGCGAGAGGTGAGCTGGGATTTTCACAGTATTGAAGCAGCCAGAGGGGAGCAGGATTTTCACTGTTTAAAACAGCGAGCAGAGAGCCGGATTTTCACACTTTAAATCAATGCGAGGTGAGCACGATTTTCAAAGTGTAAAACAACGAGAGGAGAGCTGTGATTTTTACCATTTCAAACACCAAGAGGAGTGTTGCGATTTTCACAGTTTAAAACTGGGAATATTGGCCTGGATTTTCGCATTTTAAAACAGCGAGAGGCAAGCAGGAATTTCACAGGTTAAAACAGCGAGAGAAGAGCACGATTTTCACAATATTAAACAGCAAGAGGTGTGCAGTATTTTCACAGTTTAAAACAGCGAGAGATATCTGGATTTTCACTGTTTAAAACAGCGAGAGGGAAGCAGGATTTTCGCAGGATAAAACAGCGAGAGGAGAGCTGGGATTTTCACAGTTTTAAACAGCGAGAGGTGAGCAGGAATTTCACAGTTCAAAACAGCGAGAGGAGAGCAGGATTTTCACAGGTTAAATCTGTGAGAGAAGACCACGATTTTCACAATATAAAACAGCGAGAGGTGTGCAGTATTTTCACAGTTTAAAAAAGTGAGAGGAGAGCCGGATTTTCACAGTCTAAAACAGCGAGAGGAGAGCAGCATTTTCACAGTGTAAAACAACGAGAGGAGAGTTGTGATTTTTACCGTTTCAAACACCGAGAGGAGTGCTGCGATTTTCACAGTTGAAAACAGGGAGATGTTGGCCAGGATTTTCGCATTTTAAAACAGCGAGAGGACAGCAGGATTTTCACAGGTTAAAACAGTGAGATGGGAGCCGGGATTTTCACATTTTAAAACAGCAAGAGGAGAGCAGGATTTTCACAGTTTAAAACAGCGAGAGTAGAGCAGCATTTTCACAGGTTAAATCTGTGAGAGAAGACCACGATTTTCACAATATAAAACAGCGAGAGGTGTGCAGTGTTTTCACAGTTTAAAACCGCGAGAGACATCTGGATTTTCACAGTTTAAAACAGCGAGAGGGAAGCAGGATTTTCGCAGTTTGAAACAGTGAGAGGAGAGCCGGGATTTTCACATTTTAAAAGAGCCAGAGGAGATCCCGATGTTCACAGTTTAAAACAGCGAGAGGTGAGCTGGGATTTTCACAGTTTAAAACAGCCAGAGGAGAGCCGGATTTTCACAGTTTAAAAGACTAAGAGCTGACCCTGAATTTCACAGTTTAAAACAGCGAAAGGTGAGCCGGGATTTTCACATTTTAAAACAGCTAGCGGAGAGCAGGATTTTCATAGTTTAAAACACCGAGAGGAGAGCAGGATTTTCACAGTTTTAATCAGCGAGAGGGGAGCCGGGATTTTCACAGTTTTGAAACCGCGAGAGTTGAGCAGGATTTTTATTGTTTAAAACAGCGAGAGGAGAGCAGGAATTTCACAGTTTAAAACAGCGAGAGTAGAGCTGGGATTTTCACCGTTTAAAACAGCGTGAAGTGAGCAGGATTTTCACAGTTTAAAGCAGTGAGGTGTAAGCAGGATTTTCTCAGTTTAAGATAGCGAGAGGAGAGCAGGGTTTTCACAGTTTAAAACAGCGAGAAGGGAGCAGGAATTTCACAGTTTAAAACAGCGAGAGTAGAGCTGGGATTTTCACACTTTAAAACTGTGAGAAGTGAGCAGGATTTTCACAGTTTAAAACAGCGAGAGGAAAGCAGGATTTTCACAGTTTTAATCAGCGAGAGGGGAGCCGGGATTTTCACAGTTTTGAAACAGCCAGACGAGTGCTGGATTTTAAAAACAAGACAAAACTGCGGATGCTGGAAATCCAAAACAAAAACAGAATTACCTGGAAAAACTCAGCAGGTCTGGCAGCATCGGCGGAGAAGAAACAGTTTAAAACCGCGAGAGACATCTGGATTTTCACAGTATTGAAGCAGCCAGAGGGAAGCAGGATTTTCACAGTTTAAAACAGCGAGAGGAGAGCTGTGATTTTTACCGTTTCAAACAGCGAGAGGAGTGCTGCGATTTTCACAGTTGAAAACAGGGAGATGTTGGCCAGGATTTTCGCATTTTAAAACAGCGAGAGGACAGCAGTATTTTCACAGTTGAAAACCGCGAGAGACATCTGGAATTTCACAGTTTAAAACAGCGAGAGGGAAGCAGGATTTTCGCAGGTTAAAACAGCGAGAGGAGAGCTGGGATTTTCACATTTTAAAACAGCGAGAGGAGAGCAGGATTTTCACAGTTTCAAACACCGAGAGGAGAGCTGTGATTTTTACAGTTGAAAACAGGGAGATGTTGGCCAGGATTTTCGCATTTTAAAACAGCGAGAGGACAGCAGAATTTTCACAGGTTAAAACAGCGAGAGAAGAGCACGATTTTCACAATATAAAACAGCGAGAGGTGTGCAGTATTTTCACAGTTTAAAACAGGGAATGTTGGCCAGGATTTTCGCATTTTAAAACAGCGAGAGGCAAGCAGGAATTTCACAGGTTAAAACAGCGAGAGAAGAGCCCGATTTTCACAATATAAAACAGCGAGAGGTGTGCAGTATTTTCACAGTACAAAACCGCGAGAGACATCTGGATTTTCACAGTTTAAAACAGCGAGAGGGAAGCAGGATTTTCACAGTTTAAAACAGTGAGAGGAGAGCTGGGATTTTCACATTTTAAAAGAGCCAGAGGAGAGCAGGATTTTCACAGTTTAAAACAGCGAGAGGAGTGCTGTGATTTTCACAGTTGAAAACAGGGAGATGTTGGCCAGGATTTTCGCATTTTAAAACAGCGAGAGGAGAGCAGGGTTTTCACAGTTTAAAACTGTGAGAAGGGAGCAGGAATTTCACAGTTTAAAACAGCGAGAGAAGAGCTGGGATTTTCACACTTTAAAACTGTGAGAAGTGAGCAGGATTTTCACAGTTTAAAACAGCGAGAGGAAAGCAGGATTTTCACAGTTTTAATCAGCGAGAGGGGAGCCGGGATTTTCACAGTTTTGAAACAGCCAGACGAGCGCTGGATTTTCACTGTTTAAAACAGCGAAAGGAGAGCAGGAATTTCACAGTTTAAAACAGCGAGAGTTGAGCAGGAATTTCACAGTTTAAAACAGCGAGAGGTGTGCAGTATTTTCACAGTTTAAAACCGCGAGAGACATCTGGATTTTCACAGTATTGAAGCAGCCAGAGGGAAGCAGGATTTTCACTGTTTAAAACAGCGAGAGGAGAGCAGGATATTCACAGTTTAAAACAGCGAGAGGAGAGCTGAGATTTACACAGTTTAAAACACCGAGAGGAGAGCAGGATTTTCACTGTTTCAAACAGCGAGAGGAGAGCAGGATTTTCGCAGATCAAAACAGTGAGACCTGACCCTGAATTGCACAGTTTAAAACAGCGAGCGGAGAGCAGGATTTTCACAGTTTAAAACAGCCAGAGGTGAGCTGGGATTTTCACAGTATTGAAGCAGCCAGAGGGGAGCAGGTATTTTCACAGTTTAATTCAACGAGAGGAGAGAAGGATATTCACGGATTAAAACAGCGAGTGGAGAGCAGGAATTTCACAGTTTAAAACAGCGAGAGTAGAGCACGATTTTCACAGTTTAAAACAATGCGAGGTGAGCACGATTTTCACCGTTTAAAACAGCGAGAGGAGAGCAGCATTTTCACAGTGTAAAACAGCGAGAGGAGTGCTGCGATTTTCACAGTTCAAAACAGGGAGATGATGGCCAGGATTTTCGCATTTTAAAACAGCAAGAGGAGAGCAGCATTTTCACAGGTTAAAACAGTGAGAGAAGAGCAGGATTTTCACAACAAAAAACAGCGAGAGGTGTGCATTATTTTCACAGTTTAAAACTGCAAGAGACATCTGGATTTTCACAGTTTAAAACAGCGAGAGGGAAGCAGGATTTTCGCAGTTTAAAACAGTGAGAGGAGAGCCGGGATTTTCACATTTTAAAAGAGCCTGAGGAGAGCAGGATTTTCACAGTTTAAAACAGTTTGAGTTGAGCAGGATTTTCACAATATAAAACAGCGAGAGGTGTGCAGTATTTTCACAGTTTAAAAGCGCGAGAGACATCTGGATTTTCACAGTTTAAAACAGCGAGAGGGAAGCAGGATTTTTGCATTTAAAACAGTGAGAGGAGAGCCGGGATTTTCACATTTTAAAAGAGCCAGAGGAGAGCAGGATTTTCACAGTTTAAAACAGCGAGAGGAGAGCCCGATATTCACAGTTTAAAACAGCAAGACGTGAGCTGGGATTTTCACAGTTTAAAACAGCGAGAGGAGAGCTGAGATTTACACAGTTTAAAACACCGAGAGGAGAGCAGGATTTTCACTGTTTCAAACAGCGAGAGGAGAGCAGGATTTTCGCAGTTCAAAACAGTGAGACCTGACCCTGAATTTCACAGTTTAAAACAGCAAGAGGAGAGCAGGATTTTCACAGTTTAAAACAGCCGGAGGTGAGCTGGGATTTTCACAGTATTGAAGAAGCCAGAGGGGAGCAGGTATTTTCACAGTTTAATTCAACGAGAGGAGAGAAGGATATTCACGGATTAAAACAGCGAGTGGAGAGCAGGAATTTCACAGTTTAAAACAGCGAGAGTAGAGCACGATTTTCACAGTTTAAAACAATGCGAGGTGAGCACGATTTTCACCGTTTAAAACAGCGAGAGGAGAGCAGCATTTTCACAGTGTAAAACAACGAGAGGAGAGCTGTGATTTTTACCGTTTCAAACAGCGAGAGGAGTGCTGCGATTTTCACAGTTCAAAACAGGGAGATGATGGCCAGGATTTTCGCATTTTAAAACAGCAAGAGGAGAGCAGGATTTTCACAGGTTAAATCTGCGAGAGAAGAGCACGATTTTCACAATATAAAACAGCGAGAGGTGTGCAGTATTTTCACAGTTTAAAACCGCGAGAGACATCTGGATTTTCACAGTTTAAAACACCGAGAGGAGTGCTGTGATTTTCACAGTTTAAAACAGGGAATGTTGGCCAGGATTTTCGCATTTTAAAACAGCGAGAGGCAAGCAGGAATTTCACAGGCTAAATCTGCGAGAGAAGAGCACGATTTTCACAATATAAAACTGCGAGAGGTGTACAGTATTTTCACAGTTTAAAACCGCGAGAGACATCTGGATTTTCACAGTTTAAAACAGCGAGAGGGAAGCAGGATTTTCGCAGTTTAAAACAGTGAGAGGAGAGCCGGGATTTGCACATTTTAAAAGAGCCAGAGGAGAGCAGGAATTTCAGTTTAAAACGACGAGAGGAGAGCAGGAATTCCACAGTTTATAACAGCGAGAGGAGAGCAGTGATTTTTACCGTTTAAAACAGCGAGAGGAGTGCTGCGATTTTCACAGTTGAAAACAGGGAGATGTTGGCCAGGATTTTCGCATTTTAAAACAGCGAGAGGACAGCAGAATTTTCACAGGTTAAATCTGCGAGAGAAGAGCATGATTTTCACAATATAAAACAGCGAGAGGTGTGCAGTATTTTCACAGTTTAAAACAGCGAGAGGGAAGCAGGATTTTCGCAGTTTGAAACAGTGAGAGGAGAGCCGGGATTTTCACATTTTAAAAGAGCCAGAGGAGAGCAGGATTTTCACAGTTTAAAACAGCGAGAGATGAGCTGGGATTTTCACACTTTAAAACAGCGAGAGGTGAGCTGGAATTTACACAGTTTAAAACAGCCAGAGGAGAGCCGGATTTTCACCGTTTAAAAGACTGAGAGCTGACCCTGAATTTCACAGTTTAAAACAGCGAGAGGTGAGCTGGGATTTCCACCCTTTAAAACTGTGAGAAGTGAGCAGGATTTTCACAGATTAAAACAGCGAGAGGAAAGCAGGATTTTCACAGTTTAAAACTGCAAGAGGAAAGCAGGATTTTGACAGTTTAAAACAGCGAGAGGCAAGCAGGATTTTCACAGTTTTAATCAGCGAGAGGGGAGCCGGGATTTTCACAGTTTTGAAACAGCCAGAGGAGCGCTGGATTTTTACTGTTTAAAGCAGCGAGAGGAGAGCAGGAATTTCACAGTTTAAAACAGCGAGAGGTGACCAGGATTTTCACAGTTTAAAACAGCGAGAGGTGAGCAGGATTTTCACAGTTTGAAACAGTGAGAGGGGAGCAGGATTTTCACAGTTTAGAACAGCGAGAGTAGAGCTGGGATTTTCACACTTTAAAATTGTGAGAAGTGAGAAGGATTTTCACAGTTTAAAACAGCGAGAGGAAAACAGGATTTTCACAGTTCAAAACACCGAGAGGAGAGCAGGATTTTCACAGTTTTAATCAGCCAGAGGGGAGCCGGGATTTTCACAGTTTTGAAACAGCCAGAGGAGCGCAGGATTTTCACTGTTGAAAACAGCGAAAGGAGAGCAGGAATTTCACAGTTTAAAACAGCGAGAGGTGAGCTGGGATTTTCACAGTATTGAAGCAGCCAGAGGGGAGCAGGATTTTCACTGTTTAAAACAGCGAGCAGAGAGCCGGATCTTCACACTTTAAAACAATGCGAGGTGAGCACGATTTTCACAGTGTAAAACAACGAGAGGAGAGCTGTGTTTTTTACCGTTTCAAACACCGAGAGGAGTGCTGTGATTTTCATAGTTGAAGACAGGGAATGTTGGCCAGGATTTTCGCATTTTAAAACAGCGAGAGGCAAGCAGGAATTTCACAGGTTAAAACAGCGAGAGGAGAGCAGGATTTTCACAGGATAAATCTGCGAGAGAAGGGCACGATTTTCACAATATAAAACAGCGAGAGGTGTGCAGTATTTTCAAAGTTTAAAACCGCGAGAGACATCTGGATTTTCACATTTTAAAACAGCGAGAGGGAAGCAGGATTTTCGCAGGTTAAAACAGCGAGAGGAGAGCTGGGATTTGCACATTTTAAAAGAGCCAGAGGAGAGCAGGAATTTCAGTTTAAAACGGCGAGAGGAGAGCAGGAATTCCACAGTTTAAAACAGCGAGAGGAGAGCAGTGATTTTTACCGTTTAAAACAGCGAGAGGAGTGCTGCGATTTTCACAGTTGAAAACAGGGAGATGTTGGCCAGGATTTTCGCATTTTAAAACAGCGAGAGGACAGCAGAATTTTCACAGGTTAAATCTGCGAGAGAAGAGCACGATTTTCACAATATAAAACAGCGAGAGGTGTGCAGTATTTTCACAGTTTAAAACAGCAAGAGGGAAGCAGGATTTTCGCAGTTTGAAACAGTGAGAGGAGAGCCGGGATTTTCACATTTTAAAAGAGCCAGAGGAGAGCAGGATTTTCACAGTTTAAAACAGCGAGAGATGAGCTGGGATTTTCACAGTTTAAAACAGCGAGAGGTGAGCTGGAATTTACACAGTTTAAAACAGCCAGAGGAGAGCCGGATTTTCACCGTTTAAAAGACTGAGAGCTGACCCTGAATTTCACAGTTTAAAACAGCGAGAGGTGAGCTGGGATTTCCACCCTTTAAAACTGTGAGAAGTGAGCAGGATTTTCACAGATTAAAACAGCGAGAGGAAAGCAGGATTTTCACAGTTTAAAACTGCAAGAGGAAAGCAGGATTTTGACAGTTTAAAACAGCGAGAGGCAAGCAGGATTTTCACAGTTTTGAAACAGCCAGAGGAGCGCAGGATTTTCACTGTTGAAAACAGCGAAAGGAGAGCAGGAATTTCACAGTTTAAAACAGCGAGAGGTGAGCTGGGATTTTCACAGTATTGAAGCAGCCAGAGGGGAGCAGGATTTTCACTGTTTAAAACAGCGAGCAGAGAGCCGGATCTTCACACTTTAAAACAATGCGAGGTGAGCACGATTTTCACAGTGTAAAACAACGAGAGGAGAGCTGTGTTTTTTACCGTTTCAAACACCGAGAGGAGTGCTGTGATTTTCATAGTTGAAGACAGGGAATGTTGGCCAGGATTTTGGCATTTTAAAACAGCGAGAGGCAAGCAGGAATTTCACAGGTTAAAACAGCGAGAGGAGAGCAGGATTTTCACAGGATAAATCTGCGAGAGAAGGGCACGATTTTCACAATATAAAACAGCGAGAGGTGTGCAGTATTTTCACAGTTTAAAACCGCGAGAGACATCTGGATTTTCACATTTTAAAACAGCGAGAGGGAAGCAGCATTTTCGCAGGTTAAAACAGCGAGAGGAGAGCTGGGATTTTCACATTTTAAAACAGCCAGAGGAGAGCAGGATTTTCACAGTTTAAAACAGCGAGAGTTGAGCAGGATTTTCACAGTTTAAAACAGCGAGAGGAGAGCAGGATTTTCAAAGTGTAAAACAACGAGAGGAGAGCTGTGATTTTTACCAAATCAGACACCAAGAGGAGTGCTGCGATTTTCACAGTTGAAAACAGGGAGATGTTGGCCAGGGTTTTCGCATTTTAAAACAGCGAGAGGCAAGCAGGAATTTCACAGGTTAAAACAGTGAGAGTAGAGCACGATTTTCACAATATAAAACAGCGAGAGGTGTGCAGTATTTTCACAGTTTAAAACAGCGAGAGGAGAGCAGGATTTTCACAGTTTAAAACAGCGAGAGAAGAGCAGGAATTTCACAGTTTAAAACAGCGAGAGGTGAGCTGGGATTTTCACAGTATCGAAGCAGCCAGAGGAGTGCAGGATTTGCACTGTTTAAAACAGCGAGATGAGAGCTGGGATTTTCACACTTTAAAACTGTGAGTAGTGAGCAGGATTTTCACTGTTTAAAACAGCGAGAGTAGAGCTGGGATATTCACAGTTTAAAACAGCGAGAGGAAGGCAGGATTTTCACTGTTTCAAACAGCGAGAGTAGAGCATGATTTTCACAATATAAAACAGCGAGAGGAGTGCAGTATTTTCACAGTTTAAAACCGCGAGAGACATCTGGATTTTCCCAGTATTGAAACAGCGAGAGGGAAGCAGGATTTTCGCAGTTTGAAACAGTGAGAGGAGAGCCGGGATTTTCACATTTTAAAAGAGCCAGAGGAGAGCAGGATTTTCACAGTTTAAAACAGCGAGAGTTGAGCAGGATTTTCACAGTTTAAAACAGCGAGAGGAGAGCCCGATATTCACAGTTTAAAACAGCGAGAGGTGAGCTGGGATTTTCACAGTTTAAAACAGCGAGAGGAGTGCAGGATTTTCACAGTTTAAAACAGTGAGAGCTGACCCTGAATTTCACAGTTTAAAACAGCGAGAGTTGAGCAGGATTTTCACAGTTTAAAACAGCGAGCGGAGAGCAGGATTTTCACAGTTTGAAACAGCGAGAGGGAAGCAGGATTTTCGCAGTTTGAAACAGTGAGAGGAGAGCCGGGATTTTCACATTTTAAAAGAGCCAGAGGAGAGCAGGATTTTCACAGTTTAAAACAGCGAGAGTTGAGCAGGATTTTCACAGTTTAAAACAGCGAGAGGAGAGCAGGATTTTCAAAGTGTAAAACAGCGAGAGGAGAGCTGTGATTTTTACCAAATCAGACACCAAGAGGAGTGCTGCGATTTTCACAGTTGAAAACAGGGAGATGTTGGCCAGGGTTTTCGCATTTTAAAACAGCGAGAGGCAAGCAGGAATTTCACAGGTTAAAACAGTGAGAGTAGAGCACGATTTTCACAATATAAAACAGCGAGAGGTGTGCAGTATTTTCACAGTTTAAAACAGCGAGAGGAGAGCCGGATTTTCACAGTTTAAAACAGCGAGAGAAGAGCAGGAATTTCACAGTTTAAAACAGCGAGAGGTGAGCTGGGATTTTCACAGTATCGAAGCAGCCAGAGGAGTGCAGGATTTGCACTGTTTAAAACAGCGAGATGAGAGCTGGGATTTTCACACTTTAAAACTGTGAGTAGTGAGCAGGATTTTCACTGTTTAAAACAGCGAGAGTAGAGCTGGGATATTCACAGTTTAAAACAGCGAGAGGAAGGCAGGATTTTCACTGTTTCAAACAGCGAGAGTAGAGCATGATTTTCACAATATAAAACAGCGAGAGGAGTGCAGTATTTTCACAGTTTAAAACCGCGAGAGACATCTGGATTTTCCCAGTATTGAAACAGCGAGAGGGAAGCAGGATTTTCGCAGTTTGAAACAGTGAGAGGAGAGCCGGGATTTTCACATTTTAAAAGAGCCAGAGCAGAGCAGGATTTTCACAGTTTAAAACAGCGAGAGTTGAGCAGGATTTTCACCGTTTAAAACAGCGAGAGGAGAGCCCGATATTCACAGTTTAAAACAGCGAGAGGTGAGCTGGGATTTTCACAGTTTAAAACAGCGAGAGGAGTGCAGGATTTTCACAGTTTAAAACAGTGAGAGCTGACCCTGAATTTCACAGTTTAAAACAGCGAGAGTTGAGCAGGATTTTCACAGTTTAAAACAGCGAGCGGAGAGCAGGATTTTCACAGTTTAAAACACCGAGAGGAGAGCAGGATTTTCACAGTTTTAATCAGCGAGAGGGGACCCGGGATTTTCACAGTTTTAATCAGCGAAGGTGAGCCGGGATTTTCACAGTTTTGAAACAGCCAGAGGAGCGCTGGATTTTTACTGTTTAAAACAGCCAGAGGAGAGCAGGAATTTCACAGTTTAAAACAGCGAGAGTAGAGCTTTGATTTTCACCGTTTAAAGCAGCGTGAAGTGAGCAGGATTTTGACAGTTTAAAGCAGTTAGAGGAGAGCAGGATTTTTACAATTTAAAACAGCGAGAGGAGAGCTGGGATTTTCACACTTTAAAACTGTGAGAAGTGTGCAGGATTTTCACTGTTTAAAACAGCGAGAGGTGAGCTGGGATTGTCACAGAATTGAAGCAGCCAGAGGTGAGCAGGATTTTCACAGTTTAAAACAGTGAGAGGGGAGGAGGATTTTCACAGTTTCAAACACCAAGAGGAGAGCAGGATTTTCACAGTTTTAATCAGCGAGAGGAGATCAGGATTTTTACAGTTTTAAACAGCGAGAGGAGAGCAGGATTTTCACAGTTTAAAACAGCGAGAGAAGAGCAGGAATTTCACAGTTTAAAACAGCGAGAGGTGAGCTGGGATTTTCACAGTATCGAAGCAGCCAGAGGAGTGCAGGATTTGCACTGTTTAAAACAGTGAGATGAGAGCTGGGATTTTCACACTTTAAAACTGTGAGTAGTGAGCAGGATTTTCACTGTTTAAAACAGCGAGAGTAGAGCTGGGATATTCACAGTTTAAAACAGCGAGAGGAAGGCAGGATTTTCACTGTTTCAAACAGCGAGAGTAGAGCATGATTTTCACAATATAAAACAGCGAGAGGAGTGCAGTATTTTCACAGTTTAAAACCGCGAGAGACATCTGGATTTTCCCAGTATTGAAACAGCGAGAGGGAAGCAGGATTTTCGCAGTTTGAAACAGTGAGAGGAGAGCCGGGATTTTCACATTTTAAAAGAGCCAGAGGAGAGCAGGATTTTCACAGTTTAAAACAGCGAGAGTTGAGCAGGATTTTCACAGTTTAAAACAGCGAGAGGAGAGCCCGATATTCACAGTTTAAAACAGCGAGAGGTGAGCTGGGATTTTCACAGTTTAAAACAGCGAGAGGAGAGCAGGATTTTCACAGTTTAAAACAGTGAGAGCTGACCCTGAATTTCACAGTTTAAAACAGCGAGAGTTGAGCAGGATTTTCACAGTTTAAAACAGCGAGCGGAGAGCAGGATTTTCACAGTTTAAAACACCGAGAGGAGAGCAGGATTTTCACAGCTTTAATCAGCGAGAGGGGACCCGGGATTTTCACAGTTTTAATCAGCGAAGGTGAGCCGGGATTTTCACAGTTTTGAAACAGCCAGAGGAGCGCTGGATTTTTACTGTTTAAAACAGCCAGAGGAGAGCAGGAATTTCACAGTTTAAAACAGCGAGAGTAGAGCTTTGATTTTCACCGTTTAAAGCAGCGTGAAGTGAGCAGGATTTTGACAGTTTAAAGCAGTTAGAGGAGAGCAGGATTTTTACAATTTAAAACAGCGAGAGGAGAGCTGGGATTTTCACACTTTAAAACTGTGAGAAGTGTGCAGGATTTTCACTGTTTAAAACAGCGAGAGGTGAGCTGGGATTGTCACAGAATTGAAGCAGCCAGAGGTGAGCAGGATTTTCACAGTTTAAAACAGTGAGAGGGGAGGAGGATTTTCACAGTTTCAAACACCAAGAGGAGAGCAGGATTTTCACAGTTTTAATCAGCGAGAGGAGATCAGGATTTTTACAGTTTTAAACAGCGAGAGGAGAGCAGGATTTTCACTGTTTAAAACAGCGAGAGGTGAGCTGGGATTGTCACAGTATTGAAGCAGCCAGAGGTGAGCAGGATTTTCACTGTTTAAAACAGCGAGAGGAAAGCAGGATTTTCACAGTTTAAAACACCGAGAGGAGAGCAGGATTTTCACAGTTTTAATCAGCGAGAGGGGAGCCGGGATTTTCACAGTTTTGAAACAGCCAGAGGAGCGCTGGATTTTCACAGTTTAAAACAGCGAGAGGAGAGCAGGAATTTCACAGTTTAAAACAGCGAGCGGAGAGCAGGATTTTCACAGTTTAAAACAGCGAGAGGAGAGCACGATTTTCACAATGTAAAACAGCGAGAGGTGTGCAGTATTTTCGCAGTTTAAAACCGCGAGAGACATCTGGATTTTCACAGTTTAAAACAGCGAGAGGGAAGCAGGATTTTCACAGTTTAAAACAGTGAGAGGAGAGCTGGGATTTTCACATATTAAAAGAGCCAAAGGAGAGCAGGATTTTCACAGTTTAAAACAGTGAGAGTTGACCCTGAATTTCACAGTTTAAAACAGCCAGAGGAGAGCAGGTATTTTGCAGTTTAAAACAGCCAGACGAGAGCCAGGATTTTCACAGTTTAATTCAGCGAGAGGAGAGAAGGATATTCACGGATTAAAACAGTGAGAGGAGAGCAGGAATTTCACAGTTTAAAACAGCGAGAGGAGAACAGGATTTGCACAGCTTGAAACAGCGAGAGTAGAGCTGGGATTTTCGCAGTTTAAAACAATGCAAGGTGAGCATGATTTTCAAAGTTTAAAACAGCCAGAGGAGAGCACGATTTTCACAGTGTAAAACAACGAGAGGAGAGCTGTGATTTTTACCGTTTCGAACACCGAGAGTAGTGCTGCGATTTTCACAGTTGAAAACAGGGTGGTGTTGGCCAGGATTTTCGCATTTTAAAACAGCGGGAGGACAGCAGCATTTTCACAGGTTAAATCTGCGAGAGAAGAGCAGGATTTTCACAATATAAAACAGCGAGAGGTGTGCAGTATTTTCACAGTTTAAAACCGCGAGAGACATCTGGATTTTCACAGTTTAAAACAGCGAGAGGGAAGCAGGATTTTCGCAGTTTAAAACAGTGAGAGGAGAGCCGGGATTTTCACATTTTAAAAGAGCAAGAGGAGAGCAGGATTTTCACAGTTTAAAACAGCGAGAGGAGAGCAGGATTTTCACAGTTTAAAACAGCGAGAGTGAAGCCCGATATTCACAGTTTAAAACAGCGAGAGGTGAGCTGGGATTTTCACAGTTTAAAACAGTGAGAGGAGAGCTGGGATTTACACAGTTTAAAACAGCCAGAGGAGAGCAGGATTTTCACAGTTTAAAACAGCGAGAGTAGAGCAGCATTTTCACAGTGTAAAACAACAAGAGAAGAGCTGTGATTTTTACCGTTTCAAACAGCGAGAGGAGTGCTAGGATTTTCACAGTTGAAAACAGGGAGATGTTGGCCAGGATTTTCGCAATTTAAAAAGCGAGAGGAGAGCTATATTTTCACAGTTTAAAACCGCGAGAGACATCTGGATTTTCCCAGTATTGAAACAGCGAGAGGGAAGCAGGATTTTCGCAGTTTGAAACAGTGAGAGGAGAGCCGGGATTTTCACATTTTAAAAGAGCCAGAGCAGAGCAGGATTTTCACATTTTAAAAGAGCCAGAGGAGAGCAGGATTTTCACCGTTTAAAACAGCGAGAGGAGAGCCCGATATTCACAGTTTAAAACAGCGAGAGGTGAGCTGGGATTTTCACAGTTTAAAACAGCGAGAGGAGTGCAGGATTTTCACAGTTTAAAACAGTGAGAGCTGACCCTGAATTTCACAGTTTAAAACAGCGAGAGTTGAGCAGGATTTTCACAGTTTAAAACAGCGAGCGGAGAGCAGGATTTTCACAGTTTAAAACACCGAGAGGAGAGCAGGATTTTCACAGTTTTAATCAGCGAGAGGGGACCCGGGATTTTCACAGTTTTAATCAGCGAAGGTGAGCCGGGATTTTCACAGTTTTGAAACAGCCAGAGGAGCGCTGGATTTTTACTGTTTAAAACAGCCAGAGGAGAGCAGGAATTTCACAGTTTAAAACAGCGAGAGTAGAGCTTTGATTTTCACCGTTTAAAGCAGCGTGAAGTGAGCAGGATTTTGACAGTTTAAAGCAGTTAGAGGAGAGCAGGATTTTTACAATTTAAAACAGCGAGAGGAGAGCTGGGATTTTCACACTTTAAAACTGTGAGAAGTGTGCAGGATTTTCACTGTTTAAAACAGCGAGAGGTGAGCTGGGATTGTCACAGAATTGAAGCAGCCAGAGGTGAGCAGGATTTTCACAGTTTAAAACAGTGAGAGGGGAGGAGGATTTCCACAGTTTCAAACACCAAGAGGAGAGCAGGATTTTCACAGTTTTAATCAGCGAGAGGAGATCAGGATTTTTACAGTTTTAAACAGCGAGAGGAGAGCAGGATTTTCACAGTTTAAAACAGCGAGAGAAGAGCAGGAATTTCACAGTTTAAAACAGCGAGAGGTGAGCTGGGATTTTCACAGTATCGAAGCAGCCAGAGGAGTGCAGGATTTGCACTGTTTAAAACAGTGAGATGAGAGCTGGGATTTTCACACTTTAAAACTGTGAGTAGTGAGCAGGATTTTCACTGTTTAAAACAGCGAGAGTAGAGCTGGGATATTCACAGTTTAAAACAGCGAGAGGAAGGCAGGATTTTCACTGTTTCAAACAGCGAGAGTAGAGCATGATTTTCACAATATAAAACAGCGAGAGGAGTGCAGGATTTTTACTGTTTAAAACAGCCAGAGGAGAGCAGGAATTTCACAGTTTAAAACAGCGAGAGTAGAGCTTTGATTTTCACCGTTTAAAGCAGCGTGAAGTGAGCAGGATTTTGACAGTTTAAAGCAGTTAGAGGAGAGCAGGATTTTTACAATTTAAAACAGCGAGAGGAGAGCTGGGATTTTCACACTTTAAAACTGTGAGAAGTGTGCAGGATTTTCACTGTTTAAAACAGCGAGAGGTGAGCTGGGATTGTCACAGAATTGAAGCAGCCAGAGGTGAGCAGGATTTTCACAGTTTAAAACAGTGAGAGGGGAGGAGGATTTTCACAGTTTCAAACACCAAGAGGAGAGCAGGATTTTCACAGTTTTAATCAGCGAGAGGAGATCAGGATTTTTACAGTTTTAAACAGCGAGAGGAGAGCAGGATTTTCACTGTTTAAAACAGCGAGAGGTGAGCTGGGATTGTCACAGTATTGAAGCAGCCAGAGGTGAGCAGGATTTTCACTGTTTAAAACAGCGAGAGGAAAGCAGGATTTTCACAGTTTAAAACACCGAGAGGAGAGCAGGATTTTCACAGTTTTAATCAGCGAGAGGGGAGCCGGGATTTTCACAGTTTTGAAACAGCCAGAGGAGCGCTGGATTTTCACAGTTTAAAACAGCGAGAGGAGAGCAGGAATTTCACAGTTTAAAACAGCGAGCGGAGAGCAGGATTTTCACAGTTTAAAACAGCGAGAGGAGAGCACGATTTTCACAATGTAAAACAGCGAGAGGTGTGCAGTATTTTCGCAGTTTAAAACCGCGAGAGACATCTGGATTTTCACAGTTTAAAACAGCGAGAGTGAAGCAGGATTTTCACAGTTTAAAACAGTGAGAGGAGAGCTGGGATTTTCACATATTAAAAGAGCCAAAGGAGAGCAGGATTTTCACAGTTTAAAACAGTGAGAGTTGACCCTGAATTTCACAGTTTAAAACAGCCAGAGGAGAGCAGGTATTTTGCAGTTTAAAACAGCCAGAGGAGAGCCAGGATTTTCACAGTTTAATTCAGCGAGAGGAGAGAAGGATATTCACGGATTAAAACAGTGAGAGGAGAGCAGGAATTTCACAGTTTAAAACAGCGAGAGGAGAACAGGATTTGCACAGCTTGAAACAGCGAGAGTAGAGCTGGGATTTTCGCAGTTTAAAACAATGCAAGGTGAGCATGATTTTCAAAGTTTAAAACAGCCAGAGGAGAGCACGATTTTCACAGTGTAAAACAACGAGAGGAGAGCTGTGATTTTTACCGTTTCGAACACCGAGAGTAGTGCTGCGATTTTCACAGTTGAAAACAGGGTGGTGTTGGCCAGGATTTTCGCATTTTAAAACAGCGGGAGGACAGCAGCATTTTCACAGGTTAAATCTGCGAGAGAAGAGCAGGATTTTCACAATATAAAACAGCGAGAGGTGTGCAGTATTTTCACAGTTTAAAACCGCGAGAGACATCTGGATTTTCACAGTTTAAAACAGCGAGAGGGAAGCAGGATTTTCGCAGTTTAAAACAGTGAGAGGAGAGCCGGGATTTTCACATTTTAAAAGAGCAAGAGGAGAGCAGGATTTTCACAGTTTAAAACAGCGAGAGGAGAGCAGGATTTTCACAGTTTAAAACAGCGAGAGTGAAGCCCGATATTCACAGTTTAAAACAGCGAGAGGTGAGCTGGGATTTTCACAGTTTAAAACAGTGAGAGGAGAGCTGGGATTTACACAGTTTAAAACAGCCAGAGGAGAGCAGGATTTTCACAGTTTAAAACAGCGAGAGTAGAGCAGCATTTTCACAGTGTAAAACAACAAGAGAAGAGCTGTGATTTTTACCGTTTCAAACAGCGAGAGGAGTGCTGGGATTTTCACAGTTGAAAACAGGGAGATGTTGGCCAGGATTTTCGCAATTTAAAAAGCGAGAGGAGAGCTATATTTTCACAGTTTAAAACCGCGAGAGACATCTGGATTTTCACAGTTTAAAAGAGCCAGAGGAGAGCAGGATTTTCACCGTTTAAAACAGCGAGAGGACAGCCTGCTATTCACAGTTTCAAACAGCGAGAGGTGAGCTGGGATTTTCACAGTTTAAAACAGCGAGAGGTGAGCTGGGATTTACACAGTTTAAAACAGCCAGAGGAGAGCCAGGATTTTCACAGTTTAATTCAGCGAGAGGAGAGAAGGATATTCACGGATTAAAACAGCGAGATTTGAGCTGGGATTTTCGCAGATTAAAACAAAGCGAGGTGAGCAAGATTTTCAGAGTTTAAAACAGCGAGAGGATAGCAGGAGTTTCACAGTGTAAAACAACGAGAGGAGAGCTGTGATTTTTACCGTTTCAAACAGCGAGAGGAGTGCTGCGATTTTCACAGTTGAAAACAGGGAGATGCTGGCCAGGATTTTCGCTTTTTAAAACAGCGAGAGGAGAGCAGGATTTTCACAGGTTAAAACAGCGAGAGAAGAGCACGATTTTCACAATATAAAACAGCGAGAGGTGTGCAGTATTTTCACAGTTTAAAACTGCGAGAGACATCAGGATTTTCACAGTTTTAAACAGCGAGAGGGAAGCAGGATTTTCGCAGTTTAAAAAAGTGAGAGGAGAGCCGGGATTTTCACATATTAAAAGAGCCAGAGGAGAGCAGGATTTTCACTGTTAAAAACAGCGAGAGGAGAGCAGGATTTTCACTGTTTGAAACAGCGAGAGGAGAGCAGCATTTTTACAGTGTAAAACAACGAGAGGATAGCTGTGATTTTTACCGTTTCAAACACCGAGAGGAGTGCTGCGATTTTCACAGTTGAAAACAGGGAGATGTTGGCCAGGATTTTCGCATTTTAAAACAGCGAGAGAAGAGCAGCATTTTGACAGGTTAAAACAGCGAGAGGCAAGCAGGAATTTCACAGGTTAAATCTGCGAGAGAAGAGCACGATTTTCACAATATAAAACAGCGAGAGGTGTGCAGTATTTTCACTTTTTAAAACCGCGAGAGACATCTGGATTTTCACAGTTTAAAACATCGAGAGGGAAGCAGGATTTTCGTAGTTCAAAACAGTGAGAGGAGAGCCGGGATTTTCACATTTTATCAGAGCCAGAGGATAACAGGATTTTCACAGTTTAAAACACCGAGAGGTGAGCACGATTTTCACAGTTTAAAACAGCGAGAGGAGAGCAGGATTTTCACAGTTTAAAACAGCGAGAGGAGAGCTGGGATTTACACAGTTTAAAACAGCCAGAGGAGAGCCGGATTTTCACTGTTTAAAACAGTGAGAGCTGACCCTGAATTTCACAGTTTAAAACAACGAGAGTTGAGCAGGATTTTCACAGTTTAAAACAGCGAGAGGAGAGCAGGATTTTCACAGTTTTAATCAGCGAGAGGAGAGCAGGATTTTCACAGTTTTAATCAGCGATAGGGGAGCTGGGATTTTCACAGATTTGAAACAGCCAGAGGAGCGCTGGATTTTTACTGTTTAAAACAGCGAGAGGAGAGCAGGAATTTCACAGTTTAAAACAGCGAGAGTAGAGCTGTGATTTTCACCGTTTAAAGCCGCGTGAAGTGAGCAGGATTTTCAGAGTTTAAAGCAGTGACAGGAGAGCAGGATTTTTACAATTTAAAACAGCGAGAGGAGAGCTGGGATTTTCACACTTTACAACTGTGAGAAGTGAGCAGGATATTCACTGTTTAAAACAGCAAGAGGTGAGCTGGGATTGTCACAGTATTGAAGCAGCCAGAGGTGAGCAGGATTTTCACAGTTTCAAACAGCGAGAGGAAAGCAGGATTTTCAAAGTTTTAATCAGCGAGAGGAAAGCAGGATTTTTACAGTTTTCAACAGCGACAGGAGAGCCGGGATTTTCGCAGTTTTTAAACAGCCAGAGCAGCGCAGGATTTTCACTGTTTAAAACAGCGAGAGGAGAGCAGCAATTTCACAGTTTAAAACAGCGAGAGTAGAGCTGTGATTTTCACCGTTTAAAGCAGCGTGAAGTGAGCAGGATTTTCACAGTTTAAAGCAGTGACAGGAGAGCAGGATTTTTACAATTTAAAACAGCGAGAGGAGAGCTGGGATTTTCACACTTTAAAACTGTGAGAAGTGAGCAAGATTTTCACTGTTTAAAACAGCCAGAGGTGAGCAGGATTTTCACAGTTTAAAACAGCGAGAGGAAAGCAGGATTTTCACAGTTTTAATCAGCGAGAGGAAAGCAGGATTTTTACAGTTTTAAACAGCGACAGGAGAGCCGGGATTTTCGCAGTTTTGAAACAGCCAGAGGAGCGCAGGATTTTCACTGTTTAAAACAGCGAGAGGAGAGCAGGAATTTCACAGTTTAAAACAGCGAGAGGTGAGCTGGGATTTTCACACTTTAAAACTGTGAGAAGTGAGCAGGATTTTCACTGTTTAAAACAGCGAGAGTAGAGCTGGGATTTTCACAGTTTAAAACAGCGAGAGGAAAGCAGGATTTTCACTGTTTCAAACAGCGAGAGGAGAGCAGGATTTTCACAGTTTAAAACAGCCAGAGGAGAGCAGGTATTTTGCTGTTTAAAACAGCCAGAGGAGAGCCAGGATTTTCACAGTTTAATTCAGCGAGAGGAGAGAAGGATATTCATGGATTAAAACAGCGAGATAAGAGCTGGGATTTTCGCAGATTAAAACAATGCGAGGTGAGCACGATTTTCACAGTTTAAAACAGCGAGAGGAGAGCAGCATTTTCACAGTGTAAAACAACGAGAGGAGAGCTGTGATTTTCACAGTTGAAAACAGGGAATGTTGGCCAGGATTTTCGCATTTTAAAGCAGCGAGAGGCAAGCAGGAATTTCACAGGTTAAATCTGCGAGAGAAGAGCACGATTTTCACAATATAAAACAGCGAGAGGTGTGCAGTATTTTCACAGTTTAAAACCGCGAGAGACTACTGGATTTTCACAGTTTAAAACAGCGAGAGGGAAGCAGCATTTTCGCAGTTTTAAACAGTGAGAGGAGAGCCTGGATTTTCACATTTTAAAAAAGCCAAAGGAGAGCAGGATTTTCACAGTTTAAAACAGTGAGAGTTGACCCTGAATTTCACTGTTTAAATCAGCGAGAGGAGAGCAGGAATTCCACAGTTTAAAACAGCGAGAGTAGAGCTGTGATTTTCACCGTTTAAAATAGCGTGAAGTGAGCAGGATTTTCCCTGTTTACAGCATTGAGAGGTGAGCAGGATTTTCACAGTTTAAAACAGCGAGAGGAGAGCAGGATTTTCACAGTTTAAAACAGCGAGAGGTGAGCAGGATATTCACAGTTTAAAACAACGAGAAGAGAGCTGTGATTTTTACCATTTCAAACACCGAGAGGAGTGCTGTGATTTTCACAGTTGAAAACAGGGAATGTTGGCCAGGATTTTCGCAATTTAAAACAGCGAGAGGACAGCGGAAATTTCACAGGTTAAAACAGCGAGAGAAGAGCACCATTTTCACAATATAAAACAGCGAGAGTTGTGCAGTAATTTCACAGTTTAAAACAACGAGAGGAGAGCAGGGTTTTCACAGTTTAAAAGAGCGAGACGTGAGCAGGATTTTCAGAGTTTAGAACTGAGAGTGGAGAGCAGGAATTTCGCAGTTTAAAACGGCGAGAGGTGAGCAGGATATTCACAGTTTAAAGCAGCGAGAGGAGGGGTGGTTTTTCACAGTTTAAAATGAGAGGTGAGCAGGATTTTCACAGTTTAAATCAGCAAGAAGGGAGCAGGGTTCTCACAGTTTAAGACGAGAGGTGAGCAGGTCTTTCACAATTTAAAACAACGAGAGGTGAGCAGGATTTTCACAGTTTAAAACAACGAGAGGAGAGCAGGGTTTTCACAGTTTAAAAGAGCGAGACGTGAGCAGGATTTTCAGAGTTTAGAACTGAGAGTGGAGAGCAGGAATTTCGCAGTTTAAAACGGCGAGAGGTGAGCAGGATTTTTACAGTTTAAAGCAGCGAGAGGAGGGCAGGTGTTTCACAGTTTAAAACAACGAGAGGTGAGCAGGATTTTCAGAGTTTAAATCAGCAAGAGGGGAGCAGTGTTCTCACAGTTTAAGACAACGAGAGGTGAGCAGGTCTTTCACAGTTTAAAACAACGAGTGGAGAGCAGGGTTTTCACAGTTTAAAACAGCGAGAGGAAGGCAGGTTTTTCACAGTTTAAAACTGCGAGAGGAGAGAAGGAATTTCACAGTTTAAAACATCGAGAGGTGTGCAGGATTTTCACCGTTTAAATCAGCAAGAGTGGAGCAGGTTCTCACAGTTTAAGACAACGAGAAGTGAGCAGGTTTTTCAGAGTTTAAAACAACGAGTGGTGAGCTAGATTTTCACAGTTTAAAACAGCAAGAGGAGAGCATGTTTTTCACAGTTTAAAACAGCGAGAGGAGAGCAGGGTTTTCACAGTTTAAAACAGCGAGAGGAGAGCAGGGTTTTCACAGTTTAAAACAGCGAAAGGAGAGCAGGAATTTCACAGTTTAAAACAGCGAGAGGAGAGCAGGATTTTCACAGGTTAAAACAGCGAGAGAAGAGCACGATTTTCACAATATAAAACAGCGAGAGGTGTGCAGTATTTTCACAGTTTAAAACTGCGAGAGACATCAGGATTTTCACAGTTTTAAACAGCGAGAGGGAAGCAGGATTTTCGCAGTTTAAAAAAGTGAGAGGAGAGCCGGGATTTTCACATATTAAAAGAGCCAGAGGAGAGCAGGATTTTCACTGTTAAAAACAGCGAGAGGAGAGCAGGATTTTCACTGTTTAAAACAGCGAGAGGAGAGCAGCATTTTTACAGTGTAAAACAACGAGAGGATAGCTGTGATTTTTACCGTTTCAAACACCGAGAGGAGTGCTGCGATTTTCACAGTTGAAAACAGGGAGATGTTGGCCAGGATTTTCGCATTTTAAAACAGCGAGAGAAGAGCAGCATTTTGACAGGTTAAAACAGCGAGAGGCAAGCAGGAATTTCACAGGTTAAATCTGCGAGAGAAGAGCACGATTTTCACAATATAAAACAGCGAGAGGTGTGCAGTACTTTCACAGTTTAAAACCGCGAGAGACATCTGGATTTTCACAGTTTAAAACAGCGAGAGGGAAGCAGGATTTTCGCAGTTTGAAACAGTGAGAAGAGACCTGGGATTTACACAGATTAAAACAGTGAGAGCTGACCCTGAATTTCACAGTTTAAAACAGCGAGAGGAGAGCAGGATTTTCACAGTTTTAATCAGCGAGAGGAGAGCAGGTAATTTAGAGTTTTAAACAGCGACAGGAGAGCCAGGTTTTTTGCAGTTTTGAAACAGCCAGAGGAGCGCAGGATTTTCACTGTTTAAAACAGCGAGAGTTGAGCAGGATTTTCACTGTTTAAAACAGCGAGAGGAGAGCAGGAATTTCACAGTTTAAAACAGCGAGAGGAGAGCAGGATTTTCACTGTTTAAAACAGCGAGAGTAGAGCTGGGATTTTCACACTTTAAAACAGTGAGAGGAGAGCCGGGATTTTCACAGTTTAAAACAGCGAGAGGAGAGCAGGATTTTCACAGTTTAAAACAGCGAGAGGAGAGCAGGATATTCACAGTTTAAAACAGCGAGAGGAGAGCAGGATTTTCACACTTTAAAACACCGAGAGGAGAGCAGGATTTTCGCAGTTTTAATCAGCGAGAGGGGAGCCGGGATTTTCACAGTTTGGAAACAGCCAGAGGAGAGCTGGATTTTTACTGTTTAAAACAGCGAGAGGAGAGCAGGATTTTCACTGTTTAAAACAGCGAGAGGAGAGCTGGGTTTTCACAGTTTTAAACAGCGAGAGGTGAGCAGGGTTTTCAGAGTTTAGAACAGCGAGTGGAGAGCAGGAATTTCGCAGTTTAAAACGGCGAGAGGTGAGCAGGATATTCACAGTTTAAAGCAGCGAGAGGAGGGCAGGTTTTTCACAGTTTAAAACGAGAGGTGAGCAGGATTTTCACAGTTTAAATCAGCAAGAAGGGAGCAGGGTTCTCACAGTTTAAGACGAGAGGTGAGCAGGTCTTTCACAATTTAAAACAACGAGAGGTGAGCAGGATTTTCACAGTTTAAAAGAGCGAGACGAGAGCAGGGTTTTCACAGTTTAAAAGAGCGAGACGTGAGCAGGATTTTCAGAGTTTAGAACTGAGAGTGGAGAGCAGGAATTTCGCAGTTTAAAACGGCGAGAGGTGAGCAGGATTTTTACAGTTTAAAGCAGCGAGAGGAGGGCAGGTGTTTCACAGTTTAAAACAATGAGAGGTGAGCAGGATTTTCACAGTTTAAATCAGCAAGAGGGGAGCAGTGTTCTCACAGTTTAAGACAACGAGAGGTGAGCAGGTCTTTCACAGTTTAAAACAACGAGTGGAGAGCAGGGTTTTCACAGTTTAAAACAGCGAGAGGAAGGCAGGTTTTTCACAGTTTAAAACTGCGAGAGGAGAGAAGGAATTTCACAGTTTAAAACATCGAGAGGTGTGCAGGATTTTCACCGTTTAAATCAGCAAGAGTGGAGCAGGTTCTCACAGTTTAAGACAACGAGAAGTGAGCAGGTTTTTCAGAGTTTAAAACAACGAGTGGTGAGCTAGATTTTCACAGTTTAAAACAGCAAGAGGAGAGCATGTTTTTCACAGTTTAAAACAGCGAGAGGAGAGCAGGGTTTTCACAGTTTAAAACAGCGAAAGGAGAGCAGGAATTTCACAGTTTAAAACAGCGAGAGGAGAGCAGGATTTTCACAGGTTAAAACAGCGAGAGAAGAGCACGATTTTCACAATATAAAACAGCGAGAGGTGTGCAGTATTTTCACAGTTTAAAACTGCGAGAGACATCAGGATTTTCACAGTTTTAAACAGCGAGAGGGAAGCAGGATTTTCGCAGTTTAAAAAAGTGAGAGGAGAGCCGGGATTTTCACATATTAAAAGAGCCAGAGGAGAGCAGGATTTTCACTGTTAAAAACAGCGAGAGGAGAGCAGGATTTTCACTGTTTAAAACAGCGAGAGGAGAGCAGCATTTTTACAGTGTAAAACAACGAGAGGATAGCTGTGATTTTTACCGTTTCAAACACCGAGAGGAGTGCTGCGATTTTCACAGTTGAAAACAGGGAGATGTTGGCCAGGATTTTCGCATTTTAAAACAGCGAGAGAAGAGCAGCATTTTGACAGGTTAAAACAGCGAGAGGCAAGCAGGAATTTCACAGGTTAAATCTGCGAGAGAAGAGCACGATTTTCACAATATAAAACAGCGAGAGGTGTGCAGTATTTTCACTTTTTAAAACCGCGAGAGACATCTGGATTTTCACAGTTTAAAACATCGAGAGGGAAGCAGGATTTTCGTAGTTCAAAACAGTGAGAGGAGAGCCGGGATTTTCACATTTTATCAGAGCCAGAGGATAACAGTATTTTCACAGTTTAAAACACCGAGAGGTGAGCACGATTTTCACAGTTTAAAACAGCGAGAGGAGAGCAGGATTTTCACAGTTTAAAACAGCGAGAGGAGAGCTGGGATTTACACAGTTTAAAACAGCCAGAGGAGAGCCGGATTTTCACACTTTAAAACTGTGAGAAGTGAGCAAGATTTTCACTGTTTAAAACAGCCAGAGGTGAGCAGGATTTTCACAGTTTAAAACAGCGAGAGGAAAGCAGGATTTTCACAGTTTTAATCAGCGAGAGGAAAGCAGGATTTTTACAGTTTTAAACAGCGACAGGAGAGCCGGGATTTTCGCAGTTTTGAAACAGCCAGAGGAGCGCAGGATTTTCACTGTTTAAAACAGCGAGAGGAGAGCAGGAATTTCACAGTTTAAAACAGCGAGAGGTGAGCTGGGATTTTCACACTTTAAAACTGTGAGAAGTGAGCAGGATTTTCACTGTTTAAAACAGCGAGAGTAGAGCTGGGATTTTCACAGTTTAAAACAGCGAGAGGAAAGCAGGATTTTCACTGTTTCAAACAGCGAGAGGAGAGCAGGATTTTCACAGTTTAAAACAGCCAGAGGAGAGCAGGTATTTTGCTGTTTAAAACAGCCAGAGGAGAGCCAGGATTTTCACAGTTTAATTCAGCGAGAGGAGAGAAGGATATTCATGGATTAAAACAGCGAGATAAGAGCTGGGATTTTCGCAGATTAAAACAATGCGAGGTGAGCACGATTTTCACAGTTTAAAACAGCGAGAGGAGAGCAGCATTTTCACAGTGTAAAACAACGAGAGGAGTGCTGTGATTTTCACAGTTGAAAACAGGGAATGTTGGCCAGGATTTTCGCATTTTAAAACAGCGAGAGGCAAGCAGGAATTTCACAGGTTAAATCTGCGAGAGAAGAGCACGATTTTCACAATATAAAACAGCGAGTGGTGTGCAGTATTTTCACAGTTTAAAACCGCGAGAGACTACTGGATTTTCACAGTTTAAAACAGCGAGAGGGAAGCAGCATTTTCGCAGTTTTAAACAGTGAGAGGAGAGCCTGGATTTTCACATTTTAAAAAAGCCAGAGGAGAGCAGGATTTTCACAGTTTAAAACAGCGAGAGTTGACCCTGAATTTCACTGTTTAAATCAGCGAGAGGAGAGCAGGAATTCCACAGTTTAAAACAGCGAGAGTAGAGCTGTGATTTTCACCGTTTAAAATAGCGTGAAGTGAGCAGGATTTTCCCTGTTTACAGCATTGAGAGGTGAGCAGGATTTTCACAGTTTAAAACAGCGAGAGGAGAGCAGGATTTTCACAGTTTAAAACAGCGAGAGGTGAGCAGGATATTCACAGTTTAAAACAACGAGAAGAGAGCTGTGATTTTTACCATTTCAAACACCGAGAGGAGTGCTGTGATTTTCACAGTTGAAAACAGGGAATGTTGGCCAGGATTTTCGCAATTTAAAACAGCGAGAGGACAGCGGAAATTTCACAGGTTAAAACAGCGAGAGAAGAGCACGATTTTCACAATATAAAACAGCGAGAGGTGTGCAGTACTTTCACAGTTTAAAACCGCGAGAGACATCTGGATTTTCACAGTTTAAAACAGCGAGAGGGAAGCAGGATTTTCGCAGTTTGAAACAGTGAGAAGAGACCTGGGATTTACACAGATTAAAACAGTGAGAGCTGACCCTGAATTTCACAGTTTAAAACAGCGAGAGGAGAGCAGGATTTTCACAGTTTTAATCAGCGAGAGGAGAGCAGGTAATTTAGAGTTTTAAACAGCGACAGGAGAGCCAGGTTTTTTGCAGTTTTGAAACAGCCAGAGGAGCGCAGGATTTTCACTGTTTAAAACAGCGAGAGTTGAGCAGGATTTTCACTGTTTAAAACAGCGAGAGGAGAGCAGGAATTTCACAGTTTAAAACAGCGAGAGGAGAGCAGGATTTTCACTGTTTAAAACAGCGAGAGTAGAGCTGGGATTTTCACACTTTAAAACTGTGAGAAGTGTGCAGGATTTTCACTGTTTAAAACAGCGAGAGTAGAGCTGGGATTTTCACACTTTAAAACAGTGAGAGGAGAGCAGGATTTTCACAGTTTAAAACAGCGAGAGGAGAGCTGGGATTTACACAGTTTAAAACAGCGAGAGGAGAGCAGGATTTTCACAGTTTAAAACAGCGAGAGGAGAGCTGGGATTTACACAGTTTAAAACAGCCAGAGGAGAGCCGGATTTTCACTGTTTAAAACAGTGAGAGCTGACCCTGAATTTCACAGTTTAAAACAACGAGAGTTGAGCAGGATTTTCACAGTTTAAAACAGCGAGAGGAGAGCAGGATTTTCACAGTTTTAATCAGCGAGAGGAGAGCAGGATTTTCACAGTTTTAATCAGCGATAGGGGAGCTGGGATTTTCACAGTTTTGAAACAGCCAGAGGAGCGCTGGATTTTTACTGTTTAAAACAGCGAGAGGAGAGCAGGAATTTCACAGTTTAAAACAGCGAGAGTAGAGCTGTGATTTTCACCGTTTAAAGCCGCGTGAAGTGAGCAGGATTTTCACAGTTTAAAGCAGTGACAGGAGAGCAGGATTTTTACAATTTAAAACAGCGAGAGGAGAGCTGGGATTTTCACACTTTACAACTGTGAGAAGTGAGCAGGATTTTCACTGTTTAAAACAGCAAGAGGTGAGCTGGGATTGTCACAGTATTGAAGCAGCCAGAGGTGAGCAGGATTTTCACAGTTTAAAACAGCGAGAGGAAAGCAGGATTTTCAAAGTTTTAATCAGCGAGAGGAAAGCAGGATTTTTACAGTTTTAAACAGCGACAGGAGAGCCGGGATTTTCGCAGTTTTTAAACAGCCAGAGCAGCGCAGGATTTTCACTGTTTAAAACAGCGAGAGGAGAGCAGCAATTTCACAGTTTAAAACAGCGAGAGTAGAGCTGTGATTTTCACCGTTTAAAGCAGCGTGAAGTGAGCAGGATTTTCACAGTTTAAAGCAGTGACAGGAGAGCAGGATTTTTACAATTTAAAACAGCGAGAGGAGAGCTGGGATTTTTACACTTTAAAACTGTGAGAAGTGAGCAAGATTTTCACTGTTTAAAACAGCCAGAGGTGAGCAGGATTTTCACAGTTTAAAACAGCGAGAGGAAAGCAGGATTTTCACAGTTTTAATCAGCGAGAGGAAAGCAGGATTTTTACAGTTTTAAACAGCGACAGGAGAGCCGGGATTTTCGCAGTTTTGAAACAGCGAGAGGAGCGCAGGATTTTCACTGTTTAAAACAGCGAGAGGAGAGCAGGAATTTCACAGTTTAAAACAGCGAGAGGTGAGCTGGGATTTTCACACTTTAAAACTGTGAGAAGTGAGCAGGATTTTCACTGTTTAAAACAGCGAGAGTAGAGCTGGGATTTTCACAGTTTAAAACAGCGAGAGGAAAGCAGGATTTTCACTGTTTCAAACAGCGAGAGGAGAGCAGGATTTTCACAGTTTAAAACAGCCAGAGGAGAGCAGGTATTTTGCTGTTTAAAACAGCCAGAGGAGAGCCAGGATTTTCACAGTTTAATTCAGCGAGAGGAGAGAAGGATATTCATGGATTAAAACAGCGAGATAAGAGCTGGGATTTTCGCAGATTAAAACAATGCGAGGTGAGCACGATTTTCACAGTTTAAAACAGCGAGAGGAGAGCAGCATTTTCACAGTGTAAAACAACGAGAGGAGTGCTGTGATTTTCACAGTTGAAAACAGGGAATGTTGGCCAGGATTTTCGCATTTTAAAACAGCGAGAGGCAAGCAGGAATTTCACAGGTTAAATCTGCGAGAGAAGAGCACGATTTTCACAATATAAAACAGCGAGAGGTGTGCAGTATTTTCACAGTTTAAAACCGCGAGAGACTACTGGATTTTCACAGTTTAAAACAGCGAGAGGGAAGCAGCATTTTCGCAGTTTTAAACAGTGAGAGGAGAGCCTGGATTTTCACATTTTAAAAAAGCCAAAGGAGAGCAGGATTTTCACAGTTTAAAACAGCGAGAGTTGACCCTGAATTTCACTGTTTAAATCAGCGAGAGGAGAGCAGGAATTCCACAGTTTAAAACAGCGAGAGTAGAGCTGTGATTTTCACCGTTTAAAATAGCGTGAAGTGAGCAGGATTTTCCCTGTTTACAGCATTGAGAGGTGAGCAGGATTTTCACAGTTTAAAACAGCGAGAGGAGAGCAGGATTTTCACAGTTTAAAACAGCGAGAGGTGAGCAGGATATTCACAGTTTAAAACAACGAGAAGAGAGCTGTGATTTTTACCATTTCAAACACCGAGAGGAGTGCTGTGATTTTCACAGTTGAAAACAGGGAATGTTGGCCAGGATTTTCGCAATTTAAAACAGCGAGAGGACAGCGGAAATTTCACAGGTTAAAACAGCGAGAGAAGAGCACGATTTTCACAATATAAAACAGCGAGAGGTGTGCAGTACTTTCACAGTTTAAAACCGCGAGAGACAGCTGGATTTTCACAGTTTAAAACAGCGAGAGGGAAGCAGGATTTTCGCAGTTTGAAACAGTGAGAAGAGACCTGGGATTTACACAGATTAAAACAGTGAGAGCTGACCCTGAATTTCACAGTTTAAAACAGCGAGAGGAGAGCAGGATTTTCACAGTTTTAATCAGCGAGAGGAGAGCAGGTAATTTAGAGTTTTAAACAGCGACAGGAGAGCCAGGTTTTTTGCAGTTTTGAAACAGCCAGAGGAGCGCAGGATTTTCACTGTTTAAAACAGCGAGAGTTGAGCAGGATTTTCACTGTTTAAAACAGCGAGAGGAGAGCAGGAATTTCACAGTTTAAAACAGCGAGAGGAGAGCAGGATTTTCACTGTTTAAAACAGCGAGACTAGAGCTGGGATTTTCACACTTTAAAACTGTGAGAAGTGTGCAGGATTTTCACTGTTTAAAACAGCGAGAGTAGAGCTGGGATTTTCACACTTTAAAACAGTGAGAGGAGAGCCGGGATTTTCACAGTTTAAAACAGCGAGAGGAGAGCAGGATTTTCACAGTTTAAAACAGCGAGAGGAGAGCAGGATATTCACAGTTTAAAACAGCGAGAGGAGAGCAGGATTTTCACACTTTAAAACACCGAGAGGAGAGCAGGATTTTCGCAGTTTTAATCAGCGAGAGGGGAGCCGGGATTTTCACAGTTTGGAAACAGCCAGAGGAGAGCTGGATTTTTACTGTTTAAAACAGCGAGAGGAGAGCAGGATTTTCACTGTTTAAAACAGCGAGAGGAGAGCTGGGTTTTCACAGTTTTAAACAGCGAGAGGTGAGCAGGGTTTTCAGAGTTTAGAACAGCGAGTGGAGAGCAGGAATTTCGCAGTTTAAAACGGCGAGAGGTGAGCAGGATATTCACAGTTTAAAGCAGCGAGAGGAGGGCAGGTTTTTCACAGTTTCAAATGAGAGTTGAGCAGGATTTTCACAGTTTAAATCAGCAAGAAGGGAGCAGGGTTCTCACAGTTTAAGACGAGAGGTGAGCAGGTCTTTCACAATTTAAAACAACGAGAGGTGAGCAGGATTTTCACAGTTTAAAAGAGCGAGACGAGAGCAGGGTTTTCACAGTTTAAAAGAGCGAGACGTGAGCAGGATTTTCAGAGTTTAGAACTGAGAGTGGAGAGCAGGAATTTCGCAGTTTAAAACGGCGAGAGGTGAGCAGGATTTTTACAGTTTAAAGCAGCGAGAGGAGGGCAGGTGTTTCACAGTTTAAAACAACGAGAGGTGAGCAGGATTTTCAGAGTTTAGAACTGAGAGTGGAGAGCAGGAATTTCGCAGTTTAAAACGGCGAGAGGTGAGCAGGATTTTTACAGTTTAAAGCAGCGAGAGGAGGGCAGGTGTTTCACAGTTTAAAACAACGAGAGGTGAGCAGGATTTTCAGAGTTTAAATCAGCAAGAGGGGAGCAGGGTTCTCACAGTTTAAGACAACGAGAGGTGAGCAGGTCTTTCACAGTTTAAAACAACGAGTGGAGAGCAGGGTTTTCACAGTTTAAAACAGCGAGAGGAAGGCAGGTTTTTCACAGTTTAAAACTGCGAGAGGAGAGAAGGAATTTCACAGTTTAAAACATCGAGAGGTGTGCAGGATTTTCACCGTTTAAATCAGCAAGAGTGGAGCAGGTTCTCACAGTTTAAGACAACAAGAAGTGAGCAGGTTTTTCAGAGTTTAAAACAACGAGTGGTGAGCTAGATTTTCACAGTTTAAAACAGCAAGAGGAGAGCATGTTTTTCACAGTTTAAAACAGCGAGAGGAGAGCAGGGTTTTCACAGTTTAAAACAGCGAGAGGAGAGCAGGGTTTTCAGAGTTTAAAACAGTGAAAGGAGAGCAGGAATTTCACAGTTTAAAACAGCGAGAGGAGAGCAGGGTTTTCACTGTTTAAAATAGCGAGAGGAGAGCAGAAATTTCACAGTTTAAAACAGCGAGAGGAGAGCAGGTTTTCCACAGTTTAAAACAGCGAGAGGAGAGCAGGGTTTTCACAGTTTAAAACATCGAGAAGATAGCAGGGTTTTCACAGTTTAAAACAACGAGAGGTGAGCAGGATTTTCACAGTTTAAATCAGCAAGAGGGGAGCAGGGTTCTCACAGTTTAAGACAACGAGAGGTGAGCAGGATTTTCACAGTTTAAAACAGCGAGAGGAGAGTTGTGATTTTTACCGTTTCAAACACCGAGAGGAGTGCTGTGATTTTCACAGTTGAAAACAGGGAATGTTGGCCAGGATTTTCGCATTTTAAAACAGCGAGAGGCAAGCAGGAATTTCACAGGTTAAATCTGCGAGAGAAGAGCACGATTTTCACAATATAAAACAGCGAGAAATGTGCAGTATTTTCACAGTTTAAAACCGCGAGAGACTACTGGATTTTCACTGTTTAAAACAGCGAGAGGGAAGCAGCATTTTCGCAGTTTTAAACAGTGAGAGGAGAGCCTGGATTTTCACATTTTAAAAAAGCCAGAGGAGAGCAGGATTTTCACAGTTTAGAACACCGAGAGTTGACCCTGAATTTCACTGTTTAAATCAGCGAGAGGAGAGCAGGAATTCCACAGTTTAAAACAGCGAGAGTAGAGCTGTGATTTTCACCGTTTAAAATAGCGTGAAGTGAGCAGGATTTTCCTTGTTTACAGCATTGAGAGGTGAGCAGGATTTTCACAGTTTAAAACAACGAGAGGAGAGCAGGATTTTCACAGTTTAAAACAGCGAGAGGTGAGCAGGATATTCACAGTTTAAAACAACGAGAAGAGAGCTGTGATTTTTACCATTTCAAACACCGAGAGGAGTGCTGTGATTTTCACAGTTGAAAACAGGGAATGTTGGCCAGGATTTTCGCAATTTAAAAAAACGAGAGGACAGCGGAAATTTCACAGGTTAAAACAGCGAGAGAAGAGCACGATTTTCACAATATAAAACAGCGAGAGGTGTGCAGTACTTTCACAGTTTAAACCGCGAGAGACATCTGGATTTTCACAGTTTAAAACAGCGAGAGGGAAGCAGGATTTTCGCAGTTTGAAACAGTGAGAAGAGACCTGGGATTTTCGCAGTTTAAAACAGTGAGAGGTGAGCTGGGATTTTCACAGTTTAAAACAGCGAGAGGTGAGCTGGGATTTTCACAGTTTAAAACAGCGAGAGGAGAGCAGGAATTTCACAGTTTAAAACAGCGAGAGGAGAGCTGGGATTTACACAGGTTAAAGCAGCCAGAGGAGAGCCGGATTTTCACAGTTTAAAACAGTGAGAGCTGACCCTGAATTTCACAGTTTAAAACAGCGAGAGGAGAGCAGGATTTTCCAGTTTTAATCAGCGAGAGGAGAGCAGGTAATTTAGATTTTTAAACAGCGACAGGAGAGCCAGGATTTTTGCAGTTTTGAAACAGCCAGAGGAGCGCAGGATTTTCACTGTTTAAAACAGCGAGAGGAGAGCAGGAATTTCACAGTTTAAAACAGCGAGAGGAGAGCAGGATTTTCACTGTTTAAAACAACGAGAGTAGAGCTGGGATTTTCACACTTTAAAACTGTGAGAAGTGTGCAGGATTTTCACTGTTTAAAACAGCGAGAGTAAAGCTGGGATTTTCACAGTTTAAAACAGCGAGAGGAGAGCTGGGATTTTCACATTTTAAAACAGCGAGAGGAGAGCTGGGATTTTCACAGTTTCAAACAGCGAGAGGAGAGCAGGATTTTCACAGTTTAAAACAGCGAGAGGAGAGCAGGTATTTTGCAGTTTAAAACAGCCAGAGGAGAGCCAGGATTTTCACATTTTAATTCAGCGAGAGGAGAGAAGGATATTCACGGATTAAAACAGCGAGAGTAGAGCTGGGATTTTCACAGTTTAAAACAGCGAGAGGAAAGCAGGATTTTCACTGTTTCAAACAGCGAGAGGAGAGCAGGATTTTCACAGTTTAAAACAGCCAGAGGAGAGCAGGTATTTTGCTGTTTAAAACAGCCAGAGGAGAGCCAGGATTTTCACAGTTTAATTCAGCGAGAGGAGAGAAGGATATTCATGGATTAAAACAGCGAGATAAGAGCTGGGATTTTCGCAGATTAAAACAATGCGAGGTGAGCACGATTTTCACAGTTTAAAACAGCGAGAGGAGAGCAGCATTTTCACAGTGTAAAACAACGAGAGGAGAGCTGTGATTTTCACAGTTGAAAACAGTGAATGTTGGCCAGGATTTTCGCATTTTAAAACAGCGAGAGGCAAGCAGGAATTTCACAGGTTAAATCTGCGAGAGAAGAGCACGATTTTCACAATATAAAACAGCGAGAGGTGTGCAGTATTTTCACAGTTTAAAACCGCGAGAGACTACTGGATTTTCACAGTTTAAAACAGCGAGAGGGAAGCAGCATTTTCGCAGTTTTAAACAGTGAGAGGAGAGCCTGGATTTTCACATTTTAAAAAAGCCAGAGGAGAGCAGGATTTTCACAGTTTAGAACAGCGAGAGTTGACCCTGAATTTCACTGTTTAAATCAGCGAGAGGAGAGCAGGAATTCCACAGTTTAAAACAGCGAGAGTAGAGCTGTGATTTTCACCGTTTAAAATAGCGTGAAGTGAGCAGGATTTTCCCTGTTTACAGCATTGAGAGGTGAGCAGGATTTTCACAGTTTAAAACAGCGAGAGGAGAGCAGGATTTTCACAGTTTAAAACAGCGAGAGGTGAGCAGGATATTCACAGTTTAAAACAACGAGAAGAGAGCTGTGATTTTTACCATTTCAAACACCGAGAGGAGTGCTGTGATTTTCACAGTTGAAAACAGGGAATGTTGGCCAGGATTTTCGCAATTTAAAACAGCGAGAGGACAGCGGAAATTTCACAGGTTAAAACAGCGAGAGAAGAGCACGATTTTCACAATATAAAACAGCGAGAGGTGTGCAGTATTTTCACAGTTTAAAACCGCGAGAGACTACTGGATTTTCACAGTTTAAAACAGCGAGAGGGAAGCAGCATTTTCGCAGTTTTAAACAGTGAGAGGAGAGCCTGGATTTTCACATTTTAAAAAAGCCAGAGGAGAGCAGGATTTTCACAGTTTAGAACAGCGAGAGTTGACCCTGAATTTCACTGTTTAAATCAGCGAGAGGAGAGCAGGAATTCCACAGTTTAAAACAGCGAGAGTAGAGCTGTGATTTTCACCGTTTAAAATAGCGTGAAGTGAGCAGGATTTTCCCTGTTTACAGCATTGAGAGGTGAGCAGGATTTTCACAGTTTAAAACAACGAGAGGAGAGCAGGATTTTCACAGTTTAAAACAGCGAGAGGTGAGCAGGATATTCACAGTTTAAAACAACGAGAAGAGAGCTGTGATTTTTACCATTTCAAACACCGAGAGGAGTGCTGTGATTTTCACAGTTGAAAACAGGGAATGTTGGCCAGGATTTTCGCAATTTAAAACAGCGAGAGGACAGCGGAAATTTCACAGGTTAAAACAGCGAGAGAAGAGCACGATTTTCACAATATAAAACAGCGAGAGGTGTGCAGTACTTTCACAGTTTAAACCGCGAGAGACATCTGGATTTTCACAGTTTAAAACAGCGAGAGGGAAGCAGGATTTTCGCAGTTTGAAACAGTGAGAAGAGACCTGGGATTTTCGCAGTTTAAAACAGTGAGAGGTGAGCTGGGATTTTCACAGTTTAAAACAGCGAGAGGTGAGCTGGGATTTTCACAGTTTAAAACAGCGAGAGGAGAGCAGGAATTTCACAGTTTAAAACAGCGAGAGGAGAGCTGGGATTTACACAGGTTAAAGCAGCCAGAGGAGAGCCGGATTTTCACAGTTTAAAACAGTGAGAGCTGACCCTGAATTTCACAGTTTAAAACAGCGAGAGGAGAGCAGGATTTTCCAGTTTTAATCAGCGAGAGGAGAGCAGGTAATTTAGATTTTTAAACAGCGACAGGAGAGCCAGGATTTTTGCAGTTTTGAAACAGCCAGAGGAGCGCAGGATTTTCACTGTTTAAAACAGCGAGAGGAGAGCAGGAATTTCACAGTTTAAAACAGCGAGAGGAGAGCAGGATTTTCACTGTTTAAAACAACGAGAGTAGAGCTGGGATTTTCACACTTTAAAACTGTGAGAAGTGTGCAGGATTTTCACTGTTTAAAACAGCGAGAGTAAAGCTGGGATTTTCACAGTTTAAAACAGCGAGAGGAGAGCTGGGATTTTCACACTTTAAAACAGCGAGAGGAGAGCTGGGATTTTCACAGTTTCAAACAGCGAGAGGAGAGCAGGATTTTCACAGTTTAAAACAGCGAGAGGAGAGCAGGTATTTTGCAGTTTAAAACAGCCAGAGGAGAGCCAGGATTTTCACATTTTAATTCAGCGAGAGGAGAGAAGGATATTCACGGATTAAAACAGCGAGAGTAGAGCTGGGATTTTCACAGTTTAAAACAGCGAGAGGAAAGCAGGATTTTCACTGTTTCAAACAGCGAGAGGAGAGCAGGATTTTCACAGTTTAAAACAGCCAGAGGAGAGCAGGTATTTTGCTGTTTAAAACAGCCAGAGGAGAGCCAGGATTTTCACAGTTTAATTCAGCGAGAGGAGAGAAGGATATTCATGGATTAAAACAGCGAGATAAGAGCTGGGATTTTCGCAGATTAAAACAATGCGAGGTGAGCACGATTTTCACAGTTTAAAACAGCGAGAGGAGAGCAGCATTTTCACAGTGTAAAACAACGAGAGGAGAGCTGTGATTTTCACAGTTGAAAACAGGGAATGTTGGCCAGGATTTTCGCATTTTAAAACAGCGAGATGCAAGCAGGAATTTCACAGGTTAAATCTGCGAGAGAAGAGCACGATTTTCACAATATAAAACAGCGAGAGGTGTGCAGTATTTTCACAGTTTAAAACCGCGAGAGACTACTGGATTTTCACAGTTTAAAACAGCGAGAGGGAAGCAGCATTTTCGCAGTTTTAAACAGTGAGAGGAGAGCCTGGATTTTCACATTTTAAAAAAGCCAAAGGAGAGCAGGATTTTCACAGTTTAAAACAGCGAGAGTTGACCCTGAATTTCACTGTTTAAATCAGCGAGAGGAGAGCAGGAATTCCACAGTTTAAAACAGCGAGAGTAGAGCTGTGATTTTCACCGTTTAAAATAGCGTGAAGTGAGCAGGATTTTCCCTGTTTACAGCATTGAGAGGTGAGCAGGATTTTCACAGTTTAAAACAGCGAGAGGAGAGCAGGATTTTCACAGTTTAAAACAGCGAGAGGTGAGCAGGATATTCACAGTTTAAAACAACGAGAAGAGAGCTGTGATTTTTACCATTTCAAACACCGAGAGGAGTGCTGTGATTTTCACAGTTGAAAACAGGGAATGTTGGCCAGGATTTTCGCAATTTAAAACAGCGAGAGGACAGCGGAAATTTCACAGGTTAAAACAGCGAGAGAAGAGCACTATTTTCACAATATAAAACAGCGAGAGGTGTGCAGTACTTTCACAGTTTAAAACCGCGAGAGACATCTGGATTTTCACAGTTTAAAACAGCGAGAGGGAAGCAGGATTTTCACAGTTTAAAACAGTGAGAGCTGACCCTGAATTTCACAGTTTAAAACAGCGAGAGGAGAGCAGGATTTTCACAGTTTTAATCAGCGAGAGGAGAGCAGGTAATTTAGATTTTTAAACAGCGACAGGAGAGCCAGGATTTTTGCAGTTTTGAAACAGCCAGAGGAGCGCAGGATTTTCACTGTTTAAAACAGCGAGAGGAGAGCAGGAATTTCACAGTTTAAAACAGCGAGAGGAGAGCAGGATTTTCACTGTTTAAAACAACGAGAGTAGAGCTGGGATTTTCACACTTTAAAACTGTGAGAAGTGTGCAGGATTTTCACTGTTTAAAACAGCGAGAGTAGAGCTGGGATTTTCACAGTTTAAAACAGCGAGAGGAGAGCTGGGATTTTCACACTTTAAAACAGCGAGAGGAGAGCTGGGATTTTCACAGTTTCAAACAGCGAGAGGAGAGCAGGATTTTCACAGTTTAAAACAGCGAGAGGAGAGCAGGTATTTTGCAGTTTAAAACAGCCAGAGGAGAGCCAGGATTTTCACAGTTTAATTCAGCGAGACGAGAGAAGGATATTCACGGATTAAAACAGCGAGACTAGAGCTGGGATTTTCGCAGTTTAAAACAATGCAAGGTGAGCACGATTTTCACAGTTTAAAACAGCGAGAGGAGAACAGGATTTGCACATTTTGAAACAGCGAGAGGAAAACAGGATTTTCACAGTGTAAAACAGCGAGAGGAGAGCAGGATTTTCACAATATAAAACAGCGAGAGGTGTGCAGTATTTTCACAGTTTTAAACTGCGAGAGACATCTGGATTTTCATAGTTTTAAACAGCGAGAGGGAAGTAGGATTTTCGCAGTTTAAAACAGTGAGAGGAGAGCCGGGATTTTCACAGTTTAAAACAGCGACAGGAGAGCATGATTTTCACAGTTTAAAACAGCGAGAGGAGAGCAGGATATTCACAGTTTAAAACAGCGAGAGGAGAGCAGGATTTTCACACTTTAAAACACCGAGAGGAGAGCAGGATTTTCGCAGTTTTAATCAGCGAGAGGGGAGCCGGGATTTTCACAGTTTTGAAACAGCCAGAGGAGAGCTGGATTTTTACTGTTTAAAACAGCGAGAGGAGAGCAGGATTTTCACTGTTTAAAACAGCGAGAGGAGAGCTGGGTTTTCACAGTTTTAAACAGCGAGAGGTGAGCAGGGTTTTCAGAGTTTAGAACAGCGAGTGGAGAGCAGGAATTTCGCAGTTTAAAACGGCGAGAGGTGAGCAGGATATTCACAGTTTAAAGCAGCGAGAGGAGGGCAGGTTTTTCACAGTTTAAAATGAGAGGTGAGCAGGATTTTCACAGTTTAAATCAGCAAGAAGGGAGCAGGGTTCTCACAGTTTAAGACGAGAGGTGAGCAGGTCTTTCACAATTTAAAACAACGAGAGGTGAGCAGGATTTTCACAGTTTAAAACAACGAGAGGAGAGCAGGGTTTTCACAGTTTAAAAGAGCGAGACGTGAGCAGGATTTTCAGAGTTTAGAACTGAGAGTGGAGAGCAGGAATTTCGCAGTTTAAAACGGCGAGAGGTGAGCAGGATTTTTAC
Source organism: Isurus oxyrinchus (assembly GCA_026770705.1). Classification (NCBI taxonomy): domain Eukaryota; kingdom Metazoa; phylum Chordata; class Chondrichthyes; order Lamniformes; family Lamnidae; genus Isurus; species Isurus oxyrinchus. The sequence goes on along the minus strand of JANJGN010000851.1, from coordinate 72,348 downwards.
AGTTTAAAGCAGCGAGAGGAGAGCAGGTGTTTCACAGTTTAAAACAACGAGAGGTGAGCAGGATTTTCAGAGTTTAAATCAGCAAGAGGGGAGCAGGGTTCTCACAGTTTAAGACAACGAGAGGTGAGCAGGTCTTTCACAGTTTAAAACAACGAGTGGAGAGCAGGGTTTTCACAGTTTAAAACAGCGAGAGGAGAGCAGGTTTTTCACAGTTTAAAACTGCGAGAGGAGAGAAGGAATTTCACAGTTTAAAACATCGAGAGGTGTGCAGGATTTTCACAGTTTAAATCAGCAAGAGTGGAGCAGGTTCTCACAGTTTAAGACAACGAGAAGTGAGCAGGTTTTTCAGAGTTTAAAACAACGAGTGGTGAGCTAGATTTTCACAGTTTAAAACAGCGAGAGGAGATCAGGGTTTTCAGAGTTTAAAATAGCGAGAGGAGAGCATGTTTTTCACAGTTTAAAACAGCGAGAGGAGAGCAGGGTTTTCACAGTTTAAAACAGCGAGAGGAGAGCAGGGTTTTCACAGTTTAAAACAGCGAGAGGAGAGCAGGAATTTCACAGTTTAAAACAGCGAGAGGAGAGCAGCTTTTTCACAGTATAATACAGCGAGAGGAGAGCAGAGTTTTCACTGTTTAAAACAGCGAGAGGAGAGCAGAAATTTCACAGTTTAAAACAGCGAGAGGAGAGCAGGGTTTTCACAGTTTAAAACAGCGAGAGGAGAGCAGGGTTTTCACAGTTTAAAACAGAGAGAGGAGAGCAGGTTTTCCACAGTTTAAAACAGTGAGAGGAGAGCAGGGTTTTCACAGTTTAAAACATCGAGAAGATAGCAGGGTTTTCACAGTTTAAAACAACGAGAGGTGAGCAGGATTTTCACAGTTTAAATCAGCAAGAGGGGAGCAGGGTTCTCACAGTTTAAGACAACGAGAGGTGAGCAGGATTTTCACAGTTTAAAACAGCGAGAGGAGAGCAGCATTTTCACAGTGTAAAACAACGAGAGGAGAGCTGTGATTTTTACCGTTTCAAACACCGAGAGGAGTGCTGTGATTTTCACAGTTGAAAACAGGGAATGTTGGCCAGGATTTTCGCATTTTAAAACAGCGAGAGGCAAGCAGGAATTTCAGAGGTTAAATCCGCGAGAGAAGAGCACGATTTTCACAATATAAAACAGCGAGAGGTGTGCAGTATTTTCACAGTTTAAAACCGCGAGAGACTACTGGATTTTCACAGTTTAAAACAGCGAGAGTCAAGCAGCATTTTCGCAGTTTTAAACAGTGAGAGGAGAGCCTGGATTTTCACATTTTAAAAAAGCCAGAGGAGAGCAGGATTTTCACAGTTTAAAACAGCGGGAGTTGACCCTGAATTTCACTGTTTAAATCAGCGAGAGGAGAGCAGGAATTCCTCAGTTTAAAACAGCGAGAGTAGAGCTGTGATTTTCACCGTTTAAAATAACGTGAAGTGAGCAGGATTTTCCCTGTTTACAGCATTGAGAGGTGAGCAGGATTTTCACAGTTTAAAACAGCGAGAGGAGAGCAGGATTTTCACAGTTTAAAACAGCGAGAGGTGAGCAGGATATTCACAGTTTAAAACAACGAGAAGAGAGCTGTGATTTTTACCATTTCAAACACCGAGAGGAGTGCTGTGATTTTCACAGTTGAAAACAGGGAATGTTGGCCAGGATTTTCGCAATTTAAAACAGCGAGAGGACAGCGGAAATTTCACAGGTTAAAACAGCGAGAGAAGAGCACGATTTTCACAATATAAAACAGCGAGAGGTGTGCAGTACTTTCACAGTTTAAAACCGCGAGAGACATCTGGATTTTCACAGTTTAAAACAGCGAGAGGGAAGCAGGATTTTCGCAGTTTGAAACAGTGAGAAGAGACCTGGGATTTTCGCAGTTTAAAACAGTGAGAGGTGAGCTGGGATTTTCACAGTTTAAAACAGCGAGAGGTGAGCTGGGATTTTCACAGTTTAAAACAGCGAGAGGAGAGCAGGATTTTCCAGTTTTAATCAGCGAGAGGAGAGCAGGTAATTTAGATTTTTAAACAGCGACAGGAGAGCCAGGATTTTTGCAGTTTTGAAACAGCCAGAGGAGCGCAGGATTTTCACTGTTTAAAACAGCGAGAGGAGAGCAGGAATTTCACAGTTTAAAACAGCGAGAGGAGAGCAGGATTTTCACTGTTTAAAACAACGAGAGTAGAGCTGGGATTTTCACACTTTAAAACTGTGAGAAGTGTGCAGGATTTTCACTGTTTAAAACAGCGAGAGTAAAGCTGGGATTTTCACAGTTTAAAACAGCGAGAGGAGAGCTGGGATTTTCACATTTTAAAACAGCGAGAGGAGAGCTGGGATTTTCACAGTTTCAAACAGCGAGAGGAGAGCAGGATTTTCACAGTTTAAAACAGCGAGAGGAGAGCAGGTATTTTGCAGTTTAAAACAGCCAGAGGAGAGCCAGGATTTTCACATTTTAATTCAGCGAGAGGAGAGAAGGATATTCACGGATTAAAACAGCGAGAGTAGAGCTGGGATTTTCACAGTTTAAAACAGCGAGAGGAAAGCAGGATTTTCACTGTTTCAAACAGCGAGAGGAGAGCAGGATTTTCACAGTTTAAAACAGCCAGAGGAGAGCAGGTATTTTGCTGTTTAAAACAGCCAGAGGAGAGCCAGGATTTTCACAGTTTAATTCAGCGAGAGGAGAGAAGGATATTCATGGATTAAAACAGCGAGATAAGAGCTGGGATTTTCGCAGATTAAAACAATGCGAGGTGAGCACGATTTTCACAGTTTAAAACAGCGAGAGGAGAGCAGCATTTTCACAGTGTAAAACAACGAGAGGAGAGCTGTGATTTTCACAGTTGAAAACAGGGAATGTTGGCCAGGATTTTCGCATTTTAAAACAGCGAGATGCAAGCAGGAATTTCACAGGTTAAATCTGCGAGAGAAGAGCACGATTTTCACAATATAAAACAGCGAGAGGTGTGCAGTATTTTCACAGTTTAAAACCGCGAGAGACTACTGGATTTTCACAGTTTAAAACAGCGAGAGGGAAGCAACATTTTCGCAGTTTTAAACAGTGAGAGGAGAGCCTGGATTTTCACATTTTAAAAAAGCCAAAGGAGAGCAGGATTTTCACAGTTTAAAACAGCGAGAGTTGACCCTGAATTTCACTGTTTAAATCAGCGAGAGGAGAGCAGGAATTCCACAGTTTAAAACAGCGAGAGTAGAGCTGTGATTTTCACCGTTTAAAATAGCGTGAAGTGAGCAGGATTTTCCCTGTTTACAGCATTGAGAGGTGAGCAGGATTTTCACAGTTTAAAACAGCGAGAGGAGAGCAGGATTTTCACAGTTTAAAACAGCGAGAGGTGAGCAGGATATTCACAGTTTAAAACAACGAGAAGAGAGCTGTGATTTTTACCATTTCAAACACCGAGAGGAGTGCTGTGATTTTCACAGTTGAAAACAGGGAATGTTGGCCAGGATTTTCGCATTTTAAAACAGCGAGAGGCAAGCAGGAATTTCAGAGGTTAAATCCGCGAGAGAAGAGCACGATTTTCACAATATAAAACAGCGAGAGGTGTGCAGTATTTTCACAGTTTAAAACCGCGAGAGACTACTGGATTTTCACAGTTTAAAACAGCGAGAGTCAAGCAGCATTTTCGCAGTTTTAAACAGTGAGAGGAGAGCCTGGATTTTCACATTTTAAAAAAGCCAGAGGAGAGCAGGATTTTCACAGTTTAAAACAGCGGGAGTTGACCCTGAATTTCACTGTTTAAATCAGCGAGAGGAGAGCAGGAATTCCTCAGTTTAAAACAGCGAGAGTAGAGCTGTGATTTTCACCGTTTAAAATAACGTGAAGTGAGCAGGATTTTCCCTGTTTACAGCATTGAGAGGTGAGCAGGATTTTCACAGTTTAAAACAGCGAGAGGAGAGCAGGATTTTCGCAGTTTGAAACAGTGAGAAGAGACCTGGGATTTTCGCAGTTTAAAACAGTGAGAGGTGAGCTGGGATTTTCACAGTTTAAAACAGCGAGAGGTGAGCTGGGATTTTCACAGTTTAAAACAGCGAGAGGAGAGCAGGATTTTCCAGTTTTAATCAGCGAGAGGAGAGCAGGTAATTTAGATTTTTAAACAGCGACAGGAGAGCCAGGATTTTTGCAGTTTTGAAACAGCCAGAGGAGCGCAGGATTTTCACTGTTTAAAACAGCGAGAGGAGAGCAGGAATTTCACAGTTTAAAACAGCGAGAGGAGAGCAGGATTTTCACTGTTTAAAACAACGAGAGTAGAGCTGGGATTTTCACACTTTAAAACTGTGAGAAGTGTGCAGGATTTTCACTGTTTAAAACAGCGAGAGTAAAGCTGGGATTTTCACAGTTTAAAACAGCGAGAGGAGAGCTGGGATTTTCACATTTTAAAACAGCGAGAGGAGAGCTGGGATTTTCACAGTTTCAAACAGCGAGAGGAGAGCAGGATTTTCACAGTTTAAAACAGCGAGAGGAGAGCAGGTATTTTGCAGTTTAAAACAGCCAGAGGAGAGCCAGGATTTTCACATTTTAATTCAGCGAGAGGAGAGAAGGATATTCACGGATTAAAACAGCGAGAGTAGAGCTGGGATTTTCACAGTTTAAAACAGCGAGAGGAAAGCAGGATTTTCACTGTTTCAAACAGCGAGAGGAGAGCAGGATTTTCACAGTTTAAAACAGCCAGAGGAGAGCAGGTATTTTGCTGTTTAAAACAGCCAGAGGAGAGCCAGGATTTTCACAGTTTAATTCAGCGAGAGGAGAGAAGGATATTCATGGATTAAAACAGCGAGATAAGAGCTGGGATTTTCGCAGATTAAAACAATGCGAGGTGAGCACGATTTTCACAGTTTAAAACAGCGAGAGGAGAGCAGCATTTTCACAGTGTAAAACAACGAGAGGAGAGCTGTGATTTTCACAGTTGAAAACAGGGAATGTTGGCCAGGATTTTCGCATTTTAAAACAGCGAGATGCAAGCAGGAATTTCACAGGTTAAATCTGCGAGAGAAGAGCACGATTTTCACAATATAAAACAGCGAGAGGTGTGCAGTATTTTCACAGTTTAAAACCGCGAGAGACTACTGGATTTTCACAGTTTAAAACAGCGAGAGGGAAGCAACATTTTCGCAGTTTTAAACAGTGAGAGGAGAGCCTGGATTTTCACATTTTAAAAAAGCCAAAGGAGAGCAGGATTTTCACAGTTTAAAACAGCGAGAGTTGACCCTGAATTTCACTGTTTAAATCAGCGAGAGGAGAGCAGGAATTCCACAGTTTAAAACAGCGAGAGTAGAGCTGTGATTTTCACCGTTTAAAATAGCGTGAAGTGAGCAGGATTTTCCCTGTTTACAGCATTGAGAGGTGAGCAGGATTTTCACAGTTTAAAACAGCGAGAGGAGAGCAGGATTTTCACAGTTTAAAACAGCGAGAGGTGAGCAGGATATTCACAGTTTAAAACAACGAGAAGAGAGCTGTGATTTTTACCATTTCAAACACCGAGAGGAGTGCTGTGATTTTCACAGTTGAAAACAGGGAATGTTGGCCAGGATTTTCGCATTTTAAAACAGCGAGAGGCAAGCAGGAATTTCAGAGGTTAAATCCGCGAGAGAAGAGCACGATTTTCACAATATAAAACAGCGAGAGGTGTGCAGTATTTTCACAGTTTAAAACCGCGAGAGACTACTGGATTTTCACAGTTTAAAACAGCGAGAGTCAAGCAGCATTTTCGCAGTTTTAAACAGTGAGAGGAGAGCCTGGATTTTCACATTTTAAAAAAGCCAGAGGAGAGCAGGATTTTCACAGTTTAAAACAGCGGGAGTTGACCCTGAATTTCACTGTTTAAATCAGCGAGAGGAGAGCAGGAATTCCTCAGTTTAAAACAGCGAGAGTAGAGCTGTGATTTTCACCGTTTAAAATAACGTGAAGTGAGCAGGATTTTCCCTGTTTACAGCATTGAGAGGTGAGCAGGATTTTCACAGTTTAAAACAGCGAGAGGAGAGCAGGATTTTCACAGTTTAAAACAGCGAGAGGTGAGCAGGATATTCACAGTTTAAAACAACGAGAAGAGAGCTGTGATTTTTACCATTTCAAACACCGAGAGGAGTGCTGTGATTTTCACAGTTGAAAACAGGGAATGTTGGCCAGGATTTTCGCAATTTAAAACAGCGAGAGGACAGCGGAAATTTCACAGGTTAAAACAGCGAGAGAAGAGCACGATTTTCACAATATAAAACAGCGAGAGGTGTGCAGTACTTTCACAGTTTAAAACCGCGAGAGACATCTGGATTTTCACAGTTTAAAACAGCGAGAGGGAAGCAGGATTTTCGCAGTTTGAAACAGTGAGAAGAGACCTGGGATTTTCGCAGTTTAAAACAGTGAGAGGTGAGCTGGGATTTTCACAGTTTAAAACAGCGAGAGGTGAGCTGGGATTTTCACAGTTTAAAACAGCGAGAGGAGAGCAGGATTTTCCAGTTTTAATCAGCGAGAGGAGAGCAGGTAATTTAGATTTTTAAACAGCGACAGGAGAGCCAGGATTTTTGCAGTTTTGAAACAGCCAGAGGAGCGCAGGATTTTCACTGTTTAAAACAGCGAGAGGAGAGCAGGAATTTCACAGTTTAAAACAGCGAGAGGAGAGCAGGATTTTCACTGTTTAAAACAACGAGAGTAGAGCTGGGATTTTCACACTTTAAAACTGTGAGAAGTGTGCAGGATTTTCACTGTTTAAAACAGCGAGAGTAAAGCTGGGATTTTCACAGTTTAAAACAGCGAGAGGAGAGCTGGGATTTTCACATTTTAAAACAGCGAGAGGAGAGCTGGGATTTTCACAGTTTCAAACAGCGAGAGGAGAGCAGGATTTTCACAGTTTAAAACAGCGAGAGGAGAGCAGGTATTTTGCAGTTTAAAACAGCCAGAGGAGAGCCAGGATTTTCACATTTTAATTCAGCGAGAGGAGAGAAGGATATTCACGGATTAAAACAGCGAGAGTAGAGCTGGGATTTTCACAGTTTAAAACAGCGAGAGGAAAGCAGGATTTTCACTGTTTCAAACAGCGAGAGGAGAGCAGGATTTTCACAGTTTAAAACAGCCAGAGGAGAGCAGGTATTTTGCTGTTTAAAACAGCCAGAGGAGAGCCAGGATTTTCACAGTTTAATTCAGCGAGAGGAGAGAAGGATATTCATGGATTAAAACAGCGAGATAAGAGCTGGGATTTTCGCAGATTAAAACAATGCGAGGTGAGCACGATTTTCACAGTTTAAAACAGCGAGAGGAGAGCAGCATTTTCACAGTGTAAAACAACGAGAGGAGAGCTGTGATTTTCACAGTTGAAAACAGGGAATGTTGGCCAGGATTTTCGCATTTTAAAACAGCGAGATGCAAGCAGGAATTTCACAGGTTAAATCTGCGAGAGAAGAGCACGATTTTCACAATATAAAACAGCGAGAGGTGTGCAGTATTTTCACAGTTTAAAACCGCGAGAGACTACTGGATTTTCACAGTTTAAAACAGCGAGAGGGAAGCAACATTTTCGCAGTTTTAAACAGTGAGAGGAGAGCCTGGATTTTCACATTTTAAAAAAGCCAAAGGAGAGCAGGATTTTCACAGTTTAAAACAGCGAGAGTTGACCCTGAATTTCACTGTTTAAATCAGCGAGAGGAGAGCAGGAATTCCACAGTTTAAAACATCGAGAGTAGAGCTGTGATTTTCACCGTTTAAAATAGCGTGAAGTGAGCAGGATTTTCCCTGTTTACAGCATTGAGAGGTGAGCAGGATTTTCACAGTTTAAAACAGCGAGAGGAGAGCAGGATTTTCACAGTTTAAAACAGCGAGAGGTGAGCAGGATATTCACAGTTTAAAACAACGAGAAGAGAGCTGTGATTTTTACCATTTCAAACACCGAGAGGAGTGCTGTGATTTTCACAGTTGAAAACAGGGAATGTTGGCCAGGATTTTCGCAATTTAAAACAGCGAGAGGACAGCGGAAATTTCACAGGTTAAAACAGCGAGAGAAGAGCACTATTTTCACAATATAAAACAGCGAGAGGTGTGCAGTACTTTCACAGTTTAAAACCGCGAGAGACATCTGGATTTTCACAGTTTAAAACAGCGAGAGGGAAGCAGGATTTTCACAGTTTAAAACAGTGAGAGCTGACCCTGAATTTCACAGTTTAAAACAGCGAGAGGAGAGCAGGATTTTCACAGTTTTAATCAGCGAGAGGAGAGCAGGTAATTTAGATTTTTAAACAGCGACAGGAGAGCCAGGATTTTTGCAGTTTTGAAACAGCCAGAGGAGCGCAGGATTTTCACTGTTTAAAACAGCGAGAGGAGAGCAGGAATTTCACAGTTTAAAACAGCGAGAGGAGAGCAGGATTTTCACTGTTTAAAACAACGAGAGTAGAGCTGGGATTTTCACACTTTAAAACTGTGAGAAGTGTGCAGGATTTTCACTGTTTAAAACAGCGAGAGTAGAGCTGGGATTTTCACAGTTTAAAACAGCGAGAGGAGAGCTGGGATTTTCACACTTTAAAACAGCGAGAGGAGAGCTGGGATTTTCACAGTTTCAAACAGCGAGAGGAGAGCAGGATTTTCACAGTTTAAAACAGCGAGAGGAGAGCAGGTATTTTGCAGTTTAAAACAGCCAGAGGAGAGCCAGGATTTTCACAGTTTAATTCAGCGAGAGGAGAGAAGGATATTCACGGATTAAAACAGCGAGACTAGAGCTGGGATTTTCGCAGTTTAAAACAATGCAAGGTGAGCACGATTTTCACAGTTTAAAACAGCGAGAGGAGAACAGGATTTGCACAGTTTGAAACAGCGAGAGGAAAACAGGATTTTCACAGTGTAAAACAGCGAGAGGAGAGCAGGATTTTCACAATATAAAACAGCGAGAGGTGTGCAGTATTTTCACAGTTTTAAACTGCGAGAGACATCTGGATTTTCATAGTTTAAAACAGCGAGAGGGAAGTAGGATTTTCGCAGTTTAAAACAGTGAGAGGAGAGCCGGGATTTTCACAGTTTAAAACAGCGACAGGAGAGCATGATTTTCACCGTTTAAAACAGCGAGAGGAGAGCAGGATATTCACAGTTTAAAACAGCGAGAGGAGAGCAGGATTTTCACACTTTAAAACACCGAGAGGAGAGCAGGATTTTCGCAGTTTTAATCAGCGAGAGGGGAGCCGGGATTTTCACAGTTTTGAAACAGCCAGAGGAGAGCTGGATTTTTACTGTTTAAAACAGCGAGAGGAGAGCAGGATTTTCACTGTTTAAAACAGCGAGAGGAGAGCTGGGTTTTCACAGTTTTAAACAGCGAGAGGTGAGCAGGGTTTTCAGAGTTTAGAACAGCGAGTGGAGAGCAGGAATTTCGCAGTTTAAAACGGCGAGAGGTGAGCAGGATATTCACAGTTTAAAGCAGCGAGAGGAGGGCAGGTTTTTCACAGTTTAAAATGAGAGGTGAGCAGGATTTTCACAGTTTAAATCAGCAAGAAGGGAGCAGGGTTCTCACAGTTTAAGACGAGAGGTGAGCAGGTCTTTCACAATTTAAAACAACGAGAGGTGAGCAGGATTTTCACAGTTTTAAACAACGAGAGGAGAGCAGGGTTTTCACAGTTTAAAAGAGCGAGACGTGAGCAGGATTTTCAGAGTTTAGAACTGAGAGTGGAGAGCAGGAATTTCGCAGTTTAAAACGGCGAGAGGTGAGCAGGATTTTTACAGTTTAAAGCAGCGAGAGGAGGGCAGGTGTTTCACAGTTTAAAACAACGAGAGGTGAGCAGGATTTTCAGAGTTTAAATCAGCAAGAGGGGAGCAGGGTTCTCACAGTTTAAGACAACGAGAGGTGAGCAGGTCTTTCACAGTTTAAAACAACGAGTGGAGAGCAGGGTTTTCACAGTTTAAAACAGCGAGAGGAAGGCAGGTTTTTCACAGTTTAAAACTGCGAGAGGAGAGAAGGAATTTCACAGTTTAAAACATCGAGAGGTGTGCAGGATTTTCACCGTTTAAATCAGCAAGAGTGGAGCAGGTTCTCACAGTTTAAGACAACGAGAAGTGAGCAGGTTTTTCAGAGTTTAAAACAACGAGTGGTGAGCTAGATTTTCACAGTTTAAAACAGCGAGAGGAGATCAGGGTTTTCAGAGTTTAAAATAGCGAGAGGAGAGCATGTTTTTCACAGTTTAAAACAGCGAGAGGAGAGCAGGGTTTTCACAGTTTAAAACAGCGAGAGGAGAGCAGGGTTTTCACAGTTTAAAACAGCGAGAGGAGAGCAGGAATTTCACAGTTTAAAACAGCGAGAGGAGAGCAGCTTTTTCACAGTATAATACAGCGAGAGGAGAGCAGAGTTTTCACTGTTTAAAACAGCGAGAGGAGAGCAGAAATTTCACAGTTTAAAACAGCGAGAGGAGAGCAGGGTTTTCACAGTTTAAAACAGCGAGAGGAGAGCAGGGTTTTCACAGTTTAAAACGGAGAGAGGAGAGCAGGTTTTCCACAGTTTAAAACAGTGAGAGGAGAGCAGGGTTTTCACAGTTTAAAACATCGAGAAGATAGCAGGGTTTTCACAGTTTAAAACAACGAGAGGTGAGCAGGATTTTCACAGTTTAAATCAGCAAGAGGGGAGCAGGGTTCTCACAGTTTAAGACAACGAGAGGTGAGCAGGATTTTCACAGTTTAAAACAGCGAGAGGAGAGCAGCATTTTCACAGTGTAAAACAACGAGAGGAGAGCTGTGATTTTTACCGTTTCAAACACCGAGAGGAGTGCTGTGATTTTCACAGTTGAAAACAGGGAATGTTGGCCAGGATTTTCGCATTTTAAAACAGCGAGAGGCAAGCAGGAATTTCAGAGGTTAAATCCGCGAGAGAAGAGCACGATTTTCACAATATAAAACAGCGAGAGGTGTGCAGTATTTTCACAGTTTAAAACCGCGAGAGACTACTGGATTTTCACAGTTTAAAACAGCGAGAGTCAAGCAGCATTTTCGCAGTTTTAAACAGTGAGAGGAGAGCCTGGATTTTCACATTTTAAAAAAGCCAGAGGAGAGCAGGATTTTCACAGTTTAAAACAGCGGGAGTTGACCCTGAATTTCACTGTTTAAATCAGCGAGAGGAGAGCAGGAATTCCTCAGTTTAAAACAGCGAGAGTAGAGCTGTGATTTTCACCGTTTAAAATAACGTGAAGTGAGCAGGATTTTCCCTGTTTACAGCATTGAGAGGTGAGCAGGATTTTCACAGTTTAAAACAGCGAGAGGAGAGCAGGATTTTCACAGTTTAAAACAGCGAGAGGTGAGCAGGATATTCACAGTTTAAAACAACGAGAAGAGAGCTGTGATTTTTACCATTTCAAACACCGAGAGGAGTGCTGTGATTTTCACAGTTGAAAACAGGGAATGTTGGCCAGGATTTTCGCAATTTAAAACAGCGAGAGGACAGCGGAAATTTCACAGGTTAAAACAGCGAGAGAAGAGCACGATTTTCACAATATAAAACAGCGAGAGGTGTGCAGTACTTTCACAGTTTAAAACCGCGAGAGACATCTGGATTTTCACAGTTTAAAACAGCGAGAGGGAAGCAGGATTTTCGCAGTTTGAAACAGTGAGAAGAGACCTGGGATTTTCGCAGTTTAAAACAGTGAGAGGTGAGCTGGGATTTTCACAGTTTAAAACAGCGAGAGGTGAGCTGGGATTTTCACAGTTTAAAACAGCGAGAGGAGAGCTGGGATTTACACAGGTTAAAGCAGCCAGAGGAGAGCCGGATTTTCACAGTTTAAAACAGTGAGAGCTGACCCTGAATTTCACAGTTTAAAACAGCGAGAGGAGAGCTGGGATTTTCACAGTTTCAAACAGCGAGAGGAGAGCAGGATTTTCACAGTTTAAAACAGCGAGAGGAGAGCTGGGATTTTGCAGTTTAAAACAGCCAGAGGAGAGCCAGGATTTTCACAGTTTAATTCAGCGAGAGGAGAGAAGGATATTCACGGATTAAAACAGCGAGACTAGAGCTGGGATTTTCGCAGTTTAAAACAATGCAAGGTGAGCACGATTTTCACAGTTTAAAACAGCGAGAGGAGAACAGGATTTGCACAGTTTGAAACAGCGAGAGGAAAACAGGATTTTCACAGTGTAAAACAGCGAGAGGAGAGCAGGATTTTCACAATATAAAACAGCGAGAGGTGTGCAGTATTTTCACAGTTTTAAACTGCGAGAGACATCTGGATTTTCATAGTTTAAAACAGCGAGAGGGAAGTAGGATTTTCGCAGTTTAAAACAGTGAGAGGAGAGCCGGGATTTTCACAGTTTAAAACAGCGACAGGAGAGCATGATTTTCACCGTTTAAAACAGCGAGAGGAGAGCAGGATATTCACAGTTTAAAACAGCGAGAGGAGAGCAGGATTTTCACACTTTAAAACACCGAGAGGAGAGCAGGATTTTCGCAGTTTTAATCAGCGAGAGGGGAGCCGGGATTTTCACAGTTTTGAAACAGCCAGAGGAGAGCTGGATTTTTACTGTTTAAAACAGCGAGAGGAGAGCAGGATTTTCACTGTTTAAAACAGCGAGAGGAGAGCTGGGTTTTCACAGTTTTAAACAGCGAGAGGTGAGCAGGGTTTTCAGAGTTTAGAACAGCGAGTGGAGAGCAGGAATTTCGCAGTTTAAAACGGCGAGAGGTGAGCAGGATATTCACAGTTTAAAGCAGCGAGAGGAGGGGTGGTTTTTCACAGTTTAAAATGAGAGGTGAGCAGGATTTTCACAGTTTAAATCAGCAAGAAGGGAGCAGGGTTCTCACAGTTTAAGACGAGAGGTGAGCAGGTCTTTCACAATTTAAAACAACGAGAGGTGAGCAGGATTTTCACAGTTTAAAACAACGAGAGGAGAGCAGGGTTTTCACAGTTTAAAAGAGCGAGACGTGAGCAGGATTTTCAGAGTTTAGAACTGAGAGTGGAGAGCAGGAATTTCGCAGTTTAAAACGGCGAGAGGTGAGCAGGATTTTTACAGTTTAAAGCAGCGAGAGGAGGGCAGGTGTTTCACAGTTTAAAACAACGAGAGGTGAGCAGGATTTTCAGAGTTTAAATCAGCAAGAGGGGAGCAGGGTTCTCACAGTTTAAGACAACGAGAGGTGAGCAGGTCTTTCACAGTTTAAAACAACGAGAGGAGAGCAGGGTTTTCACAGTTTAAAAGAGCGAGACGTGAGCAGGATTTTCAGAGTTTAGAACTGAGAGTGGAGAGCAGGAATTTCGCAGTTTAAAACGGCGAGAGGTGAGCAGGATTTTTACAGTTTAAAGCAGCGAGAGGAGGGCAGGTGTTTCACAGTTTAAAACAACGAGAGGTGAGCAGGATTTTCAGAGTTTAAATCAGCAAGAGGGGAGCAGGGTTCTCACAGTTTAAGACAACGAGAGGTGAGCAGGTCTTTCACAGTTTAAAACAACGAGTGGAGAGCAGGGTTTTCACAGTTTAAAACAGCGAGAGGAAGGCAGGTTTTTCACAGTTTAAAACTGCGAGAGGAGAGAAGGAATTTCACAGTTTAAAACATCGAGAGGTGTGCAGGATTTTCACCGTTTAAATCAGCAAGAGTGGAGCAGGTTCTCACAGTTTAAGACAACGAGAAGTGAGCAGGTTTTTCAGAGTTTAAAACAACGAGTGGTGAGCTAGATTTTCACAGTTTAAAACAGCGAGAGGAGATCAGGGTTTTCAGAGTTTAAAATAGCGAGAGGAGAGCATGTTTTTCACAGTTTAAAACAGCGAGAGGAGAGCAGGGTTTTCACAGTTTAAAACAGCGAGAGGAGAGCAGGGTTTTCACAGTTTAAAACAGCGAGAGGAGAGCAGGAATTTCACAGTTTAAAACAGTGAGAGGAGAGCAGCTTTTTCACAGTATAATACAGCGAGAGGAGAGCAGAGTTTTCACTGTTTAAAACAGCGAGAGGAGAGCAGAAATTTCACAGTTTAAAACAGCGAGAGGAGAGCAGGGTTTTCACAGTTTAAAACAGCGAGAGGAGAGCAGGGTTTTCACAGTTTAAAACAGAGAGAGGAGAGCAGGTTTTCCACAGTTTAAAACAGCGAGAGGAGAGCAGGGTTTTCACAGTTTAAAACAACGAGAGGTGAGCAGGATTTTCACAGTTTAAATCAGCAAGAGGGGAGCAGGGTTCTCACAGTTTAAGACAACGAGAGGTGAGCAGGATTTTCACAGTTTAAAACAGCGAGAGGAGAGCAGCATTTTCACAGTGTAAAACAACGAGAGGAGAGCTGTGATTTTTACCGTTTCAAACACCGAGAGGAGTGCTGTGATTTTCACAGTTGAAAACAGGGAATGTTGGCCAGGATTTTCGCATTTTAAAACAGCGAGAGGCAAGCAGGAATTTCAGAGGTTAAATCCGCGAGAGAAGAGCACGATTTTCACAATATAAAACAGCGAGAGGTGTGCAGTATTTTCACAGTTTAAAACCGCGAGAGACTACTGGATTTTCACAGTTTAAAACAGCGAGAGGGAAGCAGCATTTTCGCAGTTTTAAACAGTGAGAGGAGAGCCTGGATTTTCACATTTTAAAAAAGCCAGAGGAGAGCAGGATTTTCACAGTTTAAAACAGCGGGAGTTGACCCTGAATTTCACTGTTTAAATCAGCGAGAGGAGAGCAGGAATTCCTCAGTTTAAAACAGCGAGAGTAGAGCTGTGATTTTCACCGTTTAAAATAACGTGAAGTGAGCAGGATTTTCCCTGTTTACAGCATTGAGAGGTGAGCAGGATTTTCACAGTTTAAAACAGCGAGAGGAGAGCAGGATTTTCACAGTTTAAAACAGCGAGAGGTGAGCAGGATATTCACAGTTTAAAACAACGAGAAGAGAGCTGTGATTTTTACCATTTCAAACACCGAGAGGAGTGCTGTGATTTTCACAGTTGAAAACAGGGAATGTTGGCCAGGATTTTCGCAATTTAAAACAGCGAGAGGACAGCGGAAATTTCACAGGTTAAAACAGCGAGAGAAGAGCACGATTTTCACAATATAAAACAGCGAGAGGTGTGCAGTACTTTCACAGTTTAAAACCGCGAGAGACATCTGGATTTTCACAGTTTAAAACAGCGAGAGGGAAGCAGGATTTTCGCAGTTTGAAACAGTGAGAAGAGACCTGGGATTTTCGCAGTTTAAAACAGTGAGAGGTGAGCTGGGATTTTCACAGTTTAAAACAGCGAGAGGAGAGCTCGGATTTTCACACTTTAAAACTGTGAGAAGTGTGCAGGATTTTCACAGTTTTAATCAGCGAGAGGAGAGCAGGTAATTTAGAGTTTTAAAAGGCGACAGGAGAGCCAGGATTTTTGCAGTTTTGAAAAAGCCAGAGGAGCGCAGGATTTTCACTGTTTAAAACAGCGAGAGTTGAGCAGGATTTTCACTGTTTAAAACAGCGAGAGGAGAGCAGGAATTTCACAGTTTAAAACAGCGAGAGGAGAGCAGGATTTTCACTGTTTAGAACAGCGAGAGTAGAGCTGGGATTTTCACACTTTAAAACTGTGAGAAGTGTGCAGGATTTTCACTGTTTAAAACAGCGAGAGTAGAGCTGGGATTTTCACAGTTTAAAACAGCGAGAGGAGAGCTGGGATTTTCACACTTTAAAACAGCGAGAGGAGAGCTGGGATTTTCACAGTTTCAAACAGCGAGAGGAGAGAAGGATATTCACGGATTAAAACAGTGAGAGTAGAGCTGGGATTTTCGCAGTTTAAAACAATGCGAGGTGAGCACGATTTTCACAGTTTAAAACAGCGAGAGGAGAACAGGATTTGCACAGTTTGAAACAGCGAGAGGAAAACAGGATTTTCACAGTGTAAAACAGCGAGAGGAGAGCAGGATTTTCACAATATAAAACAGCGAGAGGTGTGCAGTATTTTCACAGTTTTAAACTGCGAGAGACATCTGGATTTTCATAGTTTAAAACAGCGAGAGGGAAGTAGGATTTTCGCAGTTTAAAACGGTGAGAGGAGAGCCGGGATTTTCACAGTTTAAAACAGCG
Organism: Isurus oxyrinchus; assembly: GCA_026770705.1. Classification (NCBI taxonomy): domain Eukaryota; kingdom Metazoa; phylum Chordata; class Chondrichthyes; order Lamniformes; family Lamnidae; genus Isurus; species Isurus oxyrinchus. The sequence goes on along the minus strand of JANJGN010000851.1, from coordinate 56,368 downwards.
AGAGGAGAGCAGGATTTTCACAGTTTAAAACAGCGAGAGGAGAGCAGGATATTCACAGTTTAAAACAGCGAGAGGAGAGCAGGATTTTCACACTTTAAAACACCGAGAGGAGAGCAGGATTTTCGCAGTTTTAATCAGCGAGAGGGGAGCCGGGATTTTCACAGTTTGGAAACAGCCAGAGGAGAGCTGGATTTTTACTGTTTAAAACAGCGAGAGGAGAGCAGGATTTTCACTGTTTAAAACAGCGAGAGGAGAGCTGGGTTTTCACAGTTTTAAACAGCGAGAGGTGAGCAGGGTTTTCAGAGTTTAGAACAGCGAGTGGAGAGCAGGAATTTCGCAGTTTAAAACGGCGAGAGGTGAGCAGGATATTCACAGTTTAAAGCAGCGAGAGGAGGGCAGGTTTTTCACAGTTTAAAACGAGAGGTGAGCAGGATTTTCACAGTTTAAATCAGCAAGAAGGGAGCAGGGTTCTCACAGTTTAAGACGAGAGGTGAGCAGGTCTTTCACAATTTAAAACAACGAGAGGTGAGCAGGATTTTCACAGTTTAAAAGAGCGAGACGAGAGCAGGGTTTTCACAGTTTAAAAGAGCGAGACGTGAGCAGGATTTTCAGAGTTTAGAACTGAGAGTGGAGAGCAGGAATTTCGCAGTTTAAAACGGCGAGAGGTGAGCAGGATTTTTACAGTTTAAAGCAGCGAGAGGAGGGCAGGTGTTTCACAGTTTAAAACAACGAGAGGTGAGCAGGATTTTCAGAGTTTAAATCAGCAAGAGGGGAGCAGGGTTCTCACAGTTTAAGACAACGAGAGGTGAGCAGGTCTTTCACAGTTTAAAACAACGAGTGGAGAGCAGGGTTTTCACAGTTTAAAACAGCGAGAGGAAGGCAGGTTTTTCACAGTTTAAAACTGCGAGAGGAGAGAAGGAATTTCACAGTTTAAAACAACGAGTGGTGAGCAAGATTTTCACAGTTTAAAACAGCGAGAGGAGATCAGGGTTTTCAGAGTTTAAAATAGCGAGAGGAGAGCAGGAATTTCACAGTTTAAAACAGCGAGAGGAGAGCAGCTTTTTCACAGTATAATACAGCGAGAGGAGAGCAGAGTTTTCACTGTTTAAAACAGCGAGAGGAGAGCAGGGTTTTCACAGTTTAAAACAGAGAATGGAGAGCAGGTTTTCCACAGTTTAAAACAGCGAGAGGAAAGCAGGGTTTTCACAATTTAAAACATCGAGAAGATAGCAGGGTTTTCACAGTTTAAAACAACGAGAGGTGAGCAGGATTTTCACAGTTTAAATCAGCAAGAGGGGAGCAGGGTTCTCACAGTTTAAGACAACGAGAGGTGAGCAGGATTTTCACAGTTTAAAACAGCGAGAGGAGAGCAGCATTTTCACAGTGTAAAACAACGAGAGGAGAGCTGTGATTTTTACCGTTTCAAACACCGAGAGGAGTGCTGTGATTTTCACAGTTGAAAACAGGGAATGTTGGCCAGGATTTTCGCATTTTAAAACAGCGAGAGGCAAGCAGGAATTTCACAGGTTAAATCCGCGAGAGAAGAGCACGATTTTCACAATATAAAACAGCGAGAGGTGTGCAGTATTTTCACAGTTTAAAACCGCGAGAGACTACTGGATTTTCACAGTTTAAAACAGCGAGAGGAGAGCAGCTTTTTCACAGTATAATACAGCGAGAGGAGAGCAGAGTTTTCACTGTTTAAAACAGCGAGAGGAGAGCAGAAATTTCACAGTTTAAAACAGCGAGAGGAGAGCAGGGTTTTCACAGTTTAAAACAGCGAGAGGAGAGCAGGGTTTTCACAGTTTAAAACAGAGAGAGGAGAGCAGGTTTTCCACAGTTTAAAACAGCGAGAGGAGAGCAGGGTTTTCACAGTATAAAACATCGAGAAGATAGCAGGGTTTTCACAGTTTAAAACAACGAGAGGTGAGCAGGATTTTCACAGTTTAAATCAGCAAGAGGGGAGCAGGGTTCTCACAGTTTAAGACAACGAGAGGTGAGCAGGATTTTCACAGTTTAAAACAGCGAGAGGGGAGCAGGATTTTCACAGTTTAAATCAGCAAGAGGGGAGCAGGGTTCTCACAGTTTAAGACAACGAGAGGTGAGCAGGATTTTTACAGTTTCAAACAGCGAGAGGGGAGCAGGATTTTCACAGTTTAAAACAACAATTTGAGAGCAGGGTTTTCACAGTTTAAAACAGCGAGAGGAAGGCAGGGTTTTCAGAGTTTAAAACAGCGAGAGGAGAGCAGGTTCTTCACAGTTTAAAACTGCGAGAGGAGAGCAGGAATTTCACAGTTTAAAACAGCGAGTGGTGAGCAGTATTTTCACAGTTTAAAACAGCAAGAGGGGAGCAGGATTTTCACAGTTTAAAACAACGAGAGGAGAGCAGGTTTTTCAGAGTTTAAAACAGCGAGAGGAGAGCAGGGTTTTCACAGCTTAAAACAGCGAGAGGAGAGCAGGAATTTCAGAGTTTAAAACAGCGAGAGGAAGGCAGGGTTTTCAGAGTTTAAAACAGCGAGAGGAGAGCAGGTTTTTCAGAGTTTAAAACAACGAGAGGAGAGCAGGTTTTTCAGAGTTTAAAACAGCGAGAGGAGAGCAGGAATTTCAGAGTTTAAAACAGCGAGAGGAAGGCAGGTTTTTCAGAGTTTAAAACAGCGAGAGGAGAGCAGGTTTTTCACAGTTTAAAAGAGCCAGAGGAGAACAGGAATTTCACAGTTTAAAACAGCGAGAGGAGAGCAGGGTTTTCAAAGTTTAAAACAGCCAGAGGAGAGCAGGAATTTCACAGTTTAAAACAGCGAGAGGAGAGCAGGGTTTTCACAGTTTAAAACAGCCAGAGGAGAGCAGGGTTTTCACAGTTTAAAATAGCGAGAGGAGAGCAGGTTTTTCACAGTTCAAAACAGCAAGAGGAGAGCTGGGTTTTCACAGTTTAAAACAGCGACAGGAGAGCATGATTTTCACAGTTTAAAACAGCGAGAGGAGAGCAGGGTTTTCACAGTTTAAGAAAGCGAGTGGAACCCAGGATTTTCACAGTTTAAAACAGCGAGAGGAGAGCCGGATTTTCTGAGTTTAAAACAGTGAGGGGATAGTCGGCTAAACACTGTTTAAAACAGCGAGAGGAGAGCAGGGTTTTCACAGTTTAAAACAATGAGAGGTAAGCAGCGTTTTCACAGTTTAAAACAGCGAGAGGTAGCAGGTTTTTCACAGTTCAAATCAGCAAGAGGAGAGCTGGGTTTTCACAGTTTAAAACAGCGACAGGAGAGCAGGAATTTTACAGTTTAAAACAGCGAGAGGTGAGCAGGGTTTTCACAGTTTAAAATAGCAAGTGGAGAGCCAGTTTTTCACAGTTTAAAACAGCGAGAGGAAAACAGCGTTTTCACAGTTTGAAACAGAGGGAGGAGAGCCAGGTTTTCACAATTTATAACAACGAGAAATGGGCCCGGATTTACACTGATTAAAACAGCAAGAGGAAGGCGGCATTTTCACAGTTCAAAACATCGAGACCAGAGCCAGGTTTTCACTGTTTCAAACAACACAAGAGGGCCGGATTTTCACAGTTCAAAATAGCGAGGGGAGAGCGGGATTTTCAGAGTTTAACACAGCGACAGGACATCGGGATTTTCACACTTTAATACAGCGAGAGGAGAGCAGGAATTTCACAGTTCAAAATAGCGAGGGGAGAGCGGGATTTTCACAGTTTAAAACAGCTCGAGGAGAGCAGGTTTTTCACAATTCAAAACAACGAGTGGTGAGCAGGAATTTCACAGTTTAAAACAGCGAGAGGAGAGCAGGAATTTCACAGTTTAAAACAGCGAGAGGAGAGCAGGAATGTCACAGTTTAAAACAGCGAGAGGAGAGCAGGAATTTCACAGTTTAAAACAGCGAGGGGAGAGCAGGATTTTCACAGTTTAAAACAGCGGGAGGAGAGTAGGTTTTTCACAGTTTTAAACAGCTAGAGGAGAGCAGAGTTTTCACAGTTTAGAACAGCAAGAGGAGAGCAGGTTTTTCAAAGTTTAAAACAGCGAGGGGACCGCAGTGTTTTCACGGTTTAAAACAGCGAGTGGAGACCCAGGATTTTCAGAGTTTAAAACAGCGAGAGGAGAGCCGGATTTTCTGAGTTTTAAACAGCGAGAGGATAGTCGGCTATTCACAGTTTAAAACAGCGAGAGGACAGCACGATTTTCACTGTTTAAAACAGCGAGAGGACAGCACAAATTTCACAGTTTAAAACATAGAGAGGAGAGCCAGGTTTTCACAATTTTTAACAACGAGAGATGGGCCGGGATTTTCACAGATTAAAACAGCGAGAGGAAGGCGGCATTTTCACAGTTCAAAACAGCGAGTGGAGAGCCCGGTTTTCACTCTTTCAAACAACACAAGAGGGCCGGATTTTCACAGTTCAAAATAGCGAGGGGAGAGCGGGATTTTCACAGTTTAACACAGCGACAGGGCATCGGGATTTTCACACTTTAATACAGCGAGAGGAGAGCAGGAATTTCACAGTTTAAAACAGCGAGAGGAGAGCAGGAATTTCACAGTTTAAAACAGCGAGAGGGTACCAGGATTTTCACAGTTTAAAATAGCGAGTGGAGGGCAGGTTTTTCACAGTTTAAAACAGCGAGAGGAGAGCAGGGATTTCACAGTTTAAAACAGCGAGAGGAGAGCAGGGATTTCACAGTTTAAAACAGCGAGAGGAGAGCAGGGTTTTCACTGTTTAAAACAGCGAGAGGACAGCAGGAATTTCACAGTTTAAAACAGCGAGAGGAGAGCAGTGTTTTCACTGTTTAAAACAGTGGGAGGACAGCAGGTTTTTCACAGTTTAAAACAGCGAGAGGAGTGCTGGGTTTTCACTGTTTAAAACAGCGAGAGGAGTGGAGGATTTTCACAGTTTAAAACAACGAGTGGTGAGCAGGATTTAAACAGTTTAAAACAACGAGAGGAGAGCAGGGTTCCCACAGTTTTAAACTGCTAGAGGAGAGCAGGTTTTTCACAGTTTAAAACAGCGAGAGGAGAGCAGGGTTTTCACAGTTTAAAACAGCGAGAGGACAGCAGTGTTTTCACAGTTAAAACTGCCATTGGAAAACAGGGTTTTCACAGTTTAAAACAGCGAGAGGAGAGCAGGGTTATCACAGTTTAAAACAGCGAGAGGAGAGCAGGAATTTCACAGTTTAAATCAACGAGAGTCGAGAAGGTTTTTCACAGTTTAAGAAAGCGAGTGGAACCCAGGATTTTCAAAGTTTAAGACAGCGAGAGGAGAGCCGGATTTTCTGAGTTTTAAACAGCGAGAGGACAGTCGGCTATTCACAGTTTAAACAGCGAGAGGACAGCACGATTTTCACTTTTTAAAACAGCGAGAGGACTGCACGATTTTCACTTTTTAAAAAAGCGAGAGGACAGCACGATTTTCACAGTTTAAAACAGAGAGAGGAGAGCCAGGTTTTCACAATTTATAACAACGAGAGATGGGACGGGATTTACACAGAGTAAAACAGCGAGAGGAAGGCGGCATTTTCACAGTTCAAAACAGCGAGTGGAGAGCCGGGTTTTCACTGATTAAAACAACACAAGAGGGCCGGATTTTCACAGTTCAAAATAGCGAGGGGAGAGCGGGATTTTCACAGTTTAACACAGCTAGAGGACATCAGGATTTTCACAGTTTAAAACAGCGAGAGGAGAGCAGGAATTTCACAGTTTAAAACAGCGAGAGGAGAACAGGGTTTTCACTGTTTAAAACAGCGAGAGGAGAGCAGGAATTTCACAGTGTAAATCAGCGAGAGGAGAGCAGGAATTTCACATTTTAAAACAGCGAGAGGAGAGCAGGATTGTCACAGTTTAAAACAGCGAGTGGAGACCCAGGATTTTCACAGTTTAAAACAGCGAGAGGAGAGCCGGATTTTCTGAGTTTTAAACAGTGAGAGGATAGTCGGCTATTCACTGTTTAAAACAGCGAGAGGACAGCACGATTTTCACAATTTCTAACAACGAGACATGGGCCGGGATTTACACCGATTAAAACAGCGATAGGAAGGCGGCATTTTCACAGTTCAAAACAGCGAGAGGAGAGCCGGGTTTTCACTGTTTCATACAACACAAGAGTGCGGGACTTTCACAGTTCAAAAAAGCGAGGGGAGTGCGGGATTTTCACAGTTTAAAACAGCTAGAGGAGAGCAGGAATTTCACAGTTTAAAATAGCGAGAGGAGAGCAGGAATGTCACAGTTTAAAACAGCGAGAGGAGAGCTGGAATTTCACAGTTTAAAACAGCGAGGGGAGAGCAGGATTTTCACAGTTTAAAACAGTGGGAGGAGAGTAGGTTTTTCACAGTTTTAAACAGCTAGAGGAGAGCAGAGTTTTCACAGTTTAGAACAGCAAGAGGAGAGCAGGTTATTCAAAGTTTAAAACAGCGAGGGGACCGCAGTGTTTTCACGGTTTAAAACAGCGAGTGGAGACCCAGGATTTTCAGAGTTTAAAACAGCGAGAGGAGAGCCGGATTTTCTGAGTTTTAAACAGCGAGAGGATAGTCGGCTATTCACAGTTTAAAACAGCGAGAGGACAGCACGATTTTCACTGTTTAAAACAGCGAGAGGACAGCACGAATTTCACAGTTTAAAACATAGAGAGGAGAGCCAGGTTTTCACAATTTTTAACAACGAGAGATGGGCCGGGATTTTCACAGATTAAAACAGCGAGAGGAAGGCGGCATTTTCACAGTTCAAAACAGCGAGTGGAGAGCCCGGTTTTCACTCTTTCAAACAACACAAGAGGGCCGGATTTTCACAGTTCAAAATAGCGAGGGGAGAGCGGGATTTTCACAGTTTAACACAGCGACAGGGCATCGGGATTTTCACACTTTAATACAGCGAGAGGAGAGCAGGAATTTCACAGTTTAAAACAGCGAGAGGAGAGCAGGAATTTCACAGTTTAAAACAGCGAGAGGATACCAGGATTTTCACAGTTTAAAATAGCGAGTGGAGGGCAGGTTTTTCACAGTTTAAAACAGCGAGAGGAGAGCAGGGATTTCACAGTTTAAAACAGCGAGTGGAGGGCAGGTTTTTCACAGTTTAAAACAGCGAGAGGAGAGCAGGGATTTCACAGTTTAAAACAGCGAGAGGAGAGCAGGGATTTCACAGTTTAAAACAGCGAGAGGAGAGCAGGGTTTTCACTGTTTAAAACAGCGAGAGGAGAGCAGGAATTTCACAGTTTAAAACAGCGAGAGGAGAGCAGGGTTTTCACAGTTTAAAACAGCGGGAGGACAGCAGGTTTTTCACAGTTTAAAACAGCGAGGGGAGAGCAGTGTTTTTCACAGTTTAAAACAGCGAGAGGAGTGCTGGGTTTTCACTGTTTAAAACAGCGAGAGGAGTGGAGGATTTTCACAGTTTAAAACAACGAGTGGTGAGCAGTATTTAAACAGTTTAAAACAACGAGAGGAGAGCAGGGTTCCCACAGTTTTAAACTGCTAGAGGAGAGCAGGGTTTTCACAGTTTAAAACAGCGAGAGGAGAGCAGGGTTTTCACAGTTTAAAACAGCGAGAGGACAGCAGTGTTTTCACAGTTAAAACTGCCATTGGAAAACAGGGTTTTCACAGTTTAAAACAGCGAGAGGAGAGCAGGGTTATCACAGTTTAAAACAGCGAGAGGAGAGCAGGAATTTCACAGTTTAAATCAACGAGAGTCGAGAAGGTTTTTCACAGTTTAAGAAAGCGAGTGGAACCCAGGATTTTCAAAGTTTAAGACAGCGAGAGGAGAGCCGGATTTTCTGAGTTTTAAACAGCGAGAGGACAGTCGGCTATTCACAGTTTAAACAGCGAGAGGACAGCACGATTTTCACAGTTTAAAACAGCGAGAGGACAGCACGATTTTCACTTTTTAAAACAGCGAGAGGACTGCACGATTTTCACTTTTTAAAAAAGCGAGAGGACAGCACGATTTTCACAGTTTAAAACAGAGAGAGGAGAGCCAGGTTTTCACAATTTATAACAACGAGAGATGGGACGGGATTTACACAGAGTAAAACAGCGAGAGGAAGGCGGCATTTTCACAGTTCAAAACAGCGAGTGGACAGCGGGATTTTCACAGTTTAACACAGCTAGAGGACATCAGGATTTTCACACTTTAAAACAGCGAGAGGAGAGCAGGAATTTCACAGTTTAAAACAGCGAGAGGAGAGCAGGATTTTCACATTTTAAGACAGCGAGAGGAGAACAGGGTTTTCACTGTTTAAAACAGCGAGAGGAGAGCAGGAATTTCACAGTGTAAATCAGCGAGAGGAGAGCAGGAATTTCACACTTTAAAACAGCGAGAGGAGAGCTGGATTTTCTGAGTTTTAAACAGTGAGAGGACAGCACAATTTTCACAATTTCTAACAACGCGACATGGGCCGGGATTTACACAGATTAAAACAGCAATAGGAAGGCGGCATTTTCACAGTTCAAAACAGCGAGAGGAGAGCCGGGTTTTCACTGTTTCATACAACACAAGAGGGCGGGACTTTCACAGTTCAAAATAGCGAGGGGAGTGTGGGATTTTCACAGTTTAAAACAGCGAGAGGAGAGCAGGAATTTCACAGTTTAAAATAGCGAGTGGAGAGCAGGAATTTCACAGTTTAAAACAGCGAGAGGAAGGCAGGGTTTTCACTGTTAAAAACAGCGAGAGGAGAGCAGCTTTTTCACAGTTTAAAACAGCGAGAGGAGAACAGGGTTTTCACAGTTTAAAACAGCGAGAGGAGAGCAGGGTTTTCACTGTTTGAAACAGCGAGAGGAAAGCAGGTTTTTCACAGTTTCAAACAGCAAGTGGAGAGCAGGGTTTTCACTGTTTAAAACAGCAAGAGGAGAGCAGGAATTTCAGAGTTTAAAACAGCGAGAGGAGAGCCGGATTTTCTGAGTTTTAAACAGTGAGAGGATAGTCGGCTATTCACTGTTTAAAACAGCGAGAGGAGAGCAGGGTTTTCACGGTTTAAAACAGCGAGAGGGGAGCAGGAATTTCACAGTTTAAAACAGCGAGGGGAGAGCAGGATTTTTACAGTTTAAAACAGCGGAAGGAGAGTAGGTTTTTCACAGTTTTATAGAGCTAGAGGAGAGCAGGGTATTCACAGTTTAGAACAGCGAGAGGAGAGCAGGTTTTTCAAAGTTTAAAACAGCGAGGGGACCGCAGCGTTTTCACGGTTTAAAACAGCGAGTGGAGACCCAGGATTTTCAGAGTTTAAAACAGCGAGAGGAGAGCCGGATTTTCTGAGTTTTAAACAGCGAGAGGATAGTCGGCTATTCACAGTTTAAAACAGCGAGAGGAGAGCAGGAATTTCACAGTTTAAAACAGTGAGAGGGGACCAGGATTTTCACAGTGTAAAATAGCGAGTGGAGAGCAGGAATTTCACAGTTTAAAACAGCGAGAAGAGAGCAGGAATTTCACAGTTTAAAACAGCGAGAGGAGATCAGCTTTTTCACAGTATAATACAGCGAGAGGAGAGCAGAGTTTTCACTGTTTAAAACAGCGAGAGGACAGCAGAAATTTCACAGTTTAAAACAGCGAGAGGAGAGCAGGATTTTCACAGTTTAAAACAGAGAGAGGATGGCAGGTTTTCCACAGTTTAAAACAACGAGTGGTGAGCAGGATTTAAACAGTTTAAAACAACGAGAGGATAGCAGGGTTCTCACAGTTTAAAACACCGAGAGGTGAGCAGGTATTTCACAGTTTAAAAAAGCGAGAGGAGAGCAGGGTTTTCACTGTTTAAAACAGCGAGAGGAGAGCAGGAATTTCACAGTTCAAAACAGCGAGAGGAGAGCAGGGTTTTCACTGTTTAAAACAGCGAGAGGAGAGCAGGGTTTTCACAGTTTAAAACCGCGAGAGGAGAGCAGGGTTTTCACAGTTTAAAACCGCGAGAGGAGAGCAGGGTTTTCACAGTTTAAAACCGCGAGAGGAGAGCAGGGTTTTCACAGTTTAAAACCGCGAGAGGAGAGCAGGGTTTTCACAGTTTAAAACAGCGAGAGGAGAGCAGGTTTTCACAGTTTAAAACTGCGAGAGGAGAGCAGGAATTTCACAGTTTAAAACAGCGAGAGGAGAGCAGTGTTTTCACTGTTTAAAACAGCGAGAGGAGAGCAGGAATTTCACAGTTTAAAACAGCGGGAGGAGAGCAGGTTTTTCACAGTTTAAAAAGCTAGAGGAGAGCAGGGTTTTCACAGTTTAAAACAGCGAGAGGAGAGCAGGGTTTTCACAGTTTAAAACAGCGAGAGGAGAGCAGGGTTTTCACAGTTTAAAACAGCGAGAGGAGAGCAGTGTTTTTCACAGTTTAAAACAGCGAGAGGACAGCAGTGTTTTCACAGTTTAAAACAGCGAGTGGAGACCCAGGATTTTCAGTGTTTAAAACAGCGAGAGGAGTGCAGGATTTCACAGTTTCACACTGCGAGAGGACATCGGGATTTTCACACTTTAAAACAGCGAGAGGTCAGCAGGAATTTCACAGTTTAAAATAGCGAGTGGAGAGCAGGAATTTAACAGTTTAAAACAGCGAGAGGAGAGCAGGGTTTTCACTGTTTAAAACAGCGAGAGGAGAGCAGGAATTTCACAGTTCAAAACAGCGAGAGGAGAGCAGCTTTTTCACAGTTTAAAACAGAGAGAGGAGAGCAGGGATTTCACAGTTTAAAATAGCGAGAGGAGAGCAGGTTTTCCACAGTTTAAAACAACGAGTGGTGAGCAGGATTTAAACAGTTTAAAACAACGAGAGGAGAGCAGGGTTCTCACAGTTTAAAACAGCGAGAGGAGAGCAGGGTTTTCTCAGTTTAAAACAGCGAGAGAAGAGAAGGGTTTTCATTGTTTAAAACAGCGAGAGGGGAGCAGCAGTTTCACAGTTTAAAACAGCGAGAGGAGAGCAGGTTTCTCACAGTTTAAAACAGCGAGAGGAGAGCAGGAATTTCACATTTTAAAACAGCGAGAGGAGAGCAGGGTTTTCACTGTTTTAAACAGCGAGAGGAGAGCAGGTTTTTCACAGTTTAAAACAGCGAGAGGAGAGCAGCAGTTTCACAGTTTAAAACAGCGAGAGGAGAGCAGGGTGTTCACTGTTTAAAACAGCGAGAGGAGAGCAGCAGTTTCACAGTTTAAAACAGCGAGAGGAGAGCAGGTTTCTCACAGTTTAAAACAGCGAGAGGAGAGCAGGAATTTCACATTTTAAATCAGCGAGAGGAGAGCAGGGTTTTCACTGTTTTAAACAGCGAGAGGAGAGCAGGTTTTTCACAGTTTAAAACAGCGAGAGGAGAGCAGGAATTTCACAGTTTAAAACAGCGAGAGGAGATCAGGTTTTTCACAGTTTAAAACAGCGAGAAGAGAGCAGGGTTTTCACAGTTTAAAACAGCGAGAGGTGAGCAGATATTTCACAGTTTAAAACAGCGAGAGGAGAGCAGGATTTTCACAGTTTAAAACAGAGAGAGGATGGCAGGTTTTCCACAGTTTAAAACAACGAGTGGTGAGCAGGATTTAAACAGTTTAAAACAACGAGAGGATAGCAGGGTTCTCACAGTTTAAAACACCGAGAGGTGAGCAGGTATTTCACAGTTTAAAACAGCGAGAGGAGAGCAGGGTTTTCACTGTTTAAAACAGCGAGAGGAGAGCAGGAATTTCACAGTTCAAAACAGCGAGAGGAGAGCAGGGTTTTCACTGTTTAAAACAGCGAGAGGAGAGCAGGGTTTTCACAGTTTAAAACCGCGAGAGGAGAGCAGGGTTTTCACAGTTTAAAACCGCGAGAGGAGAGCAGGGTTTTCACAGTTTAAAACCGCGAGAGGAGAGCAGGGTTTTCACAGTTTAAAACCGCGAGAGGAGAGCAGGGTTTTCACAGTTTAAAACAGCGAGAGGAGAGCAGGTTTTCACAGTTTAAAACTGCGAGAGGAGAGCAGGAATTTCACAGTTTAAAACAGCGAGAGGAGAGCAGTGTTTTCACTGTTTAAAACAGCGAGAGGAGAGCAGGAATTTCACAGTTTAAAACAGCGGGAGGAGAGCAGGTTTTTCACAGTTTAAAAAGCTAGAGGAGAGCAGGGTTTTCACAGTTTAAAACAGCGAGAGGAGAGCAGGGTTTTCACAGTTTAAAACAGCGAGAGGAGAGCAGGGTTTTCACAGTTTAAAACAGCGAGAGGAGAGCAGTGTTTTTCACAGTTTAAAACAGCGAGAGGACAGCAGTGTTTTCACAGTTTAAAACAGCGAGTGGAGACCCAGGATTTTCAGTGTTTAAAACAGCGAGAGGAGTGCAGGATTTCACAGTTTCACACTGCGAGAGGACATCGGGATTTTCACACTTTAAAACAGCGAGAGGTCAGCAGGAATTTCACAGTTTAAAATAGCGAGTGGAGAGCAGGAATTTAACAGTTTAAAACAGCGAGAGGAGAGCAGGGTTTTCACTGTTTAAAACAGCGAGAGGAGAGCAGGAATTTCACAGTTCAAAACAGCGAGAGGAGAGCAGCTTTTTCACAGTTTAAAACAGAGAGAGGAGAGCAGGGATTTCACAGTTTAAAATAGCGAGAGGAGAGCAGGTTTTCCACAGTTTAAAACAACGAGTGGTGAGCAGGATTTAAACAGTTTAAAACAACGAGAGGAGAGCAGGGTTCTCACAGTTTAAAACAGCGAGAGGAGAGCAGGGTTTTCTCAGTTTAAAACAGCGAGAGAAGAGAAGGGTTTTCACTGTTTAAAACAGCGAGAGGGGAGCAGCAGTTTCACAGTTTAAAACAGCGAGAGGAGAGCAGGTTTCTCACAGTTTAAAACAGCGAGAGGAGAGCAGGAATTTCACATTTTAAAACAGCGAGAGGAGAGCAGGGTTTTCACTGTTTTAAACAGCGAGAGGAGAGCAGGTTTTTCACAGTTTAAAACAGCGAGAGGAGAGCAGCAGTTTCACAGTTTAAAACAGCGAGAGGAGAGCAGGGTGTTCACTGTTTAAAACAGCGAGAGGAGAGCAGCAGTTTCACAGTTTAAAACAGCGAGAGGAGAGCAGGTTTCTCACAGTTTAAAACAGCGAGAGGAGAGCAGGAATTTCACATTTTAAATCAGCGAGAGGAGAGCAGGGTTTTCACTGTTTTAAACAGCGAGAGGAGAGCAGGTTTTTCACAGTTTAAAACAGCGAGAGGAGAGCAGGAATTTCACAGTTTAAAACAGCGATAGGAAAGCAGGTTTTTCACAGTTTAAAACAGCGAGAAGAGAGCAGGGTTTTCACAGTTTAAAACAGCGAGAGGTGAGCAGATATTTCACAGTTTAAAACAGCGAGAGGAGAGCAGGTTTTTCACAGTTTAAAACAGCGAGAGGAGAGCAGGTTTTTCACAGTTTAAAACAGCGAGAGGACAGCAGTGTTTTCACAGTTTAAAACAGCGAGTGGAGACCCAGGATTTTCAGAGTTTAAAAGAGCGAGAGGAGAGCAGGATTTTCACAGTTTCACACTGCGAGAGGACATCGGGATTTTCACACTTTAAAACAGCGAGAGGAGAGCAGGAATTTCACAGTTTAAAACACCGAGAGGGGACCAGGATTTTCACAGTTTAAAATAGCGAGTGGAGAGCAGGAATTTAACAGTTTAAAACAGCGAGAGGAGAGCAGGGTTTTCACTGTTTAAAACAGCGAGAGGAGAGCAGGAATTTCACAGTTTAAATCAGCGAGAGGAGAGTAGGAATTTCACAGTTCAAAACAGCGAGAGGAGAGCAGCTTTTTCACAGTTTAAAACAGAGAGAGGAGAGCAGGTATTTCACAGTTTAAAACTGCGAGAGGAGAGCAGTGTTTTCACAGTTTAAAACAGCGAGAGGGCAGCAGGGTTTTCACTGTTTAAAACAGCGAGAGGAGAGCAGGAATTTCACAGTTTAAAACTGCGAGAGGAGAGCAGTGTTTTCACAGTTTAAAACAGCGAGAGGAGAGCAGGGTTTTCACAGTTTAAAATAGCAAGAGGCGAGCAGGTTTTCCACAGTTTAAAACAACGAGTGGTGAGCAGGATTTAAACAGTTTAAAACAACGAGAGGAGAGCAGGGTTCTCACAGTTTAAAACACCGAGAGGTGAGCAGGTTTTTCACTGTTTAAAACAGCGAGAGGAAAGCAGGAATTTCACAGTTTAAAACAGCGAGAGGAGAGCAGGGTTTTCACAGTTTAAAACAGCGAGAGGAGAGCAGGAATTTCACAGTTTAAAACAGCGAGAGGAAAGCAGGTTTTTCACAGTTTAAAACAGCGAGAGGAGAGCAGGGTTTTCACAGTTTAAAACAGCGAGAGGTGAGCAGGTATTTCACAGTTTAAAACAGCGAGAGGAGAGCAGGGTTTTCACTGTTTAAAACAGCGAGAGGAGAGCAGGAATTTCACAGTTCAAAACAGCGAGAGGAGAGCAAGGTTTTCACTGTTTAAAACAGCGAGAGGAGAGCAGGAATTTCACAGTTTAAAACAGCGTGAGGAGAGCAGGGTTTTCACTGTTTAAAACAGCGAGAGGAGAGCAGGAATTTCACAGTTTAAAACAGCGAGGGGAGCGCAGGATTTTCACAGTTTAAAACAGCGAGAGGAGAGCAGGAATTTCACAGTTTAAAACAGCGAGAGGAGATCAGGGTTTTCACAGTTTAAAACAGCGAGAGGAGAGCAGTGTTTTTCACAGTTTAAAACAGCGAGAGGACAGCAGTGTTTTCACAGTTTAAAACAGCGAGTGGAGACCCAGGATTTTCAGAGTTTAAAACAGCGAGAGGAGAGCAGGATTTTCACAGTTTCACACTGCGAGAGGACATCGGGATTTTCACACTTTAAAACAGCGAGAGGAGAGCAGCAATTTCACAGTTTTAAACAGCGAGAGGGGACCAGGATTTTCACAGTTTAAAATAGCGAGTGGAGAGCAGGAATTTAACAGTTTAAAACAGCGAGAGGAGAGCAGGGTTTTCACTGTTTAAAACAGCGAGAGGAGAGCAGGAATTTCACAGTTCAAAACAGCGAGAGGAGAGCAGCTTTTTCACAGTTTAAAACAGAGAGAGGAGAGCAGAGTTTTCACTGTTTAAAACAGCGAGAGGAGAGCAGGATTTTCACAGTTTAAAACAGCGAGAGGAGAGCAGTGTTTTCACAGTTTAAAACAGCGAGAGGAGAGCAGGGTTTTCACAGTTTAAAATAGCGAGAGGCGAGCAGGTTTTCCACAGTTTAAAACAACGAGTGGTGAGCAGGATTTAAACAGTTTAAAACAACGAGAGGAGAGCAGGGTTCTCACAGTTTAAAACACCGAGAGGTGAGCAGGTTTTTCACAGTTTAAAACAGCGAGAGGAAAGCAGGAATTTCACAGTTTAAAACAGCGAGAGGAGAGCAGGTTTTTCACAGTTTAAAACAGCGTGAGGAGGGCAGGGTTTTCTCAGTTTAAAACAGCGAGAGAAGAGAAGGGTTTTCACTGTTTAAAACAGCGAGAGGGGACCAGGAATTTCACAGTTTAAAACAGCGAGAGGAGAGCAGGGTTTTCACTGCTTAAAACAGCGAGAGGAGAGCTGGGTTTTCACTGTTTAAAACAGCGAGAGGAGAGCAGCAGTTTCACAGTTTAAAACAGCGAGACGAGAACAGGGTTTTCACTGTTTTAAACAGCGAGAGGAGAGCAGGTTTTTCACAGTTTAAAACAGCGAGGGGAGAGCACGATTTTCACAGTTTATAACAGCGGGAGGAGAGTAGGTTTTTCACAGTTTTAAACAGCTAGAGGAGAGCAGAGTTTTCACAGTTTAGAACAGCCAGAGGAGAGCAGGTTTTTCAAAGTTTAAAACAGCGAGAGGAGAGCAGGAATTTCACATTTTAAAACAGCGAGACGAGAACAGGGTTTTCACTGTTTTAAACAGCGAGAGGAGAGCAGGTTTTTCACAGTTTAAAACAGCGAGGGGAGAGCAGGATTTTCACAGTTTAAAACAGCGGGAGGAGAGTAGGTTGTTCACAGTTTTAAACAGCTAGAGGAGAGCAGAGTTTTCACAGTTTAGAACAGCAAGAGGAGAGCAGGTTTTTCAAAGTTTAAAACAGCGAGGGGACCGCAGTGTTTTCACGGTTTAAAACAGCGAGTGGAGACCCAGGATTTTCAGAGTTTAAAACAGCGAGAGGAGAGCCGGATTTTCTGAGTTTTAAACAGCGAGAGGATAGTCGGCTATTCACAGTTTAAAACAGCGAGAGGACAGCACGATTTTCACTGTTTAAAACAGCGAGAGGACAGCACGAATTTCACAGTTTAAAACATAGAGAGGAGAGCCAGGTTTTCACAATTTTTAACAACGAGAGATGGGCCGGGATTTTCACAGATTAAAACAGCGAGAGGAAGGCGGCATTTTCACAGTTCAAAACAGCGAGTGGAGAGCCCGGTTTTCACTCTTTCAAACAACACAAGAGGGCCGGATTTTCACAGTTCAAAATAGCGAGGGGAGAGCGGGATTTTCACAGTTTAACACAGCGACAGGGCATCGGGATTTTCACACTTTAATACATCGAGAGGAGAGCAGGAATTTCACAGTTTAAAACAGCGAGAGGAGAGCAGGAATTTCACAGTTTAAAACAGCGAGAGGGTACCAGGATTTTCACAGTTTAAAATAGCGAGTGGAGGGCAGGTTTTTCACAGTTTAAAACAGCGAGAGGAGAGCAGGGATTTCACAGTTTAAAATAGCGAGAGGAGAGCAGGAATGTCACAGTTTAAAACAGCGAGAGGAGAGCAGGAATTTCACAGTTTAAAACTGCGAGGGGAGAGCAGGATTTTCACAGTTTAAAACAGCGGGAGGAGAGTAGGTTTTTCACAGTTTTAAACAGCTAGAGGAGAGCAGAGTTTTCACAGTTTAGAACAGCAAGAGGAGATCAGGTTTTTCAAAGTTTAAAACAGCGAGGGGACCGCAGTGTTTTCACGGTTTAAAACAGCGAGTGGAGACCCAGGATTTTCAGAGTTTAAAACAGCGAGAGGAGAGCCGGATTTTCTGAGTTTTAAACAGCGAGAGTATAGTCAGCTATTCACAGTTTAAAACAGCGAGAGGACAGCACGAATTTCACTGTTTGAATCAGCGAGAGGAGAGCAGGTTTTTCAGAGTTTAAAACAGCGAGAGGAAAGCAGAGTTTTTCATAGTTTAAAACAGCGAGATGGGAGAAGGTTTTTCACAGTTTAAAACAGCGAGAGGAGAGCAGTGTTTTTCACAGTTTAAAACAGCGAGAGGAGAGCAGCAATTTCACAGTTTAAAACAGCGAGAGGGGACCAGGATTTTCACAGTTTAAAACAGCGAGAGGAGAGCAGGTTTCTCACAGTTTAAAACAGCGAGAGGAGAGCAGGAATTTCACATTTTAAAACAGCGAGAGGAGAGCAGGGTTTTCACTGTTTTAAACAGCGAGAGGAGAGCAGGTTTTTCACAGTTTAAAACAGCGAGAGGAGAGCAGGAATTTCACAGTTTAAAACAGCGAGAGGAAAGCAGGTTTTTCACAGTTTAAAACAGCGAGAGGAGAGCAGGGTTTTCACAGTTTAAAACAGCGAGAGGAGAGCAGGGATTTCACAGTTTAAAACAGCGAGAGGAGAGCAGGGATTTCACAGTTTAAAACAGCGAGAGGAGAGCAGGGTTTTCACTGTTTAAAACAGCGAGAGGAGAGCAGGGTTTTCACTGTTTAAAACAGCGGGAGGACAGCAGGTTTTTCACAGTTTAAAACAGCTAGAGAAGAGCAGGGTTTTCACAGTTTAAAACAGCGAGAGGTGAGCAGTGTTTTTCACAGTTTAAAACAGCGAGAGGAGTGCTGGGTTTTCACTGTTTAAAACAGCGAGAGGAGTGGAGGATTTTCACAGTTTAAAACAACGAGTGGTGAGCAGGATTTAAACAGTTTAAATCAACGAGAGGCGAGAAGGTTTTTCACAGTTTAAGAAAGCGAGTGGAACCCAGGATTTTCAAAGTTTAAGACAGCGAGAGGAGAGCCGGATTTTCTGAGTTTTAAACAGCGAGAGGACGGTCGGCTATTCACAGTTTAAACAGCGAGAGGACAGCACGATTTTCACAGTTTAAAACAGCGAGAGGACAGCACGATTTTCACTTTTTAAAACAGCGAGAGGACAGCACGATTTTCACTTTTTAAAACAGCGAGAGGACAGCACGATTTTCACAGTTTAAAACAGAGATAGGAGAGCCAGGTTTTCACAATTTATAACAACGAGAGATGGGACGGGATTTACACAGAGTAAAACAGCGAGAGGAAGGCGGCATTTTCACAGTTCAAAACAGCGAGTGGAGAGCCGGGTTTTCACTGTTTAAAACAACACAAGAGGGCCTGATTTTCACAGTTCAAAATAGCGAGGGGAGAGCGGGATTTTCACTGTTTAACACAGCTAGAAGACATCAGGATTTTCACAGTTTAAAACAGCGAGAGGAGAGCAGGAATTTCACAGTTTAAAACAGCGAGAGGTGAGCAGGATTTTCACATTTTAAAACAGCGAGAGGAGAACAGGGTTTCACTGTTTAAAAAAGCGAGAGGAGAGCAGGAATTTCACAGTGTAAATCAGCGAGAGGAGAGCAGGAATTTCACATTTTAAAACAACGAGAGGAGAGCAGGAATTTCACATTTTAAAACGGTGAGAGGAGAGCAGGATTGTCACAGTTTAAAACAGCAAGTGGAGACCCAGGATTTTCACAGTTTAAAACAGCGAGAGGAGAGCCGGATTTTCTGAGTTTTAAACAGTGAGAGGATAGTCGGCTATTCACTGTTTAAAACAGCGAGAGGACAGCACGATTTTCACAATTTCTAACAACGAGACATGGGCCGGGATTTACACCGATTAAAACAGCGATAGGAAGGCGGCATTTTCACAGTTCAAAACAGCGAGAGGAGAGCCGGGTTTTCACTGTTTCATACAACACAAGAGGGCGGGACTTTCACAGTTCAAAATAGCGAGGGGAGTGCGGGATTTTCACAGTTTAAAACAGCTAGAGGAGAGCAGGTTTTTCAAAGTTTAAAACAACGAGTGGTGAGCAGGAATTTCACAGTTTAAAACAGCGAGGGGAGAGCAGGATTTTCACAGTTTAAAACAGCGGGAGGAGAGTAGGTTTTTCACAGTTTTAAACAGCTAGAGGAGAGCAGAGTTTTCACAGTTTAGAACAGCAAGAGGAGAGCAGGTTTTTCAAAGTTTAAAACAGCGAGGGGACCGCAGTGTTTTCACGGTTTAAAACAGCGAGTGGAGACCCAGGATTTTCAGAGTTTAAAACAGCGAGAGGAGAGCCGGATTTTCTGAGTTTTAAACAGCAAGAGGATAGTCGGCTATTCACAGTTTAAAACAGCGAGAGGACAGCACGAATTTCACTGTTTGAATCAGCGAGAGGAGAGCAGGTTTTTCAGAGTTTAAAACAGCGAGAGGAAAGCAGAGTTTTTCATAGTTTAAAACAGCGAGATAGGAGCAGGTTTTTCACAGTTTAAAACAGCGAGAGGAGAGCAGTGTTTTTCACAGTTTAAAACAGCGAGAGGAGAGCAGTGTTTTTCACAGTTTAAAACAGCGAGAGGAGAGCAGGAATTTCACAGTTTAAAACAGCGAGAGGAGAGCAGGGTTTTCACTGTTTAAAACAGCGAGAGGAGAGCAGGATTTTCACAGTTTAAAACTGCGAGAGGAGAGCAGTGTCTTCACAGTTTAAAACAGCAAGAGGAGAGCAGGGTTTTCACAGTTTAAAATAGCGAGAGGCGAGCAGGTTTTCCACAGTTTAAAACACGGAGAGGAGAGCAGGTTTTTCACAGTTTAAAACAGCGTGAGGAGAGCAGGGTTTTCTCAGTTTAAAACAGCGAGAGGAGAGCAGGGTTTTCACTGTTTAAAACAGCGAGAGGGGACCAGGAATTTCACAGTTTAAAACAGCAAGAGGAGAGCAGGTTTCTCACAGTTTAAAACAGCGAGAGGAGAGCAGGAATTTCACACTTTAAAACAGCGAGTGGAGACCCAGGATTTTCAGAGTTTAAAACAGCGAGAGGAGAGCCAGATTTTCTGAGTTTTAAACAGCGAGAGGATAGTCGGCTATTCACAGTTTAAAACAGCGAGAGGACAGCATGATTTTCACAGTTTAAAACAGAGAGAGGAGAGCCAGGTTTTCACAATTTATAGCAACGAGAAATGGGCCGGGATTTACACAGATCAAAACAGCGAGAGGAAGGCGGCATTTTCACAGTTCAAAACAGCGAGTGGACAGCCGCGTTTTCACTGTTTCAAACAACAAAAGAGGGCCGGATTTTCACAGTTCAAAATAGCGAGGGGAGAGCGGGATTTTCACATTTTAACACAGCGAGAGGACATCGGGATTTTCACACTTTAAAACAGCGAGAGGAGAGCAGGAATTTCACAGTTTAAAACAGCGAGAGGGGACCAGGAATTTCACAGTTTAAAATAGGGAGTGGAGAGCAGGAATTTCAGCGTTTAAAACAGCGAGAGGAGAGCAGGTTTTTCACAGTTTAAAACAGCGAGAGGAGTGCAGGAATTTCACAGTTTAAAACAGCGAGAGGAAGGCAGGGTTTTCACTGTTTAAAACAGCGAGAGGAAAGCAGGTTTTTCTAGTTTAAAACAGCGAGAGGAGTGCAGGAATTCACAGTTTAAAACAGCGAGAGGACAGCAGTGTTTTCACAGTTTAAAACAGCGAGTGGAGACCCAGGATTTTCAGAGTTTAAAACAGCGAGAGTAAGGCAGGGTTTTCACTGTTTAAAACAGTGAGAGGAGAGCAGGAATTTCACAGTTTAAAACAGCGAGGGGAGCGCAGGTTTTTCACAGGTTTAAACAGCGAGAGGAGAGCCGGATTTTCTGAGTTTTAAACAGTGAGAGGATAGTCGGCTATTCACAGTTTAAAACAGCGAGAGGACAGCACGATTTTCACAGTTTAAAACAGAGATAGGAGAGCCAGGTTTTCACAATTTATAACAACGAGAGATGGGACGGGATTTACACAGAGTAAAACAGCGAGAGGAAGGCGGCATTTTCACAGTTCAAAACAGCGAGTGGAGAGCCGGGTTTTCACTGTTTAAAACAACACAAGAGGGCCTGATTTTCACAGTTCAAAATAGCGAGGGGAGAGCGGGATTTTCACTGTTTAACACAGCTAGAAGACATCAGGATTTTCACAGTTTAAAACAGCGAGAGGAGAGCAGGAATTTCACAGTTTAAAACAGCGAGAGGTGAGCAGGATTTTCACATTTTAAAACAGCGAGAGGAGAACAGGGTTTCACTGTTTAAAAAAGCGAGAGGAGAGCAGGAATTTCACAGTGTAAATCAGCGAGAGGAGAGCAGGAATTTCACATTTTAAAACAACGAGAGGAGAGCAGGAATTTCACATTTTAAAACGGTGAGAGGAGAGCAGGATTGTCACAGTTTAAAACAGCAAGTGGAGACCCAGGATTTTCACAGTTTAAAACAGCGAGAGGAGAGCCGGATTTTCTGAGTTTTAAACAGTGAGAGGATAGTCGGCTATTCACTGTTTAAAACAGCGAGAGGACAGCACGATTTTCACAATTTCTAACAACGAGACATGGGCCGGGATTTACACCGATTAAAACAGCGATAGGAAGGCGGCATTTTCACAGTTCAAAACAGCGAGAGGAGAGCCGGGTTTTCACTGTTTCATACAACACAAGAGGGCGGGACTTTCACAGTTCAAAATAGCGAGGGGAGTGCGGGATTTTCACAGTTTAAAACAGCTAGAGGAGAGCAGGTTTTTCAAAGTTTAAAACAACGAGTGGTGAGCAGGGATTTCACAGTTTAAAACAGCGAGAGGAGAGCAGGGTTTTCACTGTTTAAAACAGCGAGAGGAGAGCAGGGTTTTCACTGTTTAAAACAGCGGGAGGACAGCAGGTTTTTCACAGTTTAAAACAGCTAGAGAAGAGCAGGGTTTTCACAGTTTAAAACAGCGAGAGGTGAGCAGTGTTTTTCACAGTTTAAAACAGCGAGAGGAGTGCTGGGTTTTCACTGTTTAAAACAGCGAGAGGAGTGGAGGATTTTCACAGTTTAAAACAACGAGTGGTGAGCAGGATTTAAACAGTTTAAATCAACGAGAGGCGAGAAGGTTTTTCACAGTTTAAGAAAGCGAGTGGAACCCAGGATTTTCAAAGTTTAAGACAGCGAGAGGAGAGCCGGATTTTCTGAGTTTTAAACAGCGAGAGGACGGTCGGCTATTCACAGTTTAAACAGCGAGAGGACAGCACGATTTTCACAGTTTAAAACAGCGAGAGGACAGCACGATTTTCACTTTTTAAAACAGCGAGAGGACAGCACGATTTTCACTTTTTAAAACAGCGAGAGGACAGCACGATTTTCACAGTTTAAAACAGAGATAGGAGAGCCAGGTTTTCACAATTTATAACAACGAGAGATGGGACGGGATTTACACAGAGTAAAACAGCGAGAGGAAGGCGGCATTTTCACAGTTCAAAACAGCGAGTGGAGAGCCGGGTTTTCACTGTTTAAAACAACACAAGAGGGCCTGATTTTCACAGTTCAAAATAGCGAGGGGAGAGCGGGATTTTCACTGTTTAACACAGCTAGAAGACATCAGGATTTTCACAGTTTAAAACAGCGAGAGGAGAGCAGGAATTTCACAGTTTAAAACAGCGAGAGGTGAGCAGGATTTTCACATTTTAAAACAGCGAGAGGAGAACAGGGTTTCACTGTTTAAAAAAGCGAGAGGAGAGCAGGAATTTCACAGTGTAAATCAGCGAGAGGAGAGCAGGAATTTCACATTTTAAAACAACGAGAGGAGAGCAGGAATTTCACATTTTAAAACGGTGAGAGGAGAGCAGGATTGTCACAGTTTAAAACAGCAAGTGGAGACCCAGGATTTTCACAGTTTAAAACAGCGAGAGGAGAGCCGGATTTTCTGAGTTTTAAACAGTGAGAGGATAGTCGGCTATTCACTGTTTAAAACAGCGAGAGGACAGCACGATTTTCACAATTTCTAACAACGAGACATGGGCCGGGATTTACACCGATTAAAACAGCGATAGGAAGGCGGCATTTTCACAGTTCAAAACAGCGAGAGGAGAGCCGGGTTTTCACTGTTTCATACAACACAAGAGGGCGGGACTTTCACAGTTCAAAATAGCGAGGGGAGTGCGGGATTTTCACAGTTTAAAACAGCTAGAGGAGAGCAGGTTTTTCAAAGTTTAAAACAACGAGTGGTGAGCAGGAATTTCACAGTTTAAAACAGCGAGGGGAGAGCAGGATTTTCACAGTTTAAAACAGCGGGAGGAGAGTAGGTTTTTCACAGTTTTAAACAGCTAGAGGAGAGCAGAGTTTTCACAGTTTAGAACAGCAAGAGGAGAGCAGGTTTTTCAAAGTTTAAAACAGCGAGGGGACCGCAGTGTTTTCACGGTTTAAAACAGCGAGTGGAGACCCAGGATTTTCAGAGTTTAAAACAGCGAGAGGAGAGCCGGATTTTCTGAGTTTTAAACAGCAAGAGGATAGTCGGCTATTCACAGTTTAAAACAGCGAGAGGACAGCACGAATTTCACTGTTTGAATCAGCGAGAGGAGAGCAGGTTTTTCAGAGTTTAAAACAGCGAGAGGAAAGCAGAGTTTTTCATAGTTTAAAACAGCGAGATAGGAGCAGGTTTTTCACAGTTTAAAACAGCGAGAGGAGAGCAGTGTTTTTCACAGTTTAAAACAGCGAGAGGAGAGCAGTGTTTTTCACAGTTTAAAACAGCGAGAGGAGAGCAGGAATTTCACAGTTTAAAACAGCGAGAGGAGAGCAGGGTTTTCACTGTTTAAAACAGCGAGAGGAGAGCAGGATTTTCACAGTTTAAAACTGCGAGAGGAGAGCAGTGTCTTCACAGTTTAAAACAGCAAGAGGAGAGCAGGGTTTTCACAGTTTAAAATAGCGAGAGGCGAGCAGGTTTTCCACAGTTTAAAACACGGAGAGGAGAGCAGGTTTTTCACAGTTTAAAACAGCGTGAGGAGAGCAGGGTTTTCTCAGTTTAAAACAGCGAGAGGAGAGCAGGGTTTTCACTGTTTAAAACAGCGAGAGGGGACCAGGAATTTCACAGTTTAAAACAGCAAGAGGAGAGCAGGTTTCTCACAGTTTAAAACAGCGAGAGGAGAGCAGGAATTTCACACTTTAAAACAGCGAGTGGAGACCCAGGATTTTCAGAGTTTAAAACAGCGAGAGGAGAGCCAGATTTTCTGAGTTTTAAACAGCGAGAGGATAGTCGGCTATTCACAGTTTAAAACAGCGAGAGGACAGCATGATTTTCACAGTTTAAAACAGAGAGAGGAGAGCCAGGTTTTCACAATTTATAGCAACGAGAAATGGGCCGGGATTTACACAGATCAAAACAGCGAGAGGAAGGCGGCATTTTCACAGTTCAAAACAGCGAGTGGACAGCCGCGTTTTCACTGTTTCAAACAACAAAAGAGGGCCGGATTTTCACAGTTCAAAATAGCGAGGGGAGAGCGGGATTTTCACATTTTAACACAGCGAGAGGACATCGGGATTTTCACACTTTAAAACAGCGAGAGGAGAGCAGGAATTTCACAGTTTAAAACAGCGAGAGGGGACCAGGAATTTCACAGTTTAAAATAGGGAGTGGAGAGCAGGAATTTCAGCGTTTAAAACAGCGAGAGGAGAGCAGGTTTTTCACAGTTTAAAACAGCGAGAGGAGTGCAGGAATTTCACAGTTTAAAACAGCGAGAGGAAGGCAGGGTTTTCACTGTTTAAAACAGCGAGAGGAAAGCAGGTTTTTCTAGTTTAAAACAGCGAGAGGAGTGCAGGAATTCACAGTTTAAAACAGCGAGAGGACAGCAGTGTTTTCACAGTTTAAAACAGCGAGTGGAGACCCAGGATTTTCAGAGTTTAAAACAGCGAGAGTAAGGCAGGGTTTTCACTGTTTAAAACAGTGAGAGGAGAGCAGGAATTTCACAGTTTAAAACAGCGAGGGGAGCGCAGGTTTTTCACAGGTTTAAACAGCGAGAGGAGAGCCGGATTTTCTGAGTTTTAAACAGTGAGAGGATAGTCGGCTATTCACAGTTTAAAACAGCGAGAGGACAGCACGATTTTCACAGTTTAAAACAGAGATAGGAGAGCCAGGTTTTCACAATTTATAACAACGAGAGATGGGACGGGATTTACACAGAGTAAAACAGCGAGAGGAAGGCGGCATTTTCACAGTTCAAAACAGCGAGTGGAGAGCCGGGTTTTCACTGTTTAAAACAACACAAGAGGGCCTGATTTTCACAGTTCAAAATAGCGAGGGGAGAGCGGGATTTTCACTGTTTAACACAGCTAGAAGACATCAGGATTTTCACAGTTTAAAACAGCGAGAGGAGAGCAGGAATTTCACAGTTTAAAACAGCGAGAGGTGAGCAGGATTTTCACATTTTAAAACAGCGAGAGGAGAACAGGGTTTCACTGTTTAAAAAAGCGAGAGGAGAGCAGGAATTTCACAGTGTAAATCAGCGAGAGGAGAGCAGGAATTTCACATTTTAAAACAACGAGAGGAGAGCAGGAATTTCACATTTTAAAACGGTGAGAGGAGAGCAGGATTGTCACAGTTTAAAACAGCAAGTGGAGACCCAGGATTTTCACAGTTTAAAACAGCGAGAGGAGAGCCGGATTTTCTGAGTTTTAAACAGTGAGAGGATAGTCGGCTATTCACTGTTTAAAACAGCGAGAGGACAGCACGATTTTCACAATTTCTAACAACGAGACATGGGCCGGGATTTACACCGATTAAAACAGCGATAGGAAGGCGGCATTTTCACAGTTCAAAACAGCGAGAGGAGAGCCGGGTTTTCACTGTTTCATACAACACAAGAGGGCGGGACTTTCACAGTTCAAAATAGCGAGGGGAGTGCGGGATTTTCACAGTTTAAAACAGCTAGAGGAGAGCAGGTTTTTCAAAGTTTAAAACAACGAGTGGTGAGCAGGAATTTCACAGTTTAAAACAGCGAGGGGAGAGCAGGATTTTCACAGTTTAAAACAGCGGGAGGAGAGTAGGTTTTTCACAGTTTTAAACAGCTAGAGGAGAGCAGAGTTTTCACAGTTTAGAACAGCAAGAGGAGAGCAGGTTTTTCAAAGTTTAAAACAGCGAGGGGACCGCAGTGTTTTCACGGTTTAAAACAGCGAGTGGAGACCCAGGATTTTCAGAGTTTAAAACAGCGAGAGGAGAGCCGGATTTTCTGAGTTTTAAACAGCAAGAGGATAGTCGGCTATTCACAGTTTAAAACAGCGAGAGGACAGCACGAATTTCACTGTTTGAATCAGCGAGAGGAGAGCAGGTTTTTCAGAGTTTAAAACAGCGAGAGGAAAGCAGAGTTTTTCATAGTTTAAAACAGCGAGATAGGAGCAGGTTTTTCACAGTTTAAAACAGCGAGAGGAGAGCAGTGTTTTTCACAGTTTAAAACAGCGAGAGGAGAGCAGTGTTTTTCACAGTTTAAAACAGCGAGAGGAGAGCAGGAATTTCACAGTTTAAAACAGCGAGAGGAGAGCAGGGTTTTCACTGTTTAAAACAGCGAGAGGAGAGCAGGATTTTCACAGTTTAAAACTGCGAGAGGAGAGCAGTGTCTTCACAGTTTAAAACAGCGAGAGGAGAGCAGGGTTTTCACAGTTTAAAATAGCGAGAGGCGAGCAGGTTTTCCACAGTTTAAAACACGGAGAGGAGAGCAGGTTTTTCACAGTTTAAAACAGCGTGAGGAGAGCAGGGTTTTCTCAGTTTAAAACAGCGAGAGGAGAGCAGGGTTTTCACTGTTTAAAACAGCGAGAGGGGACCAGGAATTTCACAGTTTAAAACAGCAAGAGGAGAGCAGGTTTCTCACAGTTTAAAACAGCGAGAGGAGAGCAGGAATTTCACACTTTAAAACAGCGAGTGGAGACCCAGGATTTTCAGAGTTTAAAACAGCGAGAGGAGAGCCAGATTTTCTGAGTTTTAAACAGCGAGAGGATAGTCGGCTATTCACAGTTTAAAACAGCGAGAGGACAGCATGATTTTCACAGTTTAAAACAGAGAGAGGAGAGCCAGGTTTTCACAATTTATAGCAACGAGAAATGGGCCGGGATTTACACAGATCAAAACAGCGAGAGGAAGGCGGCATTTTCACAGTTCAAAACAGCGAGTGGACAGCCGCGTTTTCACTGTTTCAAACAGCAAAAGAGGGCCGGATTTTCACAGTTCAAAATAGCGAGGGGAGAGCGGGATTTTCACATTTTAACACAGCGAGAGGACATCGGGATTTTCACAGTTTAAAACAGCGAGAGGAGAGCAGGAATTTCACAGTTTAAAACAGCGAGAGGGGACCAGGAATTTCACAGTTTAAAATAGGGAGTGGAGAGCAGGAATTTCAGCGTTTAAAACAGCGAGAGGAGAGCAGGTTTTTCACAGTTTAAAACAGCGAGAGGAGTGCAGGAATTTCACAGTTTAAAACAGCGAGAGGAAGGCAGGGTTTTCACTGTTTAAAACAGCGAGAGGAAAGCAGGTTTTTCTAGTTTAAAACAGCGAGAGGAGTGCAGGAATTCACAGTTTAAAACAGCGAGAGGACAGCAGTGTTTTCACAGTTTAAAACAGCGAGTGGAGACCCAGGATTTTCAGAGTTTAAAACAGCGAGAGTAAGGCAGGGTTTTCACTGTTTAAAACAGTGAGAGGAGAGCAGGAATTTCACAGTTTAAAACAGCGAGGGGAGCGCAGGTTTTTCACAGGTTTAAACAGCGAGAGGAGAGCCGGATTTTCTGAGTTTTAAACAGTGAGAGGAAAGTCGGCTATTCACAGTTTAAAACAGCGAGAGGACAGCACGATTTTCACAGTTTAAAACAGAGAGAGGAGAGCCAGGTTTTCACAATTTATAACAACGAGAGATGGGCCGGGATTTACACAGATCAAAACAGCGAGAGGAAGGCGGCATTTTCACAGTTCAAAACAGCGAGTGGAGAGCCGGGTTTTCACTGTTTCAAACAACAAAAGAGGGCGGGATTTTCACAGTTCAAAATAGCGAGGGGAGAGCGGGATTTTCACAGTTTAACACAGCAAGAGGACATCGGGATTTTCACACTTTAAAACAGCGAGAGGAGAGCAGGAATTTCACAGTTTAAAACAGCGAGAGGGGACCAGGAATTTCACAGTTTAAAATAGCGAGTGGAGAGCAGGAATTTCACAGTTTAAAACAGCGAGAGGAAGGCAGTGTTTTCACTGTTTAAAACAGCGAGAGGACAGCAGGGTTTTCACTGTTTAAAACAGCGAGTGGAGACCCAGGATTTTCAGAGTTTAAAACAGCGAGAAGAGAGCAGGATTTTCACAGTTTAACACTGCGATAGGACATCGGGATTTTCACACTAAAACAGCGAGAGGAGAGCAGGAATTTCACAGTTTAAAACTGCAAGAGGGGACCAGGATTTTCACAGTTTAAAATAGCGAGTGGAGAGCAGGAATTTCACAGTTTAAAACAGCGAGAGGACAGCAGTGTTTTCACAGTTTAAAACAGCGAGTGGAGACCCAGGATTTTCAGAGTTTAAGACAGCGAGAGGAGAGCAGGATTTTCACTGTTTAACACTGCGAGAAGACATCGGGATTTTCACACTTTAAAACAGCGAGAGGAGAGCAGGAATTTCACAGTTTAAAACAGCGAGAGGGGACCTGGATTTTCACAGTTTAAAACAACGAGTTGTGCGCAGGATTTAAACAGTTTAAAACAATGAGAGGGGAGCAGGTTTCTCACAGTTTAAAACACCGAGATGTGAGCAGGTTTTTCACAGTTTAAAACAGCGAGAGGAGAGCAGGGTTTTCACAGTTTAAAACAGCGAGAGGAGAGCAGGAATTTCACAGTTTAAAACAGCGAGAGTAAGGCAGGGTTTTCACTGTTTAAAACAGTGAGAGGAGAGCAGGAATTTCACAGTTTAAAACAGCGAGGAGAGCGCAGGTTTTTCACAGTTTTAAACAGCGAGAGGAGAGCAGTTTTTTCACAATTTAAAAGAACGAGAGGTGAGCAGGGTTTTCACAGTTTAAAACAGCGAGAGGAAAACAGGGTTTTCACTGTCTAAAACAGTGAGAGGAGAGCAGGAATTTCACAGTTTGTAACACCGAGAGGTGAGCAGGTTTTTCACATTTTAAAACAGCAAGAGGAGAGCAGGGTTTTCACAGTTTAAAACAGCGAGAGGAGAGCAGGATTTTCACAGTTTAAAATAGCGAGTGGAGAGCAGGAATTTCACAGTTTAAAACAGTGAGAGGAGAGCAGTGTTTTCACAGTTTAAAACAGCGAGTGGAGACCCTAGATTTTCAGAGTTTAAAACAGCGAGAGGAGAGCCAGATTTTCTGAGTTTTAAACAGCGAGAGGATAGTCGGCTATTCACAGTTTAAAACAGCGAGAGGACAGCACGATTTTCACAGTTTAAAACAGAGAGAGGAGAGCCAGGTTTTCACAATTTATAGCAATGAGAAATGGGCCGGGATTTACACAGATCAAAACAGCGAGAGGAAGGCGGCATTTTCACAGTTCAAAACAGCGAGTGGAGAGCCGGGTTTTCACTGTTTCAAACAACAAAAGAGAGCCGGATTTTCACAGTTCAAAATAGCGAGGGGAGAGCGGGATTTTCACAGTTTAACACAGCGAGAGGACATCGGGATTTTCACACTTTAAAACAGCGAGAGGAGAGCAGGAATTTCACAGTTTAAAACAGCGAGAGGGGACGAGGAATTTCACAGTTTGAAATAGCGAGTGGAGAGCAGGAATTTCACAGTTTAAAACAGCGAGAGGAGAGCAGGAATTTCACAGTTTAAAACAGCGAGAGGGGACCAGGAATTTCACAGTTTGAAATAGCGAGTGGAGACCAGGAATTTCACAGTTTAAAACAGCGAGAGGAGAGCAGGGTTTTCACAGTTTAAAACAGAGAGAGGAGAGCAGGGTTGTCACTGTTCAAAACAGTGAGAGGAGAGCAGGGTTTTCACAGTTTTAAACGGTGAGAGGAGAGCAGGGTTTCACAGTTTAAAACAGCGAGTGGAGACCCAGGATTTTCAGAGTTTAAAACAGCGAGAGGAGAGCAGGATTTTCACAGTTTAACACTGCGAGAGGACATCGGGATTTTCACACTTTAAAACAGCGAGTGGAGAGCAGGAATTTCACAGTTTAAAACAGCGAGAGGAGAGCAGGGTTTTCACAGTTTAAAACAACGAGTTGTGCGCAGGATTTACACAGTTTAAAACAATGAGAGGGGAGCAGGGTTCTCACAGTTTAAAACACCGAGAGGTGAGCAGGTTTTTCACAGTTTAAAACACTGAGAGGTGAGCAGGGTTTCACAGTTTAAATCAGCGAGAGGAGAGCAGGTTTTCACAGTTTAAAACAGCGAGAGGAGAGCAGGAATTTCACAGTTTAAAACAGCGAGAGTAAGGCAGGGTTTTCTCTGTTTAAAACAGTGAGAGGAGAGCAGGAATTTCACAGTTTAAAACAGCGAGAGGAGAGCCGGATTTTCTGTGTTTTAAACAGTGAGAGGATAGTCGGCTATTCACAGTTTAAAACAGCGAGAGGACAGCACGATTTTCACAGTTTAAAACAGAGAGAGGAGAGCCAGTTTTTCACAATTTATAACAACGAGAGATGGGCCGGGATTTACACAGATCAAAACAGCGAGAGGAAGGCGGGTTTTTCACAGTTCAAAACAGCGAGTGGAGAGCCGGGTTTTCACTGTTTCAAACAACAAAAGAGGGCGGGATTTTCACAGTTCAAAATAGCGAGGGGAGAGCGGGATTTTCACACTTTAACACAGCGAGAGGACATCGGGATTTTCACACTTTAAAACAGCGAGAGGAGAGCAGGAATTTCACAGTTTAAAACAGCGAGAGGGGACCAGGAATTTCACAGTTAAAAATAGCGAGTGGAGAGCAGGAATTTCACAGTTTAAAACAGCGAGAGGAAGGCAGGGTTTTCACAGTTTAAAACAGCGAGAGGACAGCAGGGTTTTCACTGTTTAAAACAGCGGGAGGAGAGCAGGAATTTCACAGTTTAAAACAGCGAGAGGAAGGCAGGGTTTTCACTGTTTAAAACAGCGAGAGGAAAGCAGGTTTTTCATAGTTTAAAACAGCGAGCGGAGTGCAGGATTTTCACAGTTTAAAATAGCGAGTGGAGAGCAGGAATTTCACAGTTTAAAACAGCGAGAGGACAGCAGTGTTTTCACAGTTTAAAACAGCGAGTGGAGACCCAGGATTTTCAGAGTTTCAAACAGCGAGAGGAGAGCAGGATTATCACAGTTTAAAACTGCGAGAGGACATCGGGATTTTCACACTTTAAAACAGCGAGAGGAGAGCAGGAATTTCACAGTTTAAAACAGCGAGAGGGGACCAGGATTTTCACAGTTTAAAATAGCGAGTGGAGAGGAGGAATTTCACAGTTTAAAACAGCGAGAGGAGAACAGGAATTTCACAGTTTAAAACAGCGAGAGGAAAACAGGGTATTCACAGTTGAAAACAGCGAGAGGAGAGCAGGAATTTCACAGTTTAAAACAGCGAGAGGCGAGCAGGGTTTTCACAGTTTAAGAAAGCGTGTGGCACCCACGATTTTCACAGTTTAAAACAGCGAGAGGAGAGCAGGAATTTCAGAGTTTAAAACAGCGAGAGGAGTGCATGGTTTTCACAGTTTAAAACAGCGAGAGGAGAGCTGGGATTTTCACAGTTTAAAACAGCGAGAGGACACCAGAGTTTTCACAGGTTAAAACAGCGAGTGGAGACCAGAGTTTTCACAGTTTAAAACAGCGAGAGGAGAGCAGGAATTTCACAGTTTAAAACAGCGAGAGGAAAGCAGCTTTTTCACAGTTTGAAACAGCGAGAGGAGAGCAGGAATTTCACAATTTAAAACAGCGAGAGGAGAGCAGGTTTTCCAACGTTTAAAAAAGCGAGAGGAGAGCAGGGTTTTCACAGTTTAAAACAGCGAGAGGGGAGCAGGGTTTTCTCAGTTTAAAACAGCGAGAGGAGAGCAGTTTTTTCATAGTTTAAAACAGCGAGAGGAGAGCAGGGTTTTCACAGTTTAAAACAACGAGTTGTGCGCAGGATTTAAACAGTTTAAAACAATGAGAGGGGAGCAGGGTTCTCACAGTTTAAAACACCGAGAGGTGAGCAGGTTTTTCACAGTTTAAAACAGCGAGAGGTGAGCAGGTTTTTCACAGTTTAAAACGCCGAGAGGTGAGCAGGTTTTTCACAGTTTAAAACAGCGAGAGGAGAGCAGGTTTTTCACAGTTTAAAACAACGAGTGGTGAGCAGGAATTTCACAGTTTAAAACAGCGAGAGGAAGGCAGGGTTTTCACTGTTAAAAACAGCGAGAGGAGAGCAGCTTTTTCACAGTTTAAAACAGCGAGAGGAGAGCAGGAATTTCACAGTTTAAAACAGCGAGAGGAGAGCAGGATTTTCACCGTTTAAAACAGCGAGAAGAGAGCAGGGTTTTCACAGTTTAAAACAGCGAGAGGAGAGCAGGGTTTTCACAGTTTAAAACAGTGAGAGGAGAGCAGGTTTTTCACAGTTTAAAACAGCGAGAGGACAGCAGTGTTTTCACAGTTTAAAACAGCGAGTGGAGACCCAGGATTTTCAGAGTTTAAAACAGCGAGAGGAGAGCAGGATTTTCACAGTTTAACACTGCGAGAGGACATCGGGATTTTCACACTTTAAAACAGCGAGAGGAGAGCAGGTTTTTCACAGTTTAAAACAGCGAGAGGGGACCAGGATTTTCACAGTTTAAAATAGCGAGTGGAGAGCAGGAATTTCACAGTTTAAAACAGCGAGAGGAGAGCAGGGTTTTCACAGTTTAAAACAACGAGTTGTGCGCAGGATTTAAACAGTTTAAAACAATGAGAGGGGAGCAGGGTTCTCACAGTTTAGAACACCGAGAGGTGAGCAGGTTTTTCACAGTTTAAAACACCGAGAGGTGAGCAGGTCTTTCACAGTTTAAAACTGCGAGAGGAGAGCAGGGTTTTTTCAGTTTAAAACAGCGAGAGGAGAGCAGGAATTTCACAGTTTAAAAGAGCGAGAGTAAGGCAGGGTTTTCACTGTTTAAAACAGTGAGAGGAGAGCAGGAATTTCACAGTTTAAAACAGCGAGGGGAGCGCAGGTTTTTCACAGTTTTAAACAGCGAGAGGAGAGCCGGATTTTCTGAGTTTTAAACAGTGAGAGGATAGTCGGCTATTCACAGTTTAAAACAGCGAGAGGACAGCACGATTTTCACAGTTTAAAACAGACAGAGGAGAGCCAGTTTTTCACAATTTATAACAACGAGAGATGGGCCGGGATTTACACAGATCAAAACAGCGAGAGGAAGGCGGCATTTTCACAGTTCAATACAGCGAGTGGAGAGCCGGGTTTTCACTCTTTCAAAGAACAAAAGAGGGCGGGATTTTCACAGTTCAAAATAGTGAGGGGAGAGCGGGATTTTCACAGTTTAACACAGCAAGAGGACATCGGGATTTTCACACTTTAAAACAGCGAGACGAGAGCAGGAATTTCACAGTTTAAAACAGCGAGAGGGGACCAGGAATTACACAGTTTAAAATAGCGAGTGGAGAGCAGGAATTTCACAGTTTAAAACAGCGAGAGGAAGGCAGGGTTTTCACAGTTTAAAACAGCGAGAGGAAGGCAGGGTTTTCACACTTTAAAACAGCGAGAGGACAGCAGGGTTTTCACTGTTTAAAACAGCGAGAGGAGGGCAGGAATTTCACAGTTTAAAACAGCGAGAGGAGAGCAGGGTTTTCACAGTTTAAAACAGCGGGAGGACAGCAGTTTTTTCACAGTTTAAAACAACGAGAGGTGAGCAGGGTTTTCACAGTTTAAAACAGCGGGAGGAGAGTAGGTTTTTCACATTTTAAAACAGCTAGAGGAGAGCAGTGTTTTCACAGTTTAAAACAGCGAGTGGAGACCCAGGATTTTCAGAGTTTAAAACAGCGAGAGGAGAGCCAGATTTTCTGAGTTTTAAACAGCGAGAGGATAGTCGGCTATTCACAGTTTAAAACAGAGAGAGGAGAGCCAGGTTGTCACAATTTATAGCAACGAGAAATGGGCCGGGATTTACACAGATCAAAACAGCGAGAGGAAGGCGGCATTTTCACAGTTCAAAACAGCGAGTGGACAGCCGCGTTTTCACTGTTTCAAACAACAAAAGAGGGCCGGATTTTCACAGTTCAAAATAGCGAGGGGAGAGCGGGATTTTCACAGTTTAACACAGCGAGAGGACATCGGGATTTTCACACTTTAAAACAGCGAGAGGAGAGCAGGAATTTCACAGTTTAAAACAGCGAGAGGGGACCAGGAATTTCACAGTTTGAAATAGCGAGTGGAGAGCAGGTTTTTCACAGTTTAAAACAGCGAGAGGAGTGCAGGAATTTCACAGTTTAAAACAGCGAGTGGAGAGCAGGAATTTCACAGTTTAAAACAGCGAGAGGAGAGCAGGGTTTTCACTGTTTAAAACAGCGAGAGGAAAGCAGGTTTTTCATAGTTTAAAACAGCGAGAGGAGTGCAGGAATTTCACAGTTTAAAACAGCGAGAGGAGTGCAGGAATTTCACAGTTTAAAACAGCGAGAGGGGACCAGGATTTTCACAGTTTAAAATAGTGAGTGGAGAGCAGGAATTTCACAGTTTAAAACAGCGAGAGGTCAGCAGTGTTTTCACAGTTTAAAACAGCGAGTGGAGACCCAGGATTTTCAGAGTTTAAAACAGCGAGAGGAGAGCAGGATTATCACAGTTTAAAACTGCGAGAGGACATCGGGATTTTCACACTTTAAAACAGCGAGAGGAGAGCAGGAATTTCACAGTTTAAAACAGCGAGAGGGGACCAGGATTTTCACAGTTTAAAATAGCGAGTGGAGAGGAGGAATTTCACAGTTTAAAACAGCGAGAGGAGAGCAGGGTTTTCACAGTTTAAAACAACGAGTTGTGCGCAGGATTTAAACAGTTTAAAACAATGAGAGGGGAGCAGGGTTCTCACAGTTTAAATCACCGAGAGGTGAGCAGGTTTTTCACAGTTTAAAACACCGAGAGGTGAGCAGGTTTTTCACAGTTTAAAACAGCGAGAGGTGAGCAGGTTTTTCACAGTTTAAAACACCGAGAGGTGAGCAGGTTTTTCACAGTTTAAAACAGCAAGAGGAGAGCAGGGTTTTCACAGTTTAAAACAGCGAGAGGAGAGCAGGAATTTCACAGTTTAAAACAGCGAGAGTAAGGCAGGGTTTTCACTGTTTAAAACAGTGAGTGGAGAGCAGGAATTTCACAGTTTAAAACAGCGAGGGGAGCGCAGGTTTTTCACAGGTTTAAACAGCGAGAGGAGAGCCGGATTTTCTGAGTTTTAAACAGTGAGAGGATAGTCGGCTATTCACAGTTTAAAACAGCGAGAGGACAGCACGATTTTCACAGTTTAAAACAGAGAGAGGAGAGCCAGTTTTTCACAATTTATAACAACGAGAGATGGGCCGGGATTTACACAGATCAAAACAGCGAGAGGAAGGCGGAATTTTCACAGTTCAAAACAGCGAGTGGAGAGCCGGGTTTTCACTGTTTCAAGCAACAAAAGAGGGCGGGATTTTCACAGTTCAAAATAGCGAGGGGAGAGCGGGATTTTCACAGTTTAACACAGCAAGAGGACATCGGGATTTTCACACTTTAAAACAGCGAGAGGAGAGCAGGAATTTCACAGTTTAAAACAGCGAGAGGGGACCAGGAATTTCACAGTTTAAAATAGCGAGTGGAGAGCAGGAATTTCACAGTTTGAAACAGCGAGAGGAAGGCAGTGTTTTCACTGTTTAAAACAGCGAGAGGACAGCAGGGTTTTCACTGTTTAAAACAGCGAGTGGAGACCCAGGATTTTCAGAGTTTAAAACAGCGAGAAGAGAGCAGGATTTTCACAGTTTAACGCTGCGATAGGACATCGGGATTTTCACACTTTAAAACAGCGAGAGGAGAGCAGGATTTCACAGTTTAAAACAGCAAGAGGGGACCAGGATTTTCACAGTTTAAAATAGCGAGTGGAGAGCAGGAATTTCACAGTTTAAAACAGCGAGAGGACAGCAGTGTTTTCACAGTTTAAAACAGCGAGTGGATACCCAGGATTTTCAGAGTTTAAGACAGCGAGAGGAGAGCAGGATTTTCACAGTTTAACACTGCGAGAGGACATCGGGATTTTCACACTTTAAAACAGCGAGAGGAGAGCAGGATTTTCACAGTTTGAAATAGCGAGTGGAGAGCAGGAATTTCACAGTTTAAAACAGCGAGAGGAGAGCAGGGTTTTCACTGTTTAAAACAACGAGTTGTGCGCAGGATTTAAACAGTTTAAAGCAATGAGAGGGGAGCAGGGTTCTCACAGTTTAAATCACCGAGATGTGAGCAGGTTTTTCACAGTTTAAAACAGCGAGAGGAGAGCAGGGTTTTCACAGTTTAAAACAGCGAGAGGAGAGCAGGAATTTCACAGTTTAAAACAGCGAGAGTAAGGCAGGGTTTTCACTGTTTAAAACAGTGAGAGGAGAGCAGGAATTTCACAGTTTAAAACAGCGAGGGGAGCGCAGGTTTTTCACAGTTTTAAACAGCGAGAGGAGAGCAGTTTTTTCACAATTTAAAAGAACGAGAGGTGAGCAGGGTTTTCACAGTTTAAAACAGCGAGAGGAGAGCAGGAATTTCACAGTTTAAAACAGCGGGAGGAGAGTAGGTTTTTCACATTTTAAAACAGCTCGAGGAGAGCAGGATTTTCACAGTTTAAAACAGCGAGAGGAGAGCACTGTTTTCACAGTTTAAAACAGCGAGTGGAGACCCAGGATTTTCAGAGTTTAAAACAGCGAGAGGAGAGCCAGTTTTTCTGAGTTTTAAACAGCGAGAGGATAGTCGGCTATTCACAGTTTAAAACAGCGAGAGGACAGCACGATTTTCACAGTTTAAAACAGAGAGAGGAGAGCCAGGTTTTCACAATTTATAGCAACGAGAAATGGGCCGGGATTTACACAGATCAAAACAGCGAGAGGAAGGCGGCATTTTCACAGTTCAAAACAGCGAGTGGAGAGCCGGGTTTTCACTGTTTCAAACAACAAAAGAGGGCCGGATTTTCACCGTTCAAAATAGCGAGGGGAGAGCGGGATTTTCACAGTTTAACACAGCGAGAGGACATCGGGATTTTCACACTTTAAAACAGCGAGAGGAGAGCAGGAATTTCACAGTTTAAAACAGCGAGAGGGGACCAGGAATTTCACAGTTTGAAATAGCGAGTGGAGAGCAGGAATTTCACAGTTTAAAACAGCGAGAGGAGAGCAGGGTTTTCACAGTTTTAAACGGTGAGAGGAGAGCATGGTTTTCACTGTTCAACACAGCGAGAGGAGAGCAGTGTTTTCACAGTTTAAAACAGCGAGTGGAGACCCAGGATTTTCAGAGTTTAAAACAGCGAGAGGAGAGCAGGAATTTCACAGTTTAAAACAGCAAGAGGGGACCAGGATTTTCACAGTTTAAAATAGCGAGTGGAGAGCAGGAATTTCACAGTTTAAAACAGCGAGAGGACAGCAGTGTTTTCACAGTTTAAAAAAGCGAGTGGAGACCCAGGATTTTCAGAGTTTAAAACAGCGAGAGGAGAGCAGGATTTTCACAGTTTAACACTGCGAGAGGACATCGGGATTTTCACACTTTAAAACAGCGAGAGGAGAGCAGGAATTTCACAGTTTAAAACTGCGAGAGGGGACCAGGATTTTCACAGTTTAAAATAGCGAGTGGAGAGCAGGTATTTCATAGTTTAAAACAGCGAGAGGAGAGCAGGGTTTTCACAGTTTAAAACAACGAGTTGTGCGCAGGATTTAAACAGTTTAAAACAATGAGAGGGGAGCAGGTTTCTCACAGTTTAAAACACCGTGATGTGAGCAGGTTTTTCACAGTTTAAAACAGCGAGAGGAGAGCAGGGTTTTCACTGTTTAAAACAACGAGTTGTGCGCAGGATTTAAACAGTTTAAAGCAATGAGAGGGGAGCAGGGTTCTCACAGTTTAAATCACCGAGATGTGAGCAGGTTTTTCACAGTTTAAAACAGCGAGAGGAGAGCAGGGTTTTCACAGTTTAAAACAGCGAGAGGAGAGCAGGAATTTCACAGTTTAAAACAGCGAGAGTAAGGCAGGGTTTTCACTGTTTAAAACAGTGAGAGGAGAGCAGGAATTTCACAGTTTAAAACAGCGAGGGGAGCGCAGGTTTTTCACAGTTTTAAACAGCGAGAGGAGAGCAGTTTTTTCACAATTTAAAAGAACGAGAGGTGAGCAGGGTTTTCACAGTTTAAAACAGCGAGAGGAGAGCAGGAATTTCACAGTTTAAAACAGCGGGAGGAGAGTAGGTTTTTCACATTTTAAAACAGCTCGAGGAGAGCAGGATTTTCACAGTTTAAAACAGCGAGAGGAGAGCAGTGTTTTCACAGTTTAAAACAGCGAGTGGAGACCCAGGATTTTCAGAGTTTAAAACAGCGAGAGGAGAGCCAGTTTTTCTGAGTTTTAAACAGCGAGAGGATAGTCGGCTATTCACAGTTTAAAACAGCGAGAGGACAGCACGATTTTCACAGTTTAAAACAGAGAGAGGAGAGCCAGGTTTTCACAATTTATAGCAACGAGAAATGGGCCGGGATTTACACAGATCAAAACAGCGAGAGGAAGGCGGCATTTTCACAGTTCAAAACAGCGAGTGGAGAGCCGGGTTTTCACTGTTTCAAACAACAAAAGAGGGCCGGATTTTCACCGTTCAAAATAGCGAGGGGAGAGCGGGATTTTCACAGTTTAACACAGCGAGAGGACATCGGGATTTTCACACTTTAAAACAGCGAGAGGAGAGCAGGAATTTCACAGTTTAAAACAGCGAGAGGGGACCAGGAATTTCACAGTTTGAAATAGCGAGTGGAGAGCAGGAATTTCACAGTTTAAAACAGCGAGAGGAGAGCAGGGTTTTCACAGTTTTAAACGGTGAGAGGAGAGCATGGTTTTCACTGTTCAACACAGCGAGAGGAGAGCAGTGTTTTCACAGTTTAAAACAGCGAGTGGAGACCCAGGATTTTCAGAGTTTAAAACAGCGAGAGGAGAGCAGGAATTTCACAGTTTAAAACAGCAAGAGGGGACCAGGATTTTCACAGTTTAAAATAGCGAGTGGAGAGCAGGAATTTCACAGTTTAAAACAGCGAGAGGACAGCAGTGTTTTCACAGTTTAAAAAAGCGAGTGGAGACCCAGGATTTTCAGAGTTTAAAACAGCGAGAGGAGAGCAGGATTTTCACAGTTTAACACTGCGAGAGGACATCGGGATTTTCACACTTTAAAACAGCGAGAGGAGAGCAGGAATTTCACAGTTTAAAACTGCGAGAGGGGACCAGGATTTTCACAGTTTAAAATAGCGAGTGGAGAGCAGGTATTTCATAGTTTAAAACAGCGAGAGGAGAGCAGGGTTTTCACAGTTTAAAACAACGAGTTGTGCGCAGGATTTAAACAGTTTAAAACAATGAGAGGGGAGCAGGTTTCTCACAGTTTAAAACACCGTGATGTGAGCAGGTTTTTCACAGTTTAAAACAGCGAGAGGAGAGCAGGGTTTTCACAGTTTAAAACAGCGAGAGGAGAGCAGGAATTTCACAGTTTAAAACAGCGGGAGTAAGGCAGGATTTTCACTGTTTAAAACAATGAGAGGAGAGCAGGAATTTCACAGTTTAAAACAGCGAGGGGAGCGCAGGTTTTTCACAGTTTTAAACAGCGAGAGGAGAGCAGTTTTTTCACAATTTAAAAGAACGAGAGGTGAGCAGGGTTTTCACAGTTTAAAACAGCGAGAGGAGAGCAGGAATTTCACAGTTTAAAACAGCGGGAGGAGAGTAGGTTTTTCACATTTTAAAACAGCTCGAGGAGAGCAGGATTTTCACAGTTTAAAACAGCGAGAGGACAGCAGTGTTTTCACAGTTTAAAACAGCGAGTGGAGACCCAGGATTTTCAGAGTTTAAAACAGCGAGAGGAGAGCCAGATTTTCTGAGTTTTAAACAACGAGAGGATAGTCGGCTATTCACAGTTTAAAACAGCGAGAGGACAGCACGATTTTCACAGTTTAAAACAGAGAGAGGAGAGCCAGGTTTTCACAATTTATAGCAACGAGAAATAGGCCGGGATTTACACAGATCAAAACAGCGAGAGGAAGGCGGCATTTCCACAGTTCAAAACAGCGAGTGGACAGCCGGGTTTTCACTGTTTCAAACAACAAAAGAGGGCCGGATTTTCACCGTTCAAAATAGCGAGGGGAGAGCGGGATTTTCACAGTTTAACACAGCGAGAGGACATCGGGATTTTCACACTTTAAAACAGCGAGAGGAGAGCAGGAATTTCACAGTTTAAAACAGCGAGAGGGGACCAGGAATTTCACAGTTTGAAATAGCGAGAGGAGAGCAGGGTTTTCACAGTTTAAAACAGAGAGAGGTGAGCAGGGTTTTCACTGTTCAAAACAGCGAGAGGAGAGCAGGGTTTTCACAGTTTTAAACGGTGAGAGGAGAGCAGGTTTTTCACAGTTTAAAGCAGCGAGAGGACAGCAGTGTTTTCACAGTTTAAAACAGCGAGTGGAGACCCAGGATTTTCAGAGTTTAAAACAGCGAGAGGAGAGCATGATTTTCACATTTTAACACTGCGAGAGGACATCGGGATTTTCACACTTTAAAACAGCGAGTGGAGAGCAGGAATTTCACAGTTTAAAACAGCGAGAGGAGAGCAGGGTTTTCACAGTTTAAAACAACGAGTTGTGCGCAGGATTTAAACAGTTTAAAACAATGAGAGGGGAGCAGGGTTCTCACAGTTTAAAACACCGAGACGTGAGCAGGTTTTTCACAGTTTAAAACACTGAGAGGTGAGCAGGTTTTTCACAGTTTAAAACAGCGAGAGGTGAGCAGGTCTTTCACAGTTTAAAACACCGAGAGGTGAGCAGGTTTTTCACAGTTTAAATCAGCGAGAGGAGAGCAGGTTTTTCACAGTTTAAATCAGCGAGAGGAGTGCAGGGTTTTCACAGTTTAAAACAGCGAGTGGAGAGCAGGAATTTCACAGTTTAAAACAGCGAGAGTAAGGCAGGGTTTTCACTGTTTAAAACAGTGAGAGGAGAGCAGGAATTTCACAGTTTAAAACAGCGAGGGGAGCGCAGGTTTTTCACAGTTTTAAACAGCGAGAGGAGAGCCGGATTTTCTGTGTTTTAAACAGTGAGAGGATAGTCGGCTATTCACAGTTTAAAACAGCGAGAGGACAGCACGATTTTCACAGTTTAAAACAGAGAGAGG
The DNA here is from genome assembly GCA_026770705.1 of Isurus oxyrinchus. Taxonomy (NCBI): domain Eukaryota; kingdom Metazoa; phylum Chordata; class Chondrichthyes; order Lamniformes; family Lamnidae; genus Isurus; species Isurus oxyrinchus. Next base: position 15,245 of record JANJGN010000851.1, on the reverse strand, counting down.
AGAGCCAGTTTTTCACAATTTATAACAACGAGAGATGGGCCGGGATTTACACAGATCAAAACAGCGAGAGGAAGGCGGCATTTTCACAGTTCAAAACAGCGAGTGGAGAGCCGGGTTTTCACTCTTTCAAACAACAAAAGAGGGCCGGATTTTCACAGTTCAAAATAGCGAGGGGAGAGCGGGATTTTCACAGTTTAACACAGCGAGAGGACATCGGGATTTTCACACTTTAAAACAGCGAGAGGAGAGCAGGAATTTCACAGTTTTAAATAGCGAGTGGAGACCAGGAATTTCACAGTTTAAAATAGCGAGTGGAGAGCAGGATTTTCACAGTTTAACACTGCGAGAGGACATCGGGATTTTCACACTTTAAAACAGCGAGAGGACATCGTGATTTTCACACTTTAAAACAGCGAGAGGGGACCAGGATTTTCACAGTTTAAAACAGCGAGAGGGGACCAGGATTTTCACAGTTTAAAACAGCGAGAGGAGAGCAGGGTTTTCACAGTTTAAAACAACGAGTTGTGCGCAGGATTTAGCAGTTTAAAACAATGAGAGGGGAGCAGGGTTCTCACAGTTTAAAACACCGAGATGTGAGCAGGTTTTTCACAGTTTAAAACAGCGAGAGGAGAGCAGGGTTTTCACAGTTTAAAACAGCGAGAGGAGAGCAGGAATTTCACAGTTTAAAACAGCGGGAGTAAGGCAGGGTTTTCACTGTTTAAAACAGTGAGAGGAGAGCAGGAATTTCACAGTTTAAAACAGCGAGAGGAGAGCAGGGTTTTCACAGTTTAAAACAGCGAGAGGAGAGCAGGAATTTCACAGTTTAAAACAGCGGGAGTAAGGCAGGGTTTTCACTGTTTAAAACAGTGAGAGGAGAGCAGGAATTTCACAGTTTAAAACAGCGAGGGGAGCGCAGGTGTTTCACAGTTTTAAACACCGAGAGGAGAGCCGTTTTTTCACAATTTAAAAGAACGAGAGGTGAGCAGGGTTTTCACAGTTTAAAACAGCGAGAGGAGAGCAGGAATTTCACAGTTTAAAACAGCGGGAGGAGAGTAGGTTTTTCACATTTTAAAACAGCTCGAGGAGAGCAGGATTTTCACAGTTTAAAACAGCGAGAGGACAGCAGTGTTTTCACAGTTTAAAACAGCGAGTGGAGACCCAGGATTTTCAGAGTTTAAAACAGCGAGAGGAGAGCCAGATTTTCTGAGTTTTAAACAGCGAGAGGATAGTCGGCTATTCAAAGTTTAAAACAGCGATAGGACAGCACGATTTTCACAGTTTAAAACAGAGAGAGGAGAGCCAGGTTTTCACAATTTATAGCAACGAGAAATGGGCCGGGATTTACACAGAAAAAACAGCGAGAGGAAGGCGGCATTTCCACAGTTCAAAACAGCGAGTGGAGAGCCGGGTTTTCACTGTTTCAAACAACAAAAGAGGGCCGGATTTTCACCGTTCAAAATAGCGAGGGGAGTGCGGGATTTTCACAGTTTAACACAGCGAGAGGACATCGGGATTTTCACACTTTAAAACAGCGAGAGGAGAGCAGGAATTTCACAGTTTAAAACAGCGAGAGGGGACCAGGAATTTCACAGTTTGAAATAGCGAGTGGAGAGCACGAATTTCACAGTTTAAAACAGCGAGAGGGGACCAGGAATTTCACAGTTTGAAATAGCGAGTGGAGAGCAGGGTTTTCACAGTTTAAAAAAGAGAGAGGAGAGCAGGGTTTTCACTGTTCAAAACAGCGAGAGGAGAGCAGAGTTTTCACAGTTTTAAACGGTGAGAGGAGAGCAGGTTTTTCACAGTTTAAAACAGCGAGAGGACAGCAGTGTTTTCACAGTTTAAAACAGCGAGTGGAGACCCAGGATTTTCAGAGTTTAAAACAGCGAGAGGAGAGCAGGATTTTCACAGTTTAACACTGCGAGAGGACATCGGGATTTTCACACTTTAAAACAGCGAGTGGAGAGCAGGAATTTCACTGTTTAAAACAGCGAGAGGAGAGCAGGGTTTTCACAGTTTAAAACAACGAGTTGTGCGCAGGATTTAAACAGTTTAAAACAATGAGAGGGGAGCAGGGTTCTCACAGTTTAAAACACCGAGAGGTGAGCAGGTTTTTCACAGTTTAAAACACTGAGAGGTGAGCAGGTTTTTCACAGTTGAAAACAGCGAGAGGTGAGCAGGTTTTTCACAGTTTAAAACACCGAGAGGTGAGCAGGTTTTTCACAGTTTAAATCAGCGAGAGGAGAGCAGGGTTTTCACAGTTTAAAACAGCGAGAGGAGAGCAGGAATTTCACAGTTTAAAACAGCAAGAGGAAGGCAGGGTTTTCACTGTTTAAAACAGTGAGAGGAGAGCAGGAATTTCACAGTTTAAAACAGCAAGGGGAGCGCAGGTTTTTCACAGTTTTAAACAGCGAGAGGAGAGCCGGATTTTCTGTGTTTTAAACAGTGAGAGGATAGTCGGCTATTCACAGTTTAAAACAGCGAGAGGACAGCACGATTTTCACAGTTTAAAACAGAAAGAGGAGAGCCAGGTTTTCACAATTTATAGCAACGAGAAATGGGCCGGGATTTACACAGATCAAAACAGCGAGAGGAAGGCGGCATTTTCACAGTTCAAAACAGCGAGTGGAGAGCCGGGTTTTCTCTGTTTCAAACAACAAAAGAGGGCCGGATTTTCACAGTTCAAAATAGCGAGGGGAGAGCGGGATTTTCACAGTTTAACACAGCGAGAGGACATCGGGATTTTCACACTTTAAAACAGCGAGAGGAGACAGGAATTTCACAGTTTAAAACAGCGAGAGGAGAGCAGGAATTTCACAGTTTAAAACAGCGAGAGGAGAGCAGGGTTTTCACTGTTTAAAACAGAGAGAGGATAGCAGGGTTTTCACTGTTCAAAACAGCGAGAGGAGAGCAGGTTTTTCACAGTTTTAAGCGGTGAGAGGAGAGCAGGTTTTTCACAGTTTAAAACAGCGAGAGGACAGCAGTGTTTTCACAGTTTAAAACAGCGAGTGGAGACCCAGGATTTTCAGAGTTTAAAACAGCGAGAGGAGAGCAGGATTTTCACAGTTTAACACTGTGAGAGGACATCGGGATTTTCACACTTTAAAACAGCGAGTGGAGAGCAGGAATTTCACTGTTTAAAACAGCGAGAGGAGAGCAGGATTTTCACAGTTTAACACTGCGAGAGGACATCGGGATTTTCACACTTTAAAACAGCGAGAGGAGACCAGGGTTTTCACAGTTTAAAACAACGAGTTGTGCGCAGGATTTAAACAGTTTAATACAATGAGAGGGGAGCAGGGTTCTCACAGTTTAAAACACCGAGAGGTGAGCAGGTTTTTCACAGTTTAAAACACTGAGAGGTGAGCAGGTTTTTCACAGTTGAAAACAGCGAGAGGTGAGCAGGTTTTTCACAGTTTAAAACACCGAGAGGTGAGCAGGTTTTTCACAGTTTAAATCAGCGAGAGGAGAGCAGGGTTTTCACAGTTTAAAACAGCGAGAGGAGAGCAGGAATTTCACAGTTTAAAACAGCGAGAGTAAGGCAGGGTTTTCAATGTTTAAAACAGTGAGAGGAGAGCAGGAATTTCACAGTTTAAAACAGCGAGGGGAGCGCAGGTTTTTCACTGTTTTAAACAGCGAGAGGAGAGCCGGATTTTCTGTGTTTTAAACAGTGAGAGGATAGTCGGCTATTCACAGTTTTAAACAGCGAGAGGACAGCACGATTTTCACAGTTTAAAACAGAGAGAGGTGAGCAGGTTTTTCACAGTTTAAAACACCGAGTGGTGAGCAGGTTTTTCACAGTTTAAATCAGCGAGAGGAGTGCAGGGTTTTCACAGTTTAAAACAGCGAGTGGAGCGCAGGAATTTCACAGTTTAAAACAGCGAGAGTAAGGCAGGGTTTTCACTGTTTAAAACAGTGAGAGGAGAGCAGGAATTTCACAGTTTAAAACAGCGAGGGGAGCGCAGGTTTTTCACAGTTTTAAACAGCGAGAGGAGAGCTGGATTTTCTGTGTTTTAAACAGTGAGAGGATAGTCGGCTATTCACAGTTTAAAACAGCGAGAGGACAGCACGATTTTCACAGTTTAAAACAGAGAGAGGAGAGCCAGTTTTTCACAATTTATAACAACGAGAGATGGGCTGGGATTTACACAGATCAAAACAGCGAGAGGAAGGCGGAATTTTCACAGTTCACAACAGCGAGTGGAGAGCCGGGTTTTCACTCTTTCAAACAACAAAAGAGGGCCGGATTTTCACAGTTCAAAATAGCGAGGGGAGAGCGGGATTTTCACAGTTTAACACAGCAAGAGGACATCGGGATTTTCACACTTTAAAACAGCGAGAGGAGAGCAGGAATTTCACAGTTTAAAACAGCGAGAGGGGACCAGGAATTTCACAGTTTAAAATAGCGAGTGGAGAGCAGGAATTTCACAGTTTAAAACAGCGAGAGGAAGGCAGGGTTTTCACTGTTTAAAACAGCGAGAGGACAGCAGGGTTTTCACTGTTTAAAACAGCGTGTGGAGACCCAGGATTTTCAGAGTTTAAAACAGCGAGAAGAGAGCAGGATTTTCACAGTTTAACACTGCGATAGGACATCGGGATTTTCACACTTTAAAACAGCGAGAGGAGAGCAGGAATTTCACAGTTTAAAACAGCAAGAGGGGACCAGGATTTTCACAGTTTAAAATAGAGAGTGGAGAGCAGGAATTTCACAGTTTAAAACAGCGAGAGGACAGCAGTGTTTTCACAGTTTAAAACAGCGAGTGGAGACCCAGGATTTTCAGAGTTTAAAACAGCGAGAGGAGAGCAGGATTATCACAGTTTAAAACTGCGGGAGGACATCGGGATTTTCACACTTTAAAACAGCGAGAGGAGAGCAGGAATTTCACAGTTTAAAACAGCGAGAGGGGACCAGGATTTTCACAGTTTAAAATAGCGAGAGGAGAGCAGGAATTTCACAGTTTAAAACAGCGAGAGGAGAGCAGGGTTTTCACAGTTTAAAACAGCGAGAGGAGAGCAGGGTTTTCACAGTTTAAAACAACGAGTTGTGCGCAGGATTTAAACAGTTTAAAACAATGAGAGGGGAGCAGGGTTCTCACAGTTTAAAACAACGAGAGGTGAGCAGGGTTTTCACAGTTTAAAACAGCGAGAGGAGAGCAGGATTTTCACAGTTTAAAACAGCGAGAGGAGAGCAGGAATTTCACAGTTTAAAACAGCGGGAGTAAGGCAGGGTTTTCACTGTTTAAAACAGTGAGAGGAGAGCAGGAATTTCACAGTTTAAAACAGCGAGGGGAGCGCAGGTTTTTCACAGTTTTAAACAGCGAGAGGAGAGCAGTTTTTTCACAATTTAAAAGAACGAGAGGTGAGCAGGGTTTTCACAGTTTAAAACAGCGAGAGGAGAGCAGGAATTTCACAGTTTAAAACAGCGGGAGGAGAGCAGGAATTTCACATTTTAAAACAACTCGAGGAGAGCAGGATTTTCACAGTTTAAAACAGCGAGAGGACAGCAGTGTTTTCACAGTTTAAAACAGCGAGTGGAGACCCAGGATTTTCAGAGTTTAAAACAGCGAGAGGAGAGCCAGATTTTCTGAGTTTTAAACAGCGAGAGGATAGTCGGCTATTCACAGTTTAAAACAGCGAGAGGACAGCACGATTTTCACAGTTTAAAACAGAGAGAGAAGAGCCAGGTTTTCACAATTTATAGCAACGAGAAATGGGCCGGGATTTACACAGATCAAAACAGCGAGAGGAAGGCGGCATTTCCACAGTTCAAAACAGCGAGTGGAGAGCCGGGTTTTCACTGTTTCAAACAACAAAAGAGGGCCGGATTTTCACCGTTCAAAATAGCGAGGGGAGTGCGGGATTTTCACAGTTTAACACAGCGAGAGGACATCGGGATTTTCACACTTTAAAACAGCGAGAGGAGAGCAGGAATTTCACAGTTTAAAACAGCGAGAGGGGACCAGGAATTTCACAGTTTGAAATAGCGAGTGGAGAGCAGGAATTTCACAGTTTAAAACAGCGAGAGGAGAGCAGGGTTTTCACAGTTTAAAACAGAGAGAGGAGAGCAGGGTTTTCACTGTTCAAAACAGCGAGAGGAGAGCAGGGTTTTCACAGTTTTAAACGGTGAGAGGAGAGCAGGTTTTTCACAGTTTAAAACAGCGAGAGGACAGCAGTGTTTTCAATGTTTAAAACAGCGAGTGGAGACCCAGGATTTTCAGAGTTTAAAACAGCGAGAGGAGAGCAGGATTTTCACAGTTTAACACTGCGAGAGGACATCGGGATTTTCACACTTTAAAACAGCGAGTGGAGAGCAGGAATTTCACTGTTTAAAACAGCGAGAGGAGAGCAGGGTTTTCACAGTTTAAAACAACGAGTTGTGCGCAGGATTTAAACAGTTTAAAACAATGAGAGGGGAGCAGGGTTCTCACAGTTTAAAACACCGAGAGGTGAGCAGGTTTTTCACAGTTTAAAACACTGAGAGGTGAGCAGGTTTTTCACAGTTGAAAACAGCGAGAGGTGAGCAGGTTTTTCACAGTTTAAAACACCGAGAGGTGAGCAGGTTTTTCACAGTTTAAATCAGCGAGAGGAGAGCAGGGTTTTCACAGTTTAAAACAGCGAGAGGAGAGCAGGAATTTCACAGTTTAAAACAGCGAGAGTAAGGCAGGGTTTTCACTGTTTAAAACAGTGAGAGGAGAGCAGGAATTTCACAGTTTAAAACAGCGAGGGGAGCGCAGGTTTTTCACAGTTTTAAACAGCGAGAGGAGAGCCGGATTTTCTGTGTTTTAAACAGTGAGAGGATAGTCGGCTATTCACAGTTTAAAACAGCGAGAGGACAGCACGATTTTCACAGTTTAAAACAGAGAGAGGTTAGCAGGTTTTTCACAGTTTAAAACACCGAGAGGTGAGCAGGTTTTTCACAGTTTAAATCAGCGAGAGGGAGTGCAGGGTTTTCACAGTTTAAACAGCGAGTGGAGAGCAGGAATTTCACAGTTTAAAACAGCGAGAGTAATGCAGGGTTTTCACTGTTTAAAACAGTGAGAGGAGAGCAGGAATTTCACAGTTTAAAACAGCGAGGGGAGCGCAGGTTTTTCACAGTTTAAAACAGCGAGAGGAGAGCCGGATTTTCTGTGTTTTAAACAGTGAGAGGATAGTCGGCTATTCACAGTTTAAAACAGCGAGAGGACAGCACGATTTTCACAGTTTAAAACAGAGAGAGGAGAGCCAGTTTTTCACAATTTATAACAACGAGAGATGGGCCGGGATTTACACAAATCAAAACAGCGAGAGGAAAGCGGCATTTTCACAGTTCAAAACAGCGAGTGGAGAGCCGGGTTTTCACAGTTTCAAACAACAAAAGAGGGCGGGATTTTCACAGTTCAAAATAGCGAGGGGAGAGCGGGATTTTCACAGTTTAACACAGCGAGAGGACATCGGGAATTTCACACTTTAAAACAGCGAGAGGAGAGCAGGAATTTCACAGTTTAAAACAGCGAGAGGGGACCAGGAATTTCACAGTTTAAAACAGCGAGAGGAAGGCAGGGTTTTCACAGTTTAAAACAGCGAGAGGACAGCAGGGTTTTCACTGTTTAAAACAGCGAGAGGAGAGCAGGAATTTCACAATTTAAAACAGCGAGAGGTGAGCAGGGTTTTCACAGTTTAAAACAGCGGGAGGACAGCAGTTTTTTCACAGTTTAAAACAACGAGAGGTGAGCAGGGTTTTCACAGTTTAAAACAGCGAGAGGAGAGCAGGAATTTCACAGTTTAAAACAGCGAGAGGAGAGCAGGGTTTTCATTGTCTATAACAGTGAGAGGAGAGCAGGGATTTCACAGTTTAAAACAGCGGGAGGAGAGTAGGTTTTTCACATTTTAAAACAGCTAGAGGAGAGCAGTGTTTTCACAGTTTAAAACAGCGAGTGGAGACCCAGGATTTTCAGAGTTTAAAACAGCGAGAGGAGAGCCAGATTTTCTGAGTTTTAAACAGCGAGAGGATAGTCGGCTATTCACAGTTTAAAACAGCGAGAGGACAGCATGATTTTCACAGTTTAAAACAGAGAGAGGAGAGCCAGGTTTTCACAATTTAATAGCAACGAGAAATGGGCCGGGATTTACACAGATCAAAACAGAGTGAGGAAGGCGGCATTTTCACAGTTCAAAACAGCGAGTGGACAGCCGGGTTTTCACAGTTTCAAACAACAAAAGAGGGCGGGATTTTCACAGTTCAAAATAGCGAGGGGAGAGCGGGATTTTCACAGTTTAACACAGCGAGAGGACATCGGGATTTTCACACTTTAAAACAGCGAGAGGAGAGCAGGAATTTCACAGTTTAAAACAGCGAGAGGGGACCAGGAATTTCACAGTTTAAAACAGCGAGAGGAAGGCAGGGTTTTCACAGTTTAAAACAGCGAGAGGAAGGCAGGGTTTTCATTGTTTAAAACAGCGAGAGGAGAGCAGGAATTTCACAATTTAAAACAGCGAGAGGTGAGCAGGGTTTTCACAGTTTAAAACAGCGGGAGGACAGCAGTTTTTTCACAGTTTAAAACAACGAGAGGTGAGCAGGGTTTTCACAGTTTAAAACAGCGAGAGGAGAGCAGGAATTTCACAGTTTAAAACAGCGAGAGGAGAGCAGGGTTTTCATTGTCTAAAACAGTGAGAGGAGAGCAGGGATTTCACAGTTTAAAACAGCGGGAGGAGAGTAGGTTTTTCACATTTTAAAACAGCTAGAGGAGAGCAGTGTTTTCACAGTTTAAAACAGCGAGTGGAGACCCAGGATTTTCAGAGTTTAAAACAGCGAGAGGAGAGCCAGATTTTCTGAGTTTTAAACAGCGAGAGGATAGTCGGCTATTCACAGTTTAAAACAGCGAGAGGACAGCATGATTTTCACAGTTTAAAACAGAGAGAGGAGAGCCAGGTTTTCACAATTTATAGCAACGAGAAATGGGCCGGGATTTACACAGATCAAAACAGAGTGAGGAAGGCGGCATTTTCACAGTTCAAAACAGCGAGTGGACAGCCGGGTTTTCACAGTTTCAAACAACAAAAGAGGGCCGGATTTTCACAGTTCAAAATAGCGAAGGGAGAGCGGGATTTTCACAGTTTAACACAGCGAGAGGACATCGGGATTTTCACACTTTAGAACAGCGAGAGGAGAGCAGGAAATTCACCGTTCAAAACAGCGAGAGCGGACCAGGAATTTCACAGTTTAAAATAGCGAGTGGAGAGCAGGAATTTCAGCGTTTAAAACAGCGAGAGGAGAGCAGGTTTTTCACAGTTTAAAACAGCGAGAGGAGTGCAGGAATTTCACAGTTTAAAATAGCGAGTGGAGAGCAGGAATTTCACAGTTTAAAACAGCGAGAGGAAGGCAGTGTTTTCACTGTTTAAAACAGCGAGAGGAAAGCAGGTTTTTCACAGTTTAAAACAGCGAGAGGAGTGCAGGAATTTCACAGTTTAAAACAGCGAGAGGAGTGCAGGAATTTCACAGTTTAAAACAGCGAGAGGACAGCAGGGTTTTCGCTGTTTAAAACAGCGAGAGGAGAGCAGGAATTTCACGGTTTAAAACAGCGAGAGGGGAGCAGGGTTTTCACAGTTTAAAACAGCTGGAGGACAGCAGGTTTTTCACAGTTTAAAACAGCGGGAGGAGAGCAGGTTTTTCACAGTTTAAAACAGCGAGAGGAGGAGCTGGTTTTTCACAGTTCAAAACAGCAAGAGGAGAGCTTGGTTTTCTAAGTTTAAAACAGCGAGAGGAGTGCAGGAATTTCACAGTTTAAAACAGCGAGAGGAAAACAGGGTATTCGCAGTTTAAAACAGCGAGAGGAGAGCAGGGTTTTCACAGTTTAAGAAACCGTGTGGCACCCACGATTTTCACAGTTTAAAACAGCGAGTGGAGACCCAGGATTTTCAGAGTTTAAAACAGCGAGAGGAGAGCCGGATTTTCTGAGTTTTAAACAGTGAGAGGATAGTCGGCTATTCACTGTTTAAAACAGCGAGAGGACAGCACGATTTTCACAGTTTAAAACAGAGAGAGGAGAGCCCGATTTTCACAATTTCTAACAACGCGACATGGGCCGGGATTTACACAGATTAAAACAGCAATAGGAAGGCGGCATTTTCACAGTTCAAAACAGCGAGAGGAGAGCCGGGTTTTCACTGTTTCATACAACACAAGAGGGCGGGACTTTCACAGTTCAAAATAGCGAGGGGAGTGCGGGATTTTCACAGTTTAACACAGCTCGAGGAGAGCAGGTTTTTCACAGTTTAAAACAACGAGTGGTGAGCAGGAAATTCACAGTTTAAAATAGCGAGTGGAGAGCAGGAATTTCACAGTTTAAAACAGCGAGAGGAAGGCCGGGTTTTCACTGTTAAAAACAGCGAGAGGAGAGCAGCTTTTTCACAGTTTAAAACAGCGAGAGGAGAACAGGGTTTTCACAGTTTAAAACAGCGAGAGGAGAGCAGGATTTTCACAGTTTAAAACAGCGAGAGGAGAGCAGGAATTTCACAGTTTAAAACAGCGAGAGGAGAGCAGGGTTTTCACTGTTTAAAACAGCGAGAGGAAAGCAGGTTTTTCACAGTTTCAAACAGCGAGAGGAGAGCAGGATTTTCACAGTTTAAAACAGCGAGAGGACAGCAGGGTTTTCACAGTTTAAAACAGCGAGAGGAGAGCAGGGTTTTCACAGTTTAAAACAGCGAGAGGAGAGCAGGGTTTTCACAGTTTAAACCAGCGAGAGGAGAGCAGGGTTTTCACAGTTTAAAACAGAGAGAGGTGAGCAGGGTTTTCACTGTTCAAAACCAGCGAGAGGAGAGCAGTGTTTTCACAGTTTTAAACAGTGAGAGGAGAGCAGCTTTTTCACAGTTTAAAACAGCGAGAGGACAGCAGTGTTTTCACAGTTTAAAACAGCGAGTGGAGACCCAGGATTTACAGAGTTTAAAACAGCGAGAGGAGAGCAGGAATTTCACAGTTTAAAAACAGCGAGAGGAGAGCAGGGTTTTCACTGTTTAAAACAGTGAGAGGAGAGCAGGAATTTCACAGTTTAAAACAGCGAGGGGAGCGCAGGATTTTCACAGTTTAAAACAGCGAGAGGAGAGCAGTGTTTTTCACAGTTTAAAACAGCGAGAGGACAGCAGTGTTTTCACAGTTTAAAACAGCGAGTGGAGACCCAGGATTTTCAGAGTTGAAAACAGCGAGAGGAGAGCAGGATTTTCACAGTTTAACACTGCGAGAGGACATCGGGATTTTCACACTTTAAAACAGCGAGAGGAGAGCAGGAATTTCACAGTTTAAAACAGCGAGAGGGGACCAGGATTTTCACAGTTTAAAACAGCGAGTGGAGAGCAGGAATTTCACAGTTTAAAACAGCGAGAGAAGAGCAGGGTTTTCACAGTTTAAAACAACGAGTTGTGCGCAGGATTGAAACAGTTTAAAACAATGAGAGGGGAGCAGGGTTCTCACAGTTTAAAACACCGAGAGCTGAGCAGGTTTTTCACAGTTTAAAACACCGAGAGGTGAGGAGGTTTTTCACAGTTTAAAACAGCGAGAGGTGAGCTGGGATTTTCACAGTTCAAAACAGCAAGAGGAGAGCTTGGTTTTCTAAGTTTAAAACAGCGAGAGGAGTGCAGGAATTTCACAGTTTAAAACAGCGAGAGGAAAACAGGGTATTCGCAGTTTAAAACAGCGAGAGGAGAGCAGGGTTTTCACAGTTTAAGAAACCGTGTGGCACCCACGATTTTCACAGTTTAAAACAGCGAGTGGAGACCCAGGATTTTCAGAGTTTAAAACAGCGAGAGGAAAGCCGGATTTTCTGAGTTTTAAACAGTGAGAGGATAGTCGGCTATTCACTGTTTAAAACAGCGAGAGGACAGCACGATTTTCACAGTTTAAAACAGAGAGAGGAGAGCCCGATTTTCACAATTTCTAACAACGCGACATGGGCCGGGATTTACACAGATTAAAACAGCAATAGGAAGGCGGCATTTTCACAGTTCAAAACAGCGAGAGGAGAGCCGGGTTTTCACTGTTTCATACAACACAAGAGGGCGGGACTATCACAGTTCAAAATAGCGAGGGGAGTGCGGGATTTTCACAGTTTAAAACAGCTAGAGGAGAGCAGGTTTTTCACAGTTTAAAACAACGAGTTGTGCGCAGGATTTAAACAGTTTAAAACAATGAGAGGGGAGCAGGGTTCTCACAGTTTAAAACACCGAGAGGTGAGCAGGTTTTTCACAGTTTAAAACACTGAGAGGTGAGCAGGTTTTTCACAGTTGAAAACAGCGAGAGGTGAGCAGGTTTTTCACAGTTTAAAACACCGAGAGGTGAGCAGGTTTTTCACAGTTTAAATCAGCGAGAGGAGAGCAGGGTTTTCACAGTTTAAAACAGCGAGAGGAGAGCAGGAATTTCACAGTTTAAAACAGCGAGAGTAAGGCAGGGTTTTCACTGTTTAAAACAGTGAGAGGAGAGCAGGAATTTCACAGTTTAAAACAGCGAGGGGAGCGCAGGTTTTTCACAGTTTTAAACAGCGAGAGGAGAGCCGGATTTTCTGTGTTTTAAACAGTGAGAGGATAGTCGGCTATTCACAGTTTAAAACAGCGAGAGGACAGCACGATTTTCACAGTTTAAAACAGAGAGAGGTTAGCAGGTTTTTCACAGTTTAAAACACCGAGAGGTGAGCAGGTTTTTCACAGTTTAAATCAGCGAGAGGAGTGCAGGGTTTTCACAGTTTAAAACAGCGAGTGGAGAGCAGGAATTTCACAGTTTAAAACAGCGAGAGTAATGCAGGGTTTTCACTGTTTAAAACAGTGAGAGGAGAGCAGGAATTTCACAGTTTAAAACAGCGAGGGGAGCGCAGGTTTTTCACAGTTTAAAACAGCGAGAGGAGAGCCGGATTTTCTGTGTTTTAAACAGTGAGAGGATAGTCGGCTATTCACAGTTTAAAACAGCGAGAGGACAGCACGATTTTCACAGTTTAAAACAGAGAGAGGAGAGCCAGTTTTTCACAATTTATAACAACGAGAGATGGGCCGGGATTTACACAAATCAAAACAGCGAGAGGAAAGCGGCATTTTCACAGTTCAAAACAGCGAGTGGAGAGCCGGGTTTTCACAGTTTCAAACAACAAAAGAGGGCGGGATTTTCACAGTTCAAAATAGCGAGGGGAGAGCGGGATTTTCACAGTTTAACACAGCGAGAGGACATCGGGAATTTCACACTTTAAAACAGCGAGAGGAGAGCAGGAATTTCACAGTTTAAAACAGCGAGAGGGGACCAGGAATTTCACAGTTTAAAACAGCGAGAGGAAGGCAGGGTTTTCACAGTTTAAAACAGCGAGAGGACAGCAGGGTTTTCACTGTTTAAAACAGCGAGAGGAGAGCAGGAATTTCACAATTTAAAACAGCGAGAGGTGAGCAGGGTTTTCACAGTTTAAAACAGCGGGAGGACAGCAGTTTTTTCACAGTTTAAAACAACGAGAGGTGAGCAGGGTTTTCACAGTTTAAAACAGCGAGAGGAGAGCAGGAATTTCACAGTTTAAAACAGCGAGAGGAGAGCAGGGTTTTCATTGTCTATAACAGTGAGAGGAGAGCAGGGATTTCACAGTTTAAAACAGCGGGAGGAGAGTAGGTTTTTCACATTTTAAAAACAGCTAGAGGAGAGCAGTGTTTTCACAGTTTAAAACAGCGAGTGGAGACCCAGGATTTTCAGAGTTTAAAACAGCGAGAGGAGAGCCAGATTTTCTGAGTTTTAAACAGCGAGAGGATAGTCGGCTATTCACAGTTTAAAACAGCGAGAGGACAGCATGATTTTCACAGTTTAAAACAGAGAGAGGAGAGCCAGGTTTTCACAATTTATAGCAACGAGAAATGGGCCGGGATTTACACAGATCAAAACAGAGTGAGGAAGGCGGCATTTTCACAGTTCAAAACAGCGAGTGGACAGCCGGGTTTTCACAGTTTCAAACAACAAAAGAGGGCGGGATTTTTCACAGTTCAAAATAGCGAGGGGAGAGCGGGATTTTCACAGTTTAACACAGCGAGAGGACATCGGGATTTTCACACTTTAAAACAGCGAGAGGAGAGCAGGAATTTCACAGTTTAAAACAGCGAGAGGGGACCAGGAATTTCACAGTTTAAAACAGCGAGAGGAAGGCAGGGTTTTCACAGTTTAAAACAGCGAGAGGAAGGCAGGGTTTTTCATTGTTTAAAACAGCGAGAGGAGAGCGGAATTTCACAATTTAAAACAGCGAGAGGTGAGCAGGGTTTTCACAGTTTAAAACAGCGGGAGGACAGCAGTTTTTTCACAGTTTAAAACAACGAGAGGTGAGCAGGGTTTTCACAGTTTAAAACAGCGAGAGGAGAGCAGGAATTTCACAGTTTAAAACAGCGAGAGGAGAGCAGGGTTTTCATTGTCTAAAACAGTGAGAGGAGAGCAGGGATTTCACAGTTTAAAACAGCGGGAGGAGAGTAGGTTTTTCACATTTTAAAACAGCTAGAGGAGAGCAGTGTTTTCACAGTTTAAAACAGCGAGTGGAGACCCAGGATTTTCAGAGTTTAAAACAGCGAGAGGAGAGCCAGATTTTCTGAGTTTTAAACAGCGAGAGGATAGTCGGCTATTCACAGTTTAAAACAGCGAGAGGACAGCATGATTTTCACAGTTTAAAACAGAGAGAGGAGAGCCAGGTTTTCACAATTTATAGCAACGAGAAATGGGCCGGGATTTACACAGATCAAAACAGAGTGAGGAAGGCGGCATTTTCACAGTTCAAAACAGCGAGTGGACAGCCGGGTTTTCACAGTTTCAAACAACAAAAGAGGGCCGGATTTTCACAGTTCAAAATAGCGAAGGGAGAGCGGGATTTTCACAGTTTAACACAGCGAGAGGACATCGGGATTTTCACACTTTAGAACAGCGAGAGGAGAGCAGGAAATTCACCGTTCAAAACAGCGAGAGCGGACCAGGAATTTCACAGTTTAAAATAGCGAGTGGAGAGCAGGAATTTCAGCGTTTAAAACAGCGAGAGGAGAGCAGGTTTTTCACAGTTTAAAACAGCGAGAGGAGTGCAGGAATTTCACAGTTTAAAATAGCGAGTGGAGAGCAGGAATTTCACAGTTTAAAACAGCGAGAGGAAGGCAGTGTTTTCACTGTTTAAAACAGCGAGAGGAAAGCAGGTTTTTCACAGTTTAAAACAGCGAGAGGAGTGCAGGAATTTCACAGTTTAAAACAGCGAGAGGAGTGCAGGAATTTCACAGTTTAAAACAGCGAGAGG